>JADDOH010024337.1:0-570646 GCA_016648135.1 Agrypnia vestita | reverse complement strand
GTTTTGCAAAAAATAAGTCAGAAATATTTTTTAAAAAATGCAAACTTTGATGTCGCATATCTTAAATTTTTAAATTTTTTTTAAATTTAAAAAAAATAGAGATGTGAACACGGGGCACGTGTCACATCAATATTCTTACTATTTTCAAACTAAGCTAAACGCTTGTGCTATGAAAATAGGATTAACTTGCTGGTCTGGAGTGGGATTCGAACCCGCAACCTTTGGATCACGAGGCGAGAGTCCCAACCACAAGACCAACAAGCTACTCTAACTACCTTAACTATTGTTATTAGGTCATAATAGCTTGAACATTTTCGACTCATAATCAAGGCAGGAATATAGCACTGCGAGGTTATTAATATTTTCCAAATAACCCTGTATATATATAAATTATAGTTAGCAGCGAACATACATATGAATTAAATACATAAATCTTATAAACTCAAATACAAAATCAATATATAATATAATATATATAATATTATAATATATTATTCACCTAATTAACTATATGAATTATAATATATAATTAATATATATATTATTTTATATTATATTAGCGCCATTATTCGCGAATCGAGTTTTATAATAGACGCTATCTGGAAAATCTTCGTTACTTTTATGTTTGCTTTTCACGTATGACCAGAATTTTTTAGTGTCAGATTTAATTTGGGATTCAGATTTTTTAACAAAATTTTCAAAGCATTCTTTAGCCAGTTTTTTTGTCGCTTTCTTAGCAAGTTAAATGTTTGAAAATCAGAGAGGTCTCCGTACATTTTCAATTTCTTATGATATGATGATTTTTCTTTAATAATTTTAACTAACGACGAGTTGTACCAACTGAAAAATTTTGCTGCCGATTTAACTGAGATAGTGGGGACATGTTTCAATATAATATTATTGATAATCAGATAAAATGTTTTCCAAATCCAAATTATTCAATTGAAGCATCTAATTGACTTTTGATAACTCTTTCCTAATTAGATCATAGTTAGCATCGTAGAATTTTTTAATGGTTCTTGAGGGTAGTTTGTGGGTCAGTTCCTTTTTTTTATTAATATATTGGTATATTATTAAGGACTTATGATGGAGGTCTTCGAGAGCTATACGCGCCACGCACTGTTTTTGATGAGTGCAATCCACGCAACTAATAGGTTTTGATAGCTGCAGTCAAAGTAAAATAGTTCACGTTTGAAAACCATGTACATAATATAATGTACAAATACAACATGGGGTTCAATCATTATTATTTTTATCGGTTCTTGACTCGTTAATTGCTATTATATAGAATCAGATATGCTGTTCTTTTTAGATTTCATTCTATTATGTACCTACTCGTAATCATTGTTTTTTTATCAAATATTTTTTTATTTTGACATTGATTTCTCTAGCTCTTTATAAAGGTTTGTGTGTGTGTGTGTGTGTGTGTGTGTGTGTGTGTGTGTGTGTGTGTGTGTGTGTGTGTGTGTGTGTGTGTGTATGTGTGTGTGTGTGTATGTGTGTGTATGTGTGTAATAATAATAGTAATCCCATAGAAGGTTACCAACATTATTCAAAGTTGGTTGTTTGTTTTATATGTGACACTTATCATCCAATATCGTAATGAAAATGCCCTCAATTTAAACACGAGAAATAGTTTCGCATCTAAATTGGGTGCGTGTTAATGTCCATAATTATTTGTAATTAGTTATATTTGAAGTCTAATGTAACATGCTGTGTACAATATTAATACATAAATCAACAAAAAAATGTAAAAAGCTTGATTGAAACAATGCTTTATGAATAAATAGCTCATATATTTTCGAAGTTTTCCTAGAATGATACATTATAATGGACTAAATCTAGTAATCAATATAAAAAATGGTATATGAAATACAAAAAAGTCGCGTATGTCGGGATATATAAATACACGGAAGAGATATTATATAAGTACATAGTAGATAGTGATACTATGCAGACCATGAGATGAACTAAAACCAAATGAGTCTTTGGAGAAA
This sequence comes from Agrypnia vestita, assembly GCA_016648135.1. Taxonomy (NCBI): domain Eukaryota; kingdom Metazoa; phylum Arthropoda; class Insecta; order Trichoptera; family Phryganeidae; genus Agrypnia; species Agrypnia vestita. Next base: position 568,649 of record JADDOH010024337.1, on the reverse strand, counting down.
AGAATCGTATATTAAAATATTTAACGCTTTACCTGCAGACACAGAAATAACAAAAGGCTATGTCCCTGAAGAAAAAAGCACAATTTTTGTTCCTAAGATAAACAAAGCTAATAATGTTCATTGTTTGACATAACTTTTCCGGACAGATATCCCTCCAGACGTTGAAATTGTCAATGGTTTTAATATATCGAATTTGTGATGCTAATGATTGACTAGGAACCAGAAATAAAGCGATACGTGGATATGGCGAAGAGTTCTGTTTAGACTTGAAAAGATAATGGTATATACAAAACAATTAAGAACAGACTTCTAATATTTCTCATGCATTCAACATTTCTTCATGATTTGGACAAAGGAAGAATACGGATCGATGCATTTGAGATGTGGTATTGGAAACATATGCCACGCATACCGTGAACAACGAGACGTACAAATGTCTCATTGCTGCAAGAATACCTACACATCAATGATGGACTCACAATCATGTCTGATGTGAATTCTCAAATTTTTGTAAATTTTGCAAGAAATTTAGATACTTTAAAGAAGCTTGCTGTGGTGGGCCACATCACCGAACGCAGTCAAAGAGGAACCGTTAAACTGGAAGAATCAACAGGCACTTCTCTAACTGAGAAAAGTGGAGAAGTTTAGCCAAGATTGCAGGGGTTAATAAAAATCGGGACCACAATTCCCTGCCAGAATATGAAGACCAACTACAAAAGTTGATGAATGTGTAAAATGAAAGAAATTTATTTATCCTATTTTAAGTACAAACTTTACTTTGGAACACCTCAGTAATAATTTTCAGCCAAAAATACGGGGCGTTTCTTTGCCAATATGTGTATTGTATTTACACTAGTGTGTACGCAATACGTGACGTTTCTGTATATTATAGGTCACCAAATTTATCGAAATAACATGTTTTCTTACGCACCAATCGGGCGTAATTTACAACTTGGTAACAAGATAATATTTTATAATCATCTTCGTGATGAAAAAAGCATTTCTTTAACACAAAAAGACAACAAGCATGCGTAGTAAACATGCGGCGATAAGACTGTCAATGTCAAATGCTAAGTCAAGCTTGAATAGTAGGATCAATGTATGAAGCAAAGATATATATTTGTTTCAGAGACTAAATTATATTCATATTTATCTACTGTATATGTTTAAAAATGTTAACTGTAAGTCCATTTTACAACGATAACCATGCTTTAAATTCGTACTTCTAATAAATATTTTAAATCGTAAATAAATAATCTAATAAGTTGTCAGGAGGCAGTAGGCACACATATTTCGCAAAAATCAAAACTACGAATAATTGAAAATAAGCACATGCGGACACTTTATTTCACCGCTGCGTGACTATCATTTTTTTTATAAAAAATGGCATTGAGTAGCCAGATTTGTTCATATTACTGCGCCGGTTCAGTACATGCCTATGACTGAAAATCGTGGTTCTTTAATCGTCTATACTTACTTATTCGCTTAAATTTCCACTCTATCTGATTCCTGGCCATGTTTATGGCAACACGTCGTGAGTTTCCATTCATTTCTCATATTCCGGTTTGTTGGCAATTGGCCTCGCGTTCTGTATTCTTTCATATTCCCGGATTCATATTTATAGTTTAAGATAAAAATATTTATCCGAAAATGGTGGTTAGCCGTTCTTCTTAAAGATTGGAGGCACACTCACTGTCTCACTATGTATATGGAAGAAGCTTTGCTCTCGCGTCTTGGAGATTTAACGATAAAGATCGGTATGAATCGATCATTCTGATAATTCATTCATATGCACCCATCCTAAGGAGTATACGGTGTGCGTCGCAAACACAACCTTTTGTTTATTTTTTCTCAATCTAGGTACTAAGGGGCCATTCAAGTATTACGTAAGCACCAAAGGGGGGTGGGGAGGTCTTTGCTTTGCTTATTTTTGATGACATAGGGGACGTGGGGGTCAGGATGGTGATTACGTCAGCAGTATTTATTTAATTACTTTTTCTGATTTTTTTTGCAAAATTTGTAACTATCAAGTCGAACATGTTAAATATGTTTTCTTTATCATACCTCTGTCAAGTCATTAAATTGTCACATCAAGGAGATCCATATATATAAAAATATACACGCACACCGAAACGAGAGTGAGACCTACAAGAATGGCTGCTCGTCGTGCTAATGAATTGATGTGCATAGTACAAACTTAAGACGAATACCAAGATGTTGAATGGCTCGAAGAGAACGATGTCATTCAAGTGTCATGGATTGAAGATGATTAATTTGTATTTACTAAATTTATTAATATAACAAAAAATATATTTTATATATTAAGACTATAATATTATACGACGTAAATGAATTCCTTTAAAGTCTATAAATTCCTTATTTCTAGATTTAATAACTTCTGCTCATGAATAACAATAAAAAAACCGCACAGATTTTAAAAAATATATGACGATGTTCACGTAAGCGTAGGAGGGGGGAGTAAGAGCTTTGCTTACTTTTGCCGACAAGGGGAGGGGGGGGGGTGGAGTTAAAAATTACTAAAATTCTGCTTTCGTAATACATACTTGAATGACCCCTATGGCCCGAAGTCAATACTTAGATGATTAAAGGGATAAGGTACGCCTTAAAAGAGTTTTTTTGTACTTAAAATTACGCTTTTAAGGCGTACCTTAATCTTTAAATTATCTAAGTGTTGACTCTGAATTCCTTGCGAGAAAAGTGCAGAGATTTAAGAGAATTCTCTTGTTGACACGTTGGTTGTCCGGCAAAGTTTATTTCATTCCGGCTTGCCGGGACGTTCGCAATATTGCATACATTCAGGCGTTCTTCTTTCAGTATATACCTATTTACAGTATATCCTATTAAGGTACAGATACACATGCTTCTTTAGTGGCATGCTAATGAGCATGCCACTAATAAGCATGCCCTAACAACTGTAAACACTTGCTCATTACTGGCATGCTTATTAGTGGCATGCTCATAAATAAGCATGCCCAAAGCTAACAATCAAACACACATGCTTATTAGTGGCACGCTCTTGTCATAGAATAGAGATGCTCTTGCTCAAAATGGAAACTTTGCAAACTGAAATAGAAAATTCAAGTGAACCAATAAATCAAAAAATTTCCCGAGTTTCCATCCGCACATTTTTGATTTTAGTTCATATAATTTTTATTGTAAGATTTGAATCATTCATGCCCATTAATAAAGTTTCGTAAACATTATTTCTCACTATATTATTTTTACACAACGGTGACCGAGTATTCCACAGACATTCGTGATTCCTATAATAAGTCACGAAAAGTAATGTTTTATCATCTCCCCAACGCGCCATATTTGTTTCAGCTGTCGCGGACTGAGAAGATCGCATTGATAATACTAGCCGCGAAGCCCGCGAATGACATAAGCATGCTCATAAATAAGCAATTCTATTCACACATGCTCCAAAGATACCCCTTTTCTATGATGAATGACAGTGGCATGCTTATAAATCAACCGGCGGTTGATTTTTGAGCATGCCACTGGGTGGCATGCTCATTTCTAGCAATGTGCGTGCACACATGCCAGTGGCATGCTTATAAATCAACCGGCGGTTGATTTTTGAGCATGCCACTGGGTGGCATGCTCATTTCTAGCAATGTGCGTGCACACATGCCACTAATAAGCATGCCACTGTCAAGGTCGATACTGCGCATGCTCACATGTCACTAAATAAGCATGTGTATCAGACGCCTTATAGATCAGGCAGTTATTCATAATTTAATATGGTTCTTTTGTACCCTTCTATATCTATGAGATAGAAGTATAATTACATTTAACCGGTGATTTAGTAATGCAAAAACCTATCAACAAATTGCTATTTTCAGGAGAGAGAAAATGAGGAAATTTTTTGTTTGATTGTGGATTGATTTTTAGTTCACTGAAGTAATCCAAATTAAAATAAAAAAAATCAAAGCAAATATCATATATAAATGGCCTTTTCTTTTTTAGTCAGAAATCAAATTAAAATATAAAAGTTTAACTACTTATGTATGGTTCGCCGTGATCATTCTTAATCTTGGAATTCGTGAGATATATTTTCGATTATTTCACTTTCTGTAGTTCTTGGAAAAAACCATTGTGTTACGGATAGAAAAGTTTATTCTGAATAAATCTGAATATTAGACGCATTTTGTATAAATGTTTGTGTTATTAAGGCCCGGTTGTTTCAAGTTGGATCAAAGTAAGCGTTCGTTTAAAGCATAGATTTTTGCGTTCTCCACCAATCAGACGATCCGTTTTCGTAAATATCTATAATATTTAAACGAACGCTTACTTTAATCCAACTTGAAACAACCGGCCCTAAGCCATCGAAATATTAGGTATTAATATATCTATGGCATTCTGAGACGTTAAATTTTTCCTCAATTGGCAATATATTATCTACTTGTACTGTATAAATTTATATTACGAATTTCATCTATTAGCGACATCTCTCTTCAAGACGACCAATATCGTTTTTTCTTATTAAATACTAACATGTAAAGTGTTTTAATATCTGTGTTATTTGTTTCATAAACGTACCAATAGAGGCTACTTTGCTTATCATAAATTCAAGAAAAATTTCAAGTTTATCAAATCCGTATTCTCGTTATTCAAAATGTTTGCTATACGTGCACGTACACTAATTTTCGATGCGATAATTTATATCACGGCCTTGAAGTTTATCGGTGGCCCCATAGTGTACACGAAAACAAAGGTCCACATATTAAACACTCAGAAGCGAACTCACGATAGATAAAGAAAAACATCATAATGGCGCATAATTGGTACGCCGCAATTGACGTATGCAGGTACGACGTAGTACATTTCTCCCTGCACAACAGTTCATTAGGCACGAATAAAAATACATTATATTGAATTAATAATTTTTTCATATTACCTACACATTTTATTTTACTCAGAGTAGGTACTTCTTCTTCTTTCTCTGCCTTGTCAGGTCTCACCGACGTTGGCCATCACTTGTGCGAAAACCTCTCTCCGGCGCTGCCCGGAACAAATCGAAAACCTGTCTCATTCCGGTCCACCCTCTAAGGTTGTGCAGCCTCTCCCAACTCCCTGTCTCCCTTCTATCCTACCCTAGAGTATTAGTCGGAGGAGACGATATTTTTCCCCACGTAGCACGTGACCCAAATTAGAAACCTTCAAATTTATAGGACAGTAGCTCTCTGCTGGCTCCAGGTCCGTGTTGCAAACCGATTCATAACATTAACATCCAGAGTCCATGTTTCACAGACATATTAGAGAACTGAACATTTTATCATTACTCATAGTACAATAAATTTGATTTAATTTAATTTCAACTGTGTAGATAAGTTAAAAATACGGGTAATTTAGCGTGAGTACGTAAATGTTATCAAGTGTTTACAAAATGCTGTTTGTGCTTTGAATTGCTGCGCAAATTGCTTTTAGTGACATTATTTCATTGTAATCAATTATCTAGTTTCATTTCTTCGGAACGAGAATAAATAATATCACATAATAATTATTAGAAAAGCTCGCCTAGTGGTCTGGATGAAGAAACATCTCTATCTAATTACCCTAGATAAATGCAATACAGAAACACATTCATGTATGGACAATACTATACATGGAACACATGGTGAATACGGCATTGAAAATATCGCCTGCGTTATTTGGAATATTATAAAATATTTTTACAGCAATAATTATAAAATAAATCATATTTTTAATGTTCACTTATATTTATAGCATATTCACATAATATTACGTGCATTTTATAGAGTGTGTTAATTATGAACTCTACCCTTTTATCTTACTCGTGATATAATTGTTAGATTGTACCAGTAACATATGTACCTACGTCTATATCTATATGAATCGCACCGCCCTCATCTTCAGTCAGATGCAGTGATATTTTTAACTAAAATCTGTAATCCTCAGAAGGCATATATGATGATAAAAATATATATGATGATAAAAATATCTGATAAAATGATATATACCTGGGTATATTATGATGATAAAAACAAATTAAACCACATAGAATACATTGAATCTTGGAAGCCATTCGCCCATGCGCGTCTACGGAACGAGAGCCGTCGCCATTAAAAAGCTAACAAATGTAATGACAAAACGGCCACACGAAAACATGTTTGCTACAGTAAATTTATAAATTTATTTATTTATTTATTTAATGTTCATGGAAGACCAACAGCACAAAAAAAAAAGCATAGAAAACATTGATACAATATAGATGGCCAATTACAGGTCTCCACATTTAGAAATATGTCAGTAATGATAAATATTTATAAATGACTAAGGCGAGTAGCTTGTTGGTCTTGTGGTGAGGACTCTCGCCTCGTGATCCAAAGGTCGCAGCTTCGAATCTCACTCCAGACTAGCAAGTTAGTCCTATTTTCATAGCACAAGCGCTTAGCTTAGTTTGAAAATAGTAAGAATATTGATGTGACACGTATTCCGTGTTCACATCTCTATTTTTTTTTAAAAAAAGTAAAAAAAGTAAAGTAATATTAAAAATTGTATAGAAAGAAAGAATAAAAAAATTTAAACAAAAGAAAAAGAAACTTAATTATTACGTGGAAAAAAATTCAGCACTCAAAATTTTTCTTAATCTTGTATATCCAATAATCTTATCAGTTTATTGAATGCATCGCATACCCTCAAGAAATATGAATTACGACGATAGTTGGATAAGGTAAAATCAATGTGAAAGACTGGGTTGTGTCTACGAGATCTACAGGGAACATGGATTTTTAGTCTATTTAATAGTTCAGGACAGTCGACGTTGCCTGATACAATTTTTAGTAGGTACATCAAATCACCTATTTCGCGACGTTTGTATAATGGTAGGATGGGATATTTTTTGCATGAACTGTCATAACGTGAGATTATCTATATTTTATTATCGAAAAAGAAAAGAAAAGGCAAAAAGGATATGAATTCAATAAATGAACGAATATAGTTTTAGTGACTGGTAGTAATTATATACACATAACATGAATAATAGGAGAAATCATACATTCTATATATCTACTGAATGAATTCCATAGGAAACAGGAGGAGGGAAGGGAAGATGGAATGGGGTTGAGATTGAAAAAAAAGCAGTCAAGAATGCTGCTAGGCCCTGCAGGCAACTATAATGGCCGCAGGGCGGCCTTATGTGGCGGCTGCGCGGCCATTTGTATCTGCTAAGCGGCCATTGGTGTCTTGACCCGGCGATAATATACATTCCCCTCTCCCTTTTCTTCACCCTCTCCCCCTGATGTATTTTCTGTACAAATCTACACTGATTCACCGATCTAACCTAAATTTTGGATACTTATCTTTATGGACTCGACAGTTAACACAGATGACATTCTCCCTCCCGTTTTATCCCACCCCACCCGCCGATATATTTTCTATACTAATCTACACCGTCTGACCGATATGACCCAAATTTTGTATACATTTCCAGAGGACCCGGAGGAAAATTTAGCCCATATTTCCCCCCTGAGCAACCCATCTATCCTAGCCTAGATTTAATGGAAACATTGTTTTAATAGAGACTTCGCAAAACAACCTTTGTTTGTTTCCTTTGTTTCCCCCCTTTGTTTCCCCCCACAAACTTATTTTTAAATTAATCCTTAACCCGTGCGACGCCGGGTACGAACAGCTAGTTAATCATATAATAGTGCAGTATTTTCTAGCCTTTTAAAAGTAGGTTTTCACAGTCGTTCAGAATCTTCTCTGTGTAGTTTTCTGGGATGTTCTGCCGTGTATATCTGAACTCTCTGGCCGATGTTTAGGATCCCATTGCAGGGACCATCATCAGGACTGATGTGATGGCTTTTTCAAGCTTGATGTACGCGAGAAATGACCAGTTTCTTCAAAGTAATGTCCATTAAAGGTAAGCATGTATTACATATTCTAGTCATAGGAATTTAGTTGTATTGCAGAGTGATAAATGGAAAATGTAGGAATAGGCACAGGAGAATAAATGTTAAATGTAAGCGGGCGGGAGAATCGATTCAAATGTAGATTATAATGCACGCTTACATTTAATAAATAAATTCGTTTAACAAATAATTATTTATTGGATGAAGGCATAACAGATCATTAATTTTTCTCCGTACTTTGAGCGCTTGAAAATAGAAATATGTCGTTTTGTGTAATTTGTCTGAACAGTTCCAATAGTTTTCTACATGTATGGTAGTGTTCAATAATTTTGTATTCCAGGATACATATCACGAACTAAAGTTCTTTACAGCATACATATTTGTGTATTCATCCAATAAATAATGATAGATTAAAATATTCTCAAAGTGAATTCGATGCTGAGTAGATAATCAAAATAATAATTATAATTCCGTAAATTTGGAGAACATTACGTTTTATTAACTTGCTAATGTTTTGTTACACGTAAAAGTTATTTGGTAACAGTTTTTTTGCAATATTCAGGTAGGTAGGTACCATTTATTTTTTGTGAACTTAGGCCAGTTACGAATTTCGGTCAATGTACACCAAAGGTTCACACCTCCTTTTTTAATGTATAATTATTCTTAAATATTACATTTATAATAAATAATAATATATAAACATAAAAAATGAAGCCTTGCGGTTCACCAGATGCTGTCATTACTATGTTGGGTTAACTCGAATCAATTTCATATTACAAGATATGAAATTGATTCGAAATTATTAGAAATATTTTAAATTAACCACCGAAATAAATCACCTTACACATATATTATATTCAAGAACACATTGTGAATTTGCAATTTTTTCCGAACAAAGCTCTGTGATAATCAAAATCAAATTTATTAATCAATCAGAAAGACACACAGAAAATCAAATCAACGAAAATATTAGGTCCTTACATATGAAATTGGTGTTTTGCCGTACTGGCAAATTTGATCTCAAATATCTTCTCTTTGGTTAGGAATTCCAAATCCAAATTTATACAGCTATTTACTCATGTATTTGTGTTTTGAAAATTATAATTCATTTGTTTTTTCCTCAATTGTTTTTTTTCTTTGCGTCACTCAGTTTACAAAATGAAAAACTTGAAATATTGCGTTATTTACGAGTACGAGTTCCACCGTGGCACCAGTGCTGCAGAAACGGCTCGAAGGATTAATGATGTGTATGGCGACGGTGCCGCAAAAGAAAACACGGTGCGTTTTGGTTCCAACGTTTTCGTTCTGGAAATTTCGACCTGCAGAACAAGCCCCGTGGACGGCCGGAGACCAAAGTTGATAATGAAGAATTGAAGGCTATTGTGGAAGCGGATCCATCGCAAACCACATCCGAGTTAGCTGCAGGCTGCGGTGTTAGTGATAAAACTGTTTTAATCCACTTGAAGCAAATTGGTAAGGTGAAAAAGCTTGAAATGTGGGTACCTCACGAATTGAGTGAAGCAAATCAACAAACGCGCGTTTACTGCTGCGTTGCATTACTCTACCGGCACAATAATGAAGGGATTTTAAATCTTAAATCTGGCCAGAACGATTAGGGCATGTGTCTTTGTCACAAACGCAACCCATGAGGAAAAGATAGCTGCTAACACCGAGGCTGTTAATCGTCTAGGCCACACTGCTGCTTCATGATACGCTAGACCACACACTTGCACAACAGACGGCTACCAAATTAAGGAGCTTCAATTGGAAGTCTAAAGACTCCACCGTACTCTCCGGACCTTGCCCCAACAGATTACCATTTTTTTCCCGAACTTTGGGATAACTTCTTGCAAAGGAAAAAAATTCAACTCCGATGGGCAGTCCAAACCGCCTTCAAGATTTTATTGTTCCGTCCGACTGGTTTTTTTTAGTAGGGATCGATGACGAACCTATGAAGATGGCAAAATGCATAATAGCAAATGGACATCTTTGATTAAATAAAAATATTATAATAAAAAAAAATCGGCTTTATGTTCCTCCCATACTAAACGCCAATTTCATATGTAAGGACCTAATATTTTTTAGTTGATTTGATTTTTCTGTGAGTCTTTCTAATAATTGATTAATAAATTAGGTTTTAAACACCACCCACATTTTTATACTGATTTTCTCACGTTTTTGTCTTATTATTGGCAGGGGGTAACAGAGCCAGTCCACAATACTTTACAGGTGGATTCCTGCCTTGATGAGTCGAAAACGTTCAAGCATTTGACCTAATATTAATAGTTATGGACATATGTAATATCAGAGTTTGTATTCTTTTAAATATTTCTGACTTATTTTTTGCAAAACGTTGAACTATCATTTATAATAAAGGCTGGAATCTACCTGTAAAATATTGTGTACTAGCTCACTTACATACACCCTGTCTATCTGTGTATCGGTACTTGAATGTTTAATACATAATAAAAAAAGTACTATGCGACATATTATTTGGTTAATATTTTTCAACTTACAGACTTAAAATTATACATCATAAAACTAAAGCTCCTATTATGATGTGCTTGTTGGTCCAGTGGTTATTATGTAGTAAGGGGCTCTGATCTCAATCCAGGGAACCATCAAGATAGTTCTATTTTCATAGCCTTAGTATGAAAGCGTAATTTCTGTTTCGTGTACGTTTCTCTATTTAACAAACATGTTTAAAAATCTCGTAAAACGCTCTGTAACAAGTAGAAACTAAAATCTTTATATTTCCAAGGTTTACCATTAAAAATGTGTATTTTTATAATTTACAAAGTATGCAAGCAACGGGAGTCACAATAAAAAGCCAATAATATTATAACTGTTGCTTAAGAATATTACGAATGGAATTATCTGTTTGGTGAAGAAAGTTATGTGCTTGTATAGCCACACGGCGAAATGAGTTTATAACGTAACTAGCAACGAACGTACATTTCTAAAAGTAATTTGATAACGACCTCCAGCAGTATTGCATGCTGATGCTGATTTTCTAACGGTTCTCAAATTATTTTGTATCAAAGAATATTAATTAATTATTGATTTAATATTCGAACATTTTTCAATTTGATAAATACTTTTTATTTATATATAATATTAATCAAAAACTATATTCATAATAATAATAATAATAATAATAATAATGTTTATTCTAGCGTAACCAGGTTTTTAGTGCAAGACCTAGTCCGCCATATAGTTTGAAAATTACATATATGCTATATTGTACATGGAGAGTTCTTAAATCAATAATCAATATCAATAAAATTCTAAAATAATATTAATAGTATGGAGTGCTTCATTTCTTGCTACACTACCGCTCGTTACGGTTATGGAATCGCATATCTGTAACTATTCTGTATCCGATGCCACTCTTTAATTACGGATCCAGACTTCCACGACAGTGCCGCTTGCACCAGAGAGTTGGTGCTGTGCTCCAGCCTCAGCTTGAGGCCAGCAACACGATGTCTCAGGAGCGGGACGAATCCACGAACTCGGCCTTCGGAAAACATTGTGGAAGCGCTGCAATAACGTGCCAGCCCGAACAATATTCTATAATAATTATTGTACTGAACGCGTAGACGTACGTCACTCGTTTGTAGTTCGAACAGAGCTCGCACGTGTACATGCTGGTGAAGAATGCTTTGAAGAGGATGCTCTTCACCTCTCTGCTGCACCGATAAAAACGACGTTAAAGCATGTTTGCACGAACGCTTAGCTGCCTCCTTTGTCGTTCGATGTCATCATCGTCCTGTCCAGTTTCATCAAATATACGGCCAAGATATTTTCTTCTTTTTTGAACGCATAATCTCGTTCCGTTCATCCACGCTGGTGGGATATTATCTGGCCCTTTTCCATATTTGAATGCCATTATAAACGGATTTACTGGCATTATAAAGAATATTATGCTCATTGGCGTAGGTTTCGCAAATCTGCAAAAGCTGTCTTATAATGTCAGCAACACTGGGCTATGTCCGCGCTGAGGCAATATTTTAAACTTTATACCAGGGGGTGCAATGAGAATAAGAAGCATGAATTTTCCTAAGCATATATTTTGAAGAGAAACCGAAATACGATAAATATCTCGCAATATTCCTATCGCAAAAATAATCATATTATTCAGATTGTATTATTTCATAATATTCTGCCCAATAAATATTTAATTTCCTGCTTTCCAAATATTTGTTTAAATAAAAGTCATGCTTCTTATTCTCACTGCACGCCGCTGTTTTAAACGCATATGTATGTAGATGATAGTATATACTAAAAATAAAAAATGTAGTATTCCTGATAATTTATTTAAATAATATAAATTATCAGGAATACTTTAAATAAATAGTTGAACCCAGTGACGCTTTGCTATTTATATATTTGAGTATATATATATATATATATATATATATATATATGTATATAAATAAATAACATTTAGGCCCCTAACTTTCTTTCTACTAGTCAGATCGAGAATTTCAATCCAATAGGCATTGATGAAACTGGCGTTGATCCAACAGATGAATGGTAGACGTCTTTCCATTTAAGAAAGACAATCGAATTAATATGTGTAAGCCGTGCGTACGAGGCACATTGTTTCGCTATCTTGGTGTTGAATGACCGGACATGAAGGCAGCGACAAGTTAGCAGCTTCACGATAATGCACCCGCTCAGTCTTTGCACCCGATTTATGTTTTTTTGGCGAAATACAGCATTCCCTGGTTAATCAGGCTCCTTACTCTCCCGACATGGCTCCACGTGATTTTTGGATATTCCTCAACTTAAATATGCTGCTAAAAGGGACCCGATTTAATCAAGATAATACTTTGTGGAACGTCACGGCCCATCTGAGTACCATTCAACTGGGCCGTGTAATATATATTTTTATCGATTGTTGCGCGGTATGATCGATAATCCTGAAATTATGCAGAGCATTGGTTTGTATGTTCCTGATAATTACACTAGACATCGTCAGCATAGATTGTTTCACATTCCAATATACAGGACCAACCTGCCGATGGTTATGCCTGTTGGAAGAGCCACAGCTATGCTGAACAAAATTGCTTTGGGTATTGATATATTCCATGTGTCTGAGGGGGTTTTCCGAAGCGGGATTCTCCTACACCTTTGACCAGATTTTATGTTATTTTTAATTTATTAAATATTTTCATTTTTGATATATACTTCCTAATATGTATGCCTTAAACATTTTGTTTGTCATGTACATATTATCGTGAAATAAATTGAATTGAATTGAATTGAATTGAAAAAGGGAGACACTCGGGCGCACCGGTCTCTTTGACTTCCCGGTTCCCGCTTACTCTAGACAGGGCTCTAGCTACGCTCGTAATAAACCTAGAGTAAAACACCTGTCCGCGTTTTACTCCACCTGAAAACCATCACTGTATTCCCAGGCGGGAATACATCACACATTATCAAAAGCTAATGTAAATACTATACCTACTATTTAAAACATAATCAAAATTTTACAATTATCAAAATGTTACACATTATCAAAACTTACACTTTGTCTATATACATAAAATAACTATATATAAAATTGAAATAAGTAAGGTATAGTTTCAAAAAATATTAAATGGTAACTTTTCTGGAAAACATTTCCGGGGATTTCCAATCCAACCCTTGCGTCACCAATGTTCCGTATCCCATTGCAGGATTCATCTCTAGGACTAATGATTATGAAGCGATGCGACACTTCACGCAAATACACTAATACACCAATTTAGACACAATGTCGAGAGAAGATTGAGAACGCGCGGCGGAGTTAACAAAAAAAATATTCCACAGATATTATTATCAAGAACTTTCCAAATATAAGAGCACAATGCGGCCTCAGAAGAATGTGTGATATTTTGGACTAAGCACTTTTATAATTTAAAATGATGTTTTCTCGAGCACAAAGATTTTTCCAGTTTCAATTTATTTGATTAATAACATATTATATACAATAATTAATTAATTTTAACATCAAATAATTCTTATCAAACATGAAGGGGAATCCTGCTTCGGAAAACTGAAACTTCAGAATTATGGAACATATCAATATTCAGAGTGACGGTTCGGCATAACGGTAGCTCTTCCAACAGGCATAACCATCGGCAGGTTGAACATTGGAATGTGAAACAATTTATGTTGGCGCCGTCTTAGATCATTATCAGGAACATACAAACTAATGCTCCGCATAATTTCAGAATTATTGGTTAGTGGCCCCCAAATCGAGCCACTCTCGAGTCTACTTCGCACCGAGGAGTTGTAAAGAACTCTCAGTGCGCGGGTATTTTCGAAGATTATATCTTCGTCGTCTTCTATTGTCTTATCATTTATTTGTCGTACATATTTATTTATTTAAATTCTACACCTTTCACGTAAACTAGATTATATTATTTTGACACCATTATTAATTTCTCTAAGCGCTGTGGAGTACGTATATGCGGATGAAACTTTTGTCTCGACACTTGAGTAAAGGATAGTGCAGAGTTAGGGATTTTATATTTTTTCAGGCTAAGCACCTTTCCTAATTTCCAAATCCACGAAATGAATGAGCTTAGTTTCATTCATGCACTCTTACAAAAATGTTACTGTCGGTGGATTGATTATAAATACAAGTATTTATACATAAATATTTATTTTATTTATTTATTTAAAAAATCCTTGTTTACAAATAAAGATACTTAATACTAATTTAACAATAAAACATAAGATAAATTACACATTTTTTTGTTTTGTTTAATTTGTGGATTATGCCACTCTACTAGGCTACGCCTGTCCCAGAGTGGCGTTATAGAACACAATTATAATATTTTTTCGAGTTCGTCAGTAGTATTTATTTTCATAAGGTAGTTATTATGTATCTACAGAGTATCAAGTGGAATGTTAGTGAAAGTTGAGTTAGTCATAAGTCTAAGTGTAAATATGTGTAGAATAATTATTTAATGTAAAAAGGGTTAAAGTTTTGTTTAAGATTATTTTTTATTTTCCTTAATTAATTAATTAATTTATATAGGTATATATTTTTATTTGAAGACATTATTATGCAATTACAGTAAGTAAATTTTCAGTTGCTGTTCTACCTTTAGAGGTAAGCCAGTTGTTTGCTAAAGCTTTTATTTTATTAATTGAGTATATTCTGATTTCCGGGAAGTCTGTTTTAAATATGTTAAATATTTTAGGCCCTATGTATGAGTAATTTTTCTGTCCATGTGTTGTCTTAGTTTTTGGTATTTCGTCAAGGTTTCGTAATGCTTGTCTAGTATTATGTGAATGCGAGTTATGTAATTTATGTACTTTGTGTATTTACTGTATGGATTATATTGTACACCGACCCAAAAAGCCGGTATCAACTTGGATTATAGTTGGTTTAGTTGAAAATCTCGAGCGTGATTTTTGACATGTGTCTTCAAAATCGTTAGACATTGTAGTGTCGGAATGTAAATATTATGTAGCATGCCACAGATTTTTCTGACGATCAACTGATTCTATAGTATATCTTTTAATTATTAGTTAAATTATCTTTTAATTATTAATTAATTAGGAAAAGTAATTTATTTGGACCTCGAATAATACCTACTTTTTTCGGAAGAAATGGATTTTGCCGCAACTCTAAATGAATTTTACGTTAGGCATTGTTGACAATAGATTTGTTTTCTGCTTCTCATCATATATCAGGTTTTGATAACTTTGCATTTATATGCCACCGGATAGATGATAGATGACAAGATGGGTAGGAAATGTGTCTGGAGTACTGTTTCTTGGAATGTGGAGAGGGTAAGACGTTACGGGCACTTCAATCCAAGTTGATACAACCGATCCTAAGAACGTGTGTACGCGGATGTGAAGCTCAAATAGGAACATTGTTCTTATAAAAAAAGTTAAGAGTGTATGGTGTGGTGGGACCACTTCTTAAATATTATTTTTACTCATTTACTAGAGTTAAAGAAAATATGTTTCTTAGGCTGGCGCCACACTAAGCGGATGATCCGCCGCGTCTTTTCCTTCGCGTCAAATCGGCAAAACAAATTGATCGACCGATCATCCGCGTTGTGTGTTTGATAAACGCATATTGTATGGAAAGAAACGCATCGGCGTTCCGCGACCGAAGAGACGCGGCAGACGATCCGCGCAGTGTGGCGCCGGCCTTAAGATAGCAAGGCGCGCGAATAAGGTTGAAATGTTCACATTAATTATTCAGGGGTGACCGTTTACTGACCTGCTCATCTTAGAAAACTACCAAGATAGTTAATTTTCATTACACGATAGTATGAATATTAAAATGGCACGTAATCGTGTGTTATGTCTACTTAAAAAATCATTCAAAATATACGTCGCACTGAGAGAATTGTGAATATACTCTAATCTAAGCCCACTATCGTAGCTGCATCGTATCTCGCTCAGGATTGAATTATATAGGGGTATCGAGGTATTTTATAATAAATTATGATAAAATTGTAAACACGATATCGATTTTCACAAACATTCATTTTGATTTAAACATAAATATCAATGCCGTATTTTAATAAAAAGGAAGTGAAATCTATGTATGTAGTAGAAAGTGAATGGAAGTTCAAATTATTTTTTCACAGAAAATCTCGATGATCGCCAATTGCTTTCATTATTTAGGCACAATATATCCATCGGCAAAGTAACATTTCACGATTTATTGTGATTATTTGTACAATACTTATGTTTAGGCAATTAATCATTTTGAAATATCGCGTTCAGCTAGAAAAATGCGGCGGCCATTGTACCAGCAAGTACATTTATGTGGTTAGTGGTTAGTAAATCTGTATATAATTCATCCTTGTTCAACCCCAATATTTTTGACTTGCAATTTGTTAGCCGGACGGTTAAAACTTGCGTTGATTTCCTTAAGATTTCAAGTAATTTTCATTTCAATTATTAGATTAATAAAATTTATTAGGAAATAAAGGTAACTATATTCAATTCTTTTTTTACAATTTTTATATTTATGTTCAGTGAACACAATAACTGTCACAACACAATAATAGTCCACAGAGGGATATTAATTAATTAATTTAAATTACATTCATGCAGAATCTATTTATACGGGAAACATGTATGGAAGTCTTGTATAGGGTGGCCCAGGGCTTACGACCTGAAAAAATATTGATTGATATTCAAATTAAAAAATATAGAAGTATCATTACCATCGACGAAAATCTATGTATAACTATGTCATGCGAAAGACTATAGATATCTCTAGCATAGTCCATTCGAATATATGAAGGAAACTGATTTGGAAACATATACACAACTTTAAAAAAATTGCCACCCTATAAAAGACTTCCATAAACCTTTCCCATATAAATAGCTTCGTCTCTGTGAAACTTCTGTAATTTATCTTAATTAAATATATTCAATTCAATTCGATAATACTGCATCGAGTGCTTGTAGTACCTAGGCAGGATATGGTGAATGGTGAGCCTTTCCATTCTCGCTCCTACTTCCGATTTCTTCAGTTCTTTCATATAATTAACCACGTACCTACAGGTTGAAAAGCCACGGTGCCACGATCTACTAGTGTAGGTATGTACTATACTTCTTCACTCAGAGGCTGACTGCCAGTGACTGACGCTCTCTGAGGGCGGGAGAAATTCACACGTGCGCACGAATGTCCCCTTCACATCTCTAACAAAGGACCTTCCGCGATTAATTTATTTGGGTGGAAAAAAAATAAAGCTCGATATTATTTTTAAATCGATGTATCTTTGATTTCGTGCCACTGAGATTTGGCGGAAAATGGTGGAATGCACCAGTTCTTTATTTTGCTCCGAGTACAAAATACAATAATCATAAGTCATAGCTTGCTTCCCGCTCAATTAAGGGATGTGTTTTGTGCGAGCTTGGCGCCCTTCCCCAGCTTTTTGTAATTAGTCATCATCATGATTAACTCGATCAATGTCAATAATAATATTTGCGAAGTCGATAAAGAGTAGTATGTTCTTGGAGGACAGTGCCTCACGCATTCTCAAACCTGTTCGGAAACCAAATTGTGCGTCGCTGATTAAACTCGCATTTCTGGTTTTAACGTTCTTGGATAATAGAAGAATTCTCAGTCTATGGCTCACGAGACTGATAAGTCGGTAAGCAGGGATGTCAGATAAGAGAAATGTCGGGAATGTCCCGGGATTTAGAAATTGTATTCCTAACTCCTGATCAATGTCCGTTATTATTTTTATTGTTATTGTTTATAATACCTGATCCAGGAACAAAAACTGTCTCATTTAAAAAATGTGCTTGTAGACTTTTTTCCATTTAAGAAAAACAATCGAATTATTATACGTAAGCCATATGCACGAGTCACATTCTTTCGTTGTGTTGGTGTTTAGACCCACTAACACAACGAAACAATATGCTTCGTACGCATGGCTTACGTATACTTATTTGACTATAGGAACCGTTCCCATTTATCAATGAAATTGAGAAAATACTTAGAGGACCATATAAAAACTATACTTGTGGGAGATATTATGGAAATGCCCGTGGTAAAGAAGAATTTTTAAATATGATGACACAAACAAATTACAAATCATCTATCAACTCATTCACACGAGAAATACCTGGGCAGACCCCATCTTGTGTTGACCACATTTGGTCAAATTATAGTGATATTGACAAAAGTTCGTCAATAGTATGGAAAACAAATATTACTGATCATTACTCATGCATATTTATCTATAATACAATAAATAAAAATGATATAAAACACAGTAACTATTCAGCAATAAGTTCAGATAATTTATATTTAAACTATGAAACATTGAGAACAAAACTCACAGAAGAAAATTGATATTCGAAATAAATTCAGAAGACACTGAAACTTGTTCCGTAAATTTTGAAAAAACATTACTCAACCATATAAATAAAAGTAGCTATCAAAAACTAACCGAACAAAATCCAAATATAGATTAATCAAACCGTGGGTTACACGAGGTTGGTCTCATCAATCAGAAATAAAGAAAAATTATACCGCATCTAAAAAAAATATCCCAATGACAACAAAATTTCTTCCTTCTTCAAGAAGTATAGAAATAAACTTACCTTGATAATGATAATATGTCAAACAAAAGAAAAGTTTTTTTAAGACAAAATAATGAAAACTGGACAAAACAACAAGGATTTCTGGAGTATCATAAATGAATCACCAATAAAAGCAAAACAAAAGCGGATATCAAAAAAAAAAATTCGTTTGCTAACCTATCCATTGATGCTGAAAAAAATCCCGAACAATGTGCTAACGAATTCAACAACTATTTTGCTAATGTTGGTAAAAACCTAGCGGAAAAAATCAGCAATACCCAGGATATGATAGAGGACGATGGGGAAACTGTTGGTAATCTTTTCTCAATTTTCAAAACAATAATCGCTACTGAAGTTGAAGAAATTATAAAGGAGTTACGAACAATAGCAAGTTCTGGGTACGACAATGTCACCATGAAGATTATTAAATCCATGAGCAAACTACTCAGCAAACCAATTACCCATATAATTAACATCAGTCTACAGACAGGAATATTTCCAACTAATTATAAGAAAACTATAGTTATACCAATTTTCAAATCTGGAGATCAAGAGGAAATAAAAAATTATAGACCAATATCGCTTACATCAAACATAGCAAAGATCTTTGAAAAAGTTGTTAAAAAACAACTTAATAGCTATATCCAAAGCAAACATATATTAAATCCGCAACAATTTGGCTTTAGAGATAATTTAGGCACTCAGGATGCGATTGCCAAACTAACATCTATTATCTATCATATTCTCGATAGTGGAGAAAAATATCTGGGAATTTTCGTGGACTTGAGAAAGGCATTTGATAGCATATCACATTCAAAACTTGTTTCAAAATTAAAACTAATAGGAATAAGGGGAACGGTATTATCCTGGTTCCAGGGCTATCTTAAAAAACGAAGCCAGATAATGAGAATTGGACGTAAACTAAGTAGATAACTAACTAATTTTTTGGTATTCCGCAGGGAACAGTCATAGGTCCAATACTATTTATTATTTATGTTAATAACATGTTCAAATTACCTCTAAAAGGAGAAATTGTATCTTATGCTGATGATACTGCATTAATTTTAAAAGGAAGGACACGGGGTGATGTAAATACAAAAGCAAACAGAGCTGCTAATATTTTGAAATCATGGTTTGACAAAAACTTTTCGTCTTTAAATGCAGAAAAAACTGTATATGTCCCGTTTTCTATTACCAAAAAGGATTCACCTGAACATTTAAAAAATATATTTTTTTATATATTTTTTAAATATTTTTTTTTTGATATTTATTACATTATACATATGCCAAACTGCACAGCAGTTTTACGGCATGGTTCCCTTCAATATTTGACAATAATTTTTATTTAATAATGAAGATAGTAGGTCATTATCGAGTGTAGGCCATTTTTTGCATGTTTTTTTACAAGTGATACATGATATGTAATTATAAATTAATGTAAGATTAGGTATATAACTTTATATATTCTTTTAGCTTGTACTTTTTTGAAGCCAATGGAGTTTTTTTGTTTTGCATCATCTCAAAGAATTTTTTATCTAATTTATTAAAGAATCTTGGCACAATATAATCTCTTTTTCTTTCGCCATACACGTTGTTAGTGATTGGTATTCTCATTGTTCGTCCTGTCGATCTGGTTGCTTAGTTATGGTGATATATGGTGATATGTGGTTAATCACCATATATCACCATATTCATTTCTTCTTGTATTATATTATATTTTAAATAATATAATATAATATAATAAATAAATAAATAAAAAATAAATATTTTACTTTTTGGTCAATTGGTAATATTTTGCATACTTTAAATAATTTATTATAATCATCCTTGTACATACATTTAGTTCTATTATCTGCTATAAGTTATAGGAATCTTAATTGTAACTGTTTGATTTGATCAATGTATGTTTTATACGTAAGACCATAACTGCTCACGCCATAACTGATTACCGAGTCAACCATGGCGAAGTAAAGAGAGTACAGCATGCCCCGTGAGCTACATAGTGAGTACATGTGAAATGCCCATAGCATGGATTTCAGTTTTTTACAAACATTATCAATATGTTGTTTCCAATTAAAGTGTTTATCAACTATTAAACCTAAATAAGTATATTGTTCCACCTCTTGGATTATTTCACAGTTGCAGTTTGTCGGATTTGTATGGTTGGTATGTAGGCACTCGTAGCAATGTCCGATGAGATTAATTTCATATTCATATTCATATAAAGATCCACTCCAATCAAGGTGATGACATTAAAAATTGTAACAATGAAAATTGTCTGTTTTCGTCTGGTAAAAGCAGTATCAAGTACTTGGGTGTCATAATTGACAGCAATCTAAAATGGAAAGAGCAAATATATTCCACAGTCACTAGGATGAGAAAACTCATATACCTCATATCTTCAGAAAAATCATAAGGCTACGAAATATCTTATCAATAAACATGCTGAAGGTGGTATATTTTGCGTTTGCCCAGTCCATACTACAGTATGGTATAGTTGGCTGGAGTGGGACCTTTAAGCCTAATATACTACCAGTGGAAATAGTTCAGAGAGTAATTAACAAAATGATTTTGAGGAAACCATCAATATTCCCAACAAGGGAACTTTTCAACATTTTTAACGTCCTAAATATTAATCAAATCTATAAAAAATTTGTGATACTTCAAATTTACGGACGAACTTTAATGATAATAACCTAGAATAGAATCTGTGTCTGTTTGTAAATTGTGGTTCGCCTTTCAGGCGAAGATTATATTTTGTTTTAAGATGCCGCCTGGCGCTGGCGTTACCAGGGCCGTTCACCAGAGCTAGTTATTTTCTTTCTTAAGCTATTTTTATGTATTTTCCCTTGTATGAAATGATTTCATAAGTTTATATTTATTAATTCAATTCTAACATGGCCCGTCGGCCGCGATGCCTGAGGGCACGCGCCTCTCTTGTTTTATATCAAATTTTGTAATAGTTTATACTTTTATTAAGTCAAGGTCATAAATTATAATGCTGTTCTTTCATAGATGACCGTCTTTGATTTGTGTAATTCCTTCCGGAGTGGTCAGGTATCTACACTTACACTACACACACACACACACACACACACACACACACACACACACACACACACACACACACACACACACACACACACACACACACACAACACATACACACACACACCGACACACCCTCCAGCAATGACCAGCACCTGGAACTCCATGAGAAGCACGCACCATGCCTGAGAAGTCTCGTGACCATCTGAATTAGCTGGTGGATGCACGGCAAGTATGGGTGGACTGGCGCTCTATCCGCCAGTGCCGTAGCAATATATATATATATATATATATATATATATATATATATTGATTTAACGGTTACGGACTAACGTTTCAAACATATTTAAACAAAATTAAGAATAATTAAAACTATTGCGAATAAAAAACAAAAAGAAGCTGTACGAATCAGCCTGACAAGCTACTTAAAATGTGTAATACCTTGCTGATACAAAAACTTCAATACGTGGACAGATTTAAAACAAAATACAACACAGATATACGAACTGAACCAAGCATTCCTTAGTTGCGTTTTGCAGAGACATTCCAAAACAATGGAAACTTCCCCTCACGAACTTATTTTAATCTAAATCATTAACCCGGGCAACGCCGGGTATGGACCGCAAGTTAAAAATAAAATGATACATTACCTAGTATTACACAAAATTACAAAATCCAACCAAACAAAATGTTTATTATTATTATTTTACTAGCTGCATTACTAGCTAACTCATAGAAAATGACGGAAATTGGTTCGCGCCTTTGCTAAGCCCTAGTATATATTTATAGCACCTTTTTGGCGCTCCACGGAGAGGCGGCCGTAGCAACATGCGTAAAGCGACCGGTTCGGGTTTGGTGACCCGGGGTTCAAGCCCCATCTCCGGGCGTTTAATTTGTTTTTTTTAGCCGTGAATTCGAACGAAATTACGGACGTTATATAAAGTAACAGCGACAGACAGACAGACGGACGGACAGACAACGAAATTATTATCTTTGATGATTATAATTATAGTTTAAATGTAAATGATTACTAGCTACGTACATAAGTGAATAGAAAATGAAAATATTGTGCGCAGTGGACAGTGTACAATCAGTATGCTTTTACCGGAGAATTTTCATGGACACCCTACTGCACGGATTATGTTTTCCCTGTTAAAGAGTGAGTTGTGCCATTTTATGTGTTATAAATGAGGTGTTACTAAAAAAGGGTATAATTAATTATATATTTATGTCATTTTCTAACATTTTTTTTAATACTATAGCTTTCAGTTCGGTGAGTTCATAGCAAGAAGTTGACAAATATTAATTGGAAGTTAAAATTTAGCCTTGATCAGCTCACTGTAAAGGGTATTGGAGTTCCGAGATGGGCAGGCAAAAAATATATGATCACGGGTCTCCTCTTCCAAACCACACTCACACATCGGACTGTCCACTATGTTCGGTCTGAACAAATGGACAGCTACTAGATAAAGACCTATTCTCATCCTGGAGATTACAGATATAATTATTGTGGAAATTTTTTTTTTACTAAACCAAGGTTTGATAGGGATATTTGTCTGTATACTTTTTAAACGCTTTTCCTTGTGTTCATTTGCATCATTACATAAAGATATCCAGATGTCTTTAGTACGCATAATCATTGGGCAGTAGAAACTACTACTACTGTGGGGAAATGCCCATATGGCATCTTCAGCTAATTTGTCCACATATTCCTACATATCCCTAGATTCCCTGATATGCAAGGAAGGCAGACCCAACGCTTATCCAGAATCGTTTTATAAGCAAAAGCTCCTATTGGTCGCGCCAGTATCTATATATTTTACAAAATATATTCGAAAAAAAATACAAAATATATATATTTTACAAAATATATTCGAACACACACATAATTTTAGTATTTTTGAATACCGAATATATTTTAATACTTTATTATTAATGTATAGATGTATGGTATAAAACTTAATTATAATATTAGATGTATACTATATAGTAAATTAATGTATAAAACCGTAAATGTATCTACGATTTTATTGTAATATATACGTGTATATGAACTGAATGATTATATTGATTATTTATCTTATATAATCCAGATATGAAATATGCTCGTCGTGAATGAAATATGCTCACACTTGGGGGTAT
Source organism: Agrypnia vestita (assembly GCA_016648135.1). Lineage (NCBI taxonomy): Eukaryota > Metazoa > Arthropoda > Insecta > Trichoptera > Phryganeidae > Agrypnia > Agrypnia vestita. Next base: position 544,494 of record JADDOH010024337.1, on the reverse strand, counting down.
TTCCTCATTTATGAATCTGAGGATAAAACAAGCTGTCTGTGTAAAATTCATAACGACATAAAATCTGATTGGTTTAAAGAAAAATGAAAAAAAGCAACCTTCCGAAAAAATCAGACGTATCGTAAAATTCAACAAGTATAATTTTCACGTAGTTTAATAGAAGAATTACACTGTAGACGATGTGGACAATAAAGGAATACGAATACGACAAACGAATACATATATGAAAGTAAAGAGAAAGCGTTTTTATGGCGCCTATATAACATATTGGTCTAAAATCAATCTACATTGTAACTTTAATTCTTATTCCTAACTTTTAGTGTTTTACAACACTGCATATCCTTTTTGATTTAATCATATCTTAATTTATGCTTTTTATGTTCTTGTATGTTGTTGTCTCTCTTACATTATTATATTTTCTTTCTCCTTTTTTCTCCTATATAAACTGCAGAAAATACTTTAAAATGTGAGGCGGTTTCCTTAGAACAGGCCTAGCCTAATTGGGAAATCGCTAGATTATAGTGTGTAGGTATACATTTGTTTTAACAAATAAAAAGAATAAATAAACATCTCGAAGAAGAGGAACAGTTATTTACACCCAGTACCCATGATCGAGTTTGAAAAAATCTCAGTTATAATCATGACATTCAAAAGTGTTCACTTCAAAGTGCTTGTGTGTGTCTGAAATGGCAGTTATAATCGGGACATATTCAAAAGTGTTCACCTCAAGGTGCTGACGTATGGTGGCGACGCTCTAGGAAAAGGGGAACTACACAGCAAGCGCCACCCCAGCAAATCTGGCCGACACCAGATAAAGTCGGTTCAAATATAGTGGATCTGAACTCATCAAATGTATTAGTTTCTATAAAGTAGAGGTATGGCAGAATTACCTGAGGATATAATCAAGGTAACCGTATGCCCAATAAACAAGAAAGGTGACCCTTTCCAATGTGGAAAATATCGAGGAATTACACTATTGAACATAGAATATAAAATACTATCTTATCTGCCATACGTAATTATTATTGGTGATTTACCAATGCGGTTTTACGTAAGGTCATTTCGTTATAGACTAAATACATTTGCTGAGGCAAATTTTAGAGAAAACTCATGACTATAATATAACACCTTTCATATTTTCGTGGACTTCAAAGTGGCTTCTGTAGAACCAAATCCTATAAATGTTGGTGCTCTATAAGCTTATCAAAACTGTTGAACTGACAATGAGAGGTCAATAGTGACAGAATACTGGACGAGCTTTCGGATTTTTTTTGCATAGATACGAATTCGCACAGTCCGGCACTATTTTCAATAATCTTTGGGTGGTTTGAAGATGGTTTGGAGCAGTTACTTTGTCATGCGACAGAAAAGCTCCAAAGGCATAGAATATTTGATGATTTATTATCTCAATAAAACAAGTACAAAATATACATGAGTATGATTATACAGACAATGATAGATACTCTAAGGGCCGTAGTCACCGGCCACCCACCGGAGGTCTACGTAGGACTGACATGCACGCCTAGGGCGTTTGCCTCTTTTATATAATTTACGAACAGAGGAGTCTTGGAGTGCGGCTGTGTAAATGTGAAGAAATCGTCCGAAATGCTGATGGTGCAATTATCTGTCTGTATCGGACAGGAAGATTATGATGCCAACATCATAAGGTGCTGATAATGATGATAACGCATCTCAAACGCACAGTCCTTGTATGATGGGACAGACGCTGTTGGGATGGTAACATACAGGGCATACAACAGCGGGGATGGAAACGCACAGGGCATCCCACTACTCATTCCGAGCGGATAGTCGGCGCGGGCGGCGAGGTCCGGCGCTGCAATTCTATAGAGATACCATTGTATCGCACCGGCGCTGCATGGCACCGGTGCGATACGATGGTATCTCCGGCGGAACGCGTAGACAACCGATCGAGCGACGGATCCTGAATTCCCTGAAGAAATTACAATTGTGTCTTACCAAATGAAAGGTATAAAATATGTTAAATATTCAAGAAATGACATTTTTAAGAAATGAAATATTTTGTGAATGAGATAATTAATATTTAATGAAATATTTAAGGAATTAGTTAAGAACCTTGTAAGTGTAATTTATGTATTTGCTGAATAAAAACTATATGTAGTGGTTTATTCAAATACAGGGAAAGTTCGCGCGACGAACGTCAGCGCAAAGCGCGGCGCCCGCCGCCGCCGCCTGGCGAGGGGGTCAAATATTGGTGAAATCACAAAAAAATGATTTCTACTTTGGGCCTGACTACTGCTGAGAATCTCGGATCCAGCCCTTACATTTTTCTGCGGCCCTGCGGAGAATTCTAGACCACCATGGCTGGCGCTTCTCTACGAACAATTTCGCATTCACGGCGAAAGGCTCTGCTGTATACGAGGCGCCCGCGCTGTATTTCTCCAGGCCGTTACTTACAATTTCGGCCTATGGAAACGAACTCGGCGGCCCACTCTTGTATTGATTGTTTCCCGTGCGGAACACCGCCGTTCGCGCGTGTCTTACTCTTAATGTAGCATTCCTTGCCACTGTGTGTCTGTGTGGCCTAGATTGGTGGTTTTTCTGCATTGTGGTATGAATTTTACAAATCCATTACATGACGTATGCAGATCGTAGATATCATCAATCGATCTAAAGAAATTACTGTATAATCTTTTATAGCTCCCCAGCAAGCAGCGGACCAGAGGTTGAGGTCTCAGGGTCAATATGCAGAAAACAAGGTTTATATTTGTATGTTTGATAGTGGGACCTCGACCGATACAGTTGATAACAAATATATAGGAATTTCTGAAGAGTTATATTTAGGGTCTAAGGTGAATGACAATAACCATGTCGTTGATGAAATAATAAATCGTATTATATCAGCCTACAAATGTTTGCGCACCTAAAGCATGTAAAGCCCATCCAATATCATCGCGTAGAATCGATGTTCTTATAAATTATATTTTTCAAAATCTAGCACTGCGATTTTAAACGGATGACAAGCTCATAATATCAAGTTCTAAAACGAGTTTAAATTCCAGAACTAGTTGTAGGTACAGCATTTATAGCTACTACGAGCGATATTATTTAGTAGCCGTAAGCTCTCCAGAGTGTTCGGTAAAATTATTTGGTGATAGGGAGCAGTATTCCTGGGTACAGTGATGCAATCAATGAATGTCAATATATACTTATTTTTGTTTGAGAAGTGCCGCTCTCCGTTGCTGCGTTAGCGTAATAATTCGAAGTGTTAAACCGGTCAATGTTTATGCGATAAGTAATCTGAGACGAGGCGTACCCTTTCGCGACAGTTTTGTCTGAGAAACAGGAACGGTCAGTCGCTGTCAGCAATCTTAAAACGAAACAACAGTCATGTCTCAAATTAATAGCACTGTCCTAAACGGAAAGAAAAATGTCGATGTGAATAAACTACCAGAACTGCGTAGTGAATTAGGACAAGGAATTGATCTACTCACCACTTCTACGTAAGTCTTCAAAGTTATTAAATGTACTTAATTTTTAAATTTTTATATGATGATATTATTATGAGAATTTAAATGATCTTTTAGATTTGTTTTACTCAGTAAAAATAATGAAATCTTATAAAATCCTGCTTAGTTTTTCACCACAAAATGATGATGTAATTTTGTACACGTTTTTGAATCTTCAGGCAACATTGTATGCTGTTTACTGTCCGCGTAAAATACGCACGTGCGAATATTTATTTATTTATCTATTATGGGCTTTTACAATAATATTCATAAAAATGTTTTTAAAAACATTTTGATTTTTCATCAGCATTACACACATTTATCAATTATACAAATTTGTCAACTCAGAATAAAAAAAGTCACCCATATTTATTTATTGATTATTTTGATAATTTAATTTGATTTTATAAGAATTTGATTTTTTTAAATTTTTTACTGAGATAAAAATGTCTTTGTATTAGTGAATCAACGAAGTAATTTGTTTTTGAAATATTCACAATAAACATTTCTGACAACCTAGGACTTAGTTATTAGTACTATTTTATTATTATTATTACATTACATTTACAATTCAAAGTATTTCTACACAAGAAAGGTTAAAAATTATAATTGATTTGTTCAGCGGACGTATGTTATGGATAAATAATGAAGGAATAGGATGAAAGTCCGGCTCTTCAGATTTGGTCATTACGAGGAAAACTGGTGGAGTTTACGACTTTAGTTTAGGTAATAAAATTAATTCACGGAATTACAATACACGACAAAAACTTAGTAAAATCTTATTCAATATAAATATTAATTTTTAAATCTATTAAAATTTATAATGACGATATCATGAAATCACCTGATGACTCTCATTAATTTGTAATAGTCACTTTATCACACATACAATAGTTTAAATAATTCCATGTGCTTTATAATGTATTTAAGTTTATAATGTATTTAAATATTTTTTTAACAATTTTAGGTGCAATTAAGTTTTTTGTGTGTGTGATGTAGGTAAGGTAATGTTTACAAGATATTTTGTTACCAGTTGAATGTGGAATGTTAATGACTGATGACCATCACGACTACTAGGCTATCATGTAATATTTAAATGATGGTTCTATTTAATACTTGCCTTGGCGCTCACGTATTATTTATTTTCTTCAAATTTACTTCTTTACTATTAAAAAAATTATTAATTATACCAAGTGGTCGGTAAATTGCGGCTCCCAAACCTCATGCGCTTCGGTTTTCAGTAGGTACACCTGCTTATATGTACATTGTATGTAACTACCAGAATTCTAGAAAAACAAAAATATTTTCTTGATTGCTGTGATTTTTCCTACCCGAATTCATAGACTTCGTTCCTACTCATACAAATTTAGAAATTTACAAAAAAAAATCGGTTCTTCGTATTGCAATCGGCGACCAAATATATTCAAGCGTGAATTTTTTTCTCTTAGAATTGCACAGAGGCTTCACATTAGTTGCTAATCTTTTTTTTTTAAATATGAAATGATTTACGATTGAGTGATTTTTTTTTATCCGCAAGCGTTGGTTTGTACCGTTTTTAAATGTTTTTTTTTGGAAAATTGACCTTCGTTCATTTAATTAAGGCGGTAAATTCACTGCAAATGCATATTTCGGCGTTTTTTACGAAAATGTGGGTTTTTATTATTCATTTATATAGAATGTATATGATAGATTGCAATTTTTTTAGGGTGATAACTTAGATAGAACTTTTTTTCTTATATAAAAGTAATACACTGAACATTATTTACAATAATTAAGAAAAATATAGGCATTAATCCATAGGCTGCGGCAAAAAACGTTTTTAATGTTCCCGGGCAAAGTGTGGTTCGTTTAAAAGTTGTATGTAAACATAATATATTTTTTCATACGTATAAAGTTTACTTAACTATCTAGAATCCGTAGGTAAGAAAATAAGAAATATTCGATATTAATAAAGTTACAATGTTTCAAACATGCAATGGATTATTACGAGTTCTGATGTTTTTCAAATATTGTTTATTCATATAAAAAGATAAATTTAAACGGTATATTGTATCTATATTCGCACTTTGAGTCATCATTCACTATTAAAAAACTACATGATTTATTAAAAACAGGTTAATTAATATTTAAAAATAAAAATTCTGTAGTATGAAATGTGTCAAAAAATTACGCAGTTTGGAGACCACAATCCGCGCGCCAGCCGGGAGAGGCGGACGAACTCACGTAGTCCAATCATTTTTTCATAAAAAAATTACTTTAAGACGTGTTTTTATGCCAAATTTGACTTTAGTTCAAAATAATATCATATTATATATTCGAAAGCAATCTATTCATCGCAGATAATAATATTTTTTTTAACTAGTTTTGTATTAAATTGCATTTCTACTCATAATCTAATATTAAACGTACGTCACCTTCGCTTGTGTGCTTTGGTGACCGCTATGTTGACTATATTCGTGTTGATATCATTGTTATTTGAAAGTCAAGTTAGACATTAATTTACGAGATAATTTTTAAAATATAGATAAATGGTTTTTTATTTTATTTTTAATTCAATACATATTGTTGCAGCAATTTTTTGTTTATTTTAGATAAAAAATATTTAAATTAAATTAAATTCACGGGTGTTTTGACATTCTAGTCTAGGGAAGTCAAAATAATATCTAAATCTGCTTATTCGACATAAGTTTTAAGTTAAAAAACAGAGGTATAAGAAAAATTGTTGTTTACTTTTTTTTACAACACATAAATTATTGGAGAAATATAAATACCCTTTTTTAAATTCTAGACTTAAACCATTTAAAATTCTAATAATAATACGCGAGCATGGCTTGCTTTCGCATATATTTTAAACGTCGGTTCTCCATATGGTTGTCTTGTTTCCTCACAACCTTTCTATCTCACAAGGAAACGTAAAAATATGCTCGTGCGAGGTTTATCTGATATGATGTTTGTTCATGTCTCGATCGAAGTAGCATGATCTATCCGACGTATATCGCCACTTTTGACAGCTTGAAAAATGTATGTACCGCCTTAAAATATTTTTTTTGTTTAATAATAAAACAAAAAAAAATAGCCGTATTTATTCCAAGATGATGCCCATGTACTTGCCTACGGCTTTTGAAAAACATTATACTTCAACAGATTTATTTTCAATCTTATATACACATGCTTATTAGTGGCACGTGAGCATGCGCAGTATCGACCTTCTTTAGGCCTTGCTTATTAGTGGCATGTGTACGCACATTGCTAGTAATGATCATGCCACTGTCATTCACCTTGAGAAGGGGTATCTTTTTAGCATGTGTTAATAGGCTTGCTTATTATGAGCATGCTTATGTCATCGCGGGCTTCGCGGCTAGTATTATCAATGCGATCTTCTCAGTCCGTGACAGATGAAACAAATATGGTGCGTTGGGAAGATGATAAAACATTACTTTTCGTGACTAGGAATCACGAATGTCTGTGGAATACTCGGTCACCGTTGTGTAAAATAATATAGCGAGAAATAAAGTTTATGAAACTTTATTAAAAGGCATGAATGATTCAAATCTTACAATAAAAATTATAAAAACTAAAATCAAAAATAGACTGTTTTGATTTATAGGTTCACTTGAATTTTCTATTTCAGTTTGCAAAGTTTCTATTTTGAACAAGAGCGTCTCTATTCTATGACAAGAGCATGCCACTAATAAGCATGTGTGTTTGATTGTTAACTTTGAGCATGCCACTAATAAGCATGCTTATAATGAGCAAGTGTGTACAGTTGTTAGGGCATGCTTATTAGTGGCATGCTCATTAGCATGCCACTAATAAGCATGTGTATCTGTACCTTATAACATTTTCGAGTAGGTATTTTGTATTTCTACATTTATCATTAGCGCGTTTAATCTTATTTATTGCGCAGAACCATTTTCACAAAAATGTTTTTTAAGTTTATGAGGGTTTGTCACATTATCAATGGAATACTGGCGATATTATTATCAATATCATATTTCAATTAAAATAAGGTGCACATTTCACTTCAAGAATCAATTAGAAACAACAATTAATCAACAATTAGAAAATTGTACAATATTAGATCGAGGAATGATTGTTTTTGACAAATTTAAAACAAGAAACTGTTTGTATATGACATAAAATATAATAAAAATATTTTTTTAAATTTAATTCTAGTAATAATAATTTAATTCTACGTAATATATATTGCTATTAATTTTTCTAAAATTGTGGTGGGTTGAAATAAATCTGTATCCATCACGTAGCGCCTAGTAAGCAATAACAATAAATAATATCTTGTTTTTGAGCATGTCGTAAAACACAATGATACGTCATCCCTCCGATACATGTCAGTTAGTTGTATGATAACATTAAAAAAAAATGTGTTATCGAAAATGTTTATCCATTAAACATTTATAGAAGGCCGCTGCTATGCGATAGTTATTAATAAAATTATTATATAAATTAATACATTTTGTGTATACAATGTACATGTAGTTAATATGTATTATATTATTGTTATTGTAATATAATACTATCATCCACAATATCGAGGAAGGTTTTGAAATAGAGCGAAGCTGACGTAGGTAATACTCTTTTTGGTGCATACAAATATATTTAGTATTAATTTCTTTTATTTGAACCACAGACTTAAAAAAGTATTATGTGACATACTATACTACATAAAAACATACATATTTAAAAGAGTATTTAACTGTACGATTTATATAAAAATAGGTATAGGTACATATGTAAAATACCTGGTTTTTAGTTACACAGGAAAAATAATCAATTTATTAATAATTTTGCTGGTTTAGAATAATAATATATAATTAGGTATAGGAACATATAAACACAAAAAATTGATTGAAAAAATTGTGACAAATCCTCATTTAAATGAAGCAAAACATTAAACCTTTTTCAATTCAGATCTTTCTACGCAAACCGTAGAAATTCTAATAGATATTTATATTACAACATATTGATTTAAAAATGATTAATGAGATTTAATGTCGTATAAGTAAAAAAGAAAGAAGAAGAAATAATCTCAGAACACGACTCTCGGGAGGGATCCGCAACATCTTAATATTATATTAGTTATTAATAGTATTTGAATTGTATTACCTAGTCAATATTAAATACTGACAGAAATGTCCGGCATGGCACTGAACCCTCACAGCACTTCACTATGGAATCCCAGCAGCATGACTCGGGGAGCACGACCACACGAATAAGGTATACCATTTAAAGAAGACTCTATTTGTAAAACTAATTGTGCTGACTCACGATGTCATACTCAAAGATGTGAAAGCTTATTTTCATTCATAATACCTTCCCGTTAAAATATCGCGAAACGTCATTCATTCGGCTCTACATTGACTGATGTCTTGCGTAGGTACCTATTGCTTGCCCAACGTAAATTGGCGTGCGGCGACTTTGGAACTAAAACCGGCCCCGCCCGCACCCGGCGGTAACCCCTCGCCCTGTCATTCAGTTCATTCTCGTATTTGAGCGTGAGCTGTGACATCTTAATTTCCAATAGCTTAATAAAAGAGTAGCTTGTTGGTCTTGTGGTTAGGACACCCGCCTCGTGATCCAAAGATCGCGGGTTCGAATCTCAGCCCAGACTAGCAAGTTAGTCCTATTTTCATAGCACAAGCGTTTAGCTTAGTTTGAAAATAGTAAAAATATTGATGTGACACGTATTCCGTGTTCGCATCTCTATTTTAAAAAAAAAAATAAAAAATAAAAAAATATATATATACACTGAATTATTATGTCCAAAACATCCAAAACAGTCCGGGATGGTGCAAGAACAATTGCCAATGAAGTATTAAAGTTTTGCAAAGCTGAAAAAGCAAATAATGTATCGATATTACCGTTTGACAGGTTGACAGATAGAGCGGCTGCCATTATTGGTTTCTTTAGTGTTGTCCGACCAAATTTCTATTAAGGGGTTACGTGTAGTCAGAGGCGCAAAAAATAGACATTTTCAAAAAAATTTTTTGAACGGTTGTTTAATGTTTTGATTCAATACATAATACCAACGTTTTACACTATATTTTAAGTAACTATATCGAAAATTTCAAATAAAATTATTAATACTGGACCACGATAGAATCTCGATTCTTGACCCCTGTTTTGCAAATAGTGCCTCGCGGTGTCCATCAGTGCTTCTTAGTGGTTTATCTAAATTTAATGAAACAAAAAGAAATTAGTAGTTCAATAGTTTATCTTGTGCTTAATCGAAGCTTTTTTATTTTTTTCAAATTTAGCAAAATGGCGGTCTTTGAAAGCTTAATTATGAATTTTGAGAGAAAAAATCACTCATTTATTATTTATAAAAAAAAAGTTTAAGTCAAAAAAAAAAATCCTTCGATTAAGCACAAGTTTTTAATGCCTAAAATATAATGTTTAAATTTCATTTAAATCTGTCGAGTAGTTTTTAAAATATCGTGGACACCGTTTTTGAAAACGTTATTTTGAGAAAAACGCGTTTAAAGTTTTTTGCATAAATAATTAATACAAATAGAATTTAAAAAATTACTTACGTAGAGTCGTCTATTTCTGGTACATATAATACATCTTCTGCCGATGTGTAAGCCTCCAAGATGTCGATTTTTTTTTATCTACGTCTCATTTTGCCTTCTCGAGTGACCTGATTTGCACGTTGGTCAGCAATCTTTACGCGCTCTATATCGAGTTTTTCAGTATACCGGTGTGCATTAGGTCCATAATTTAATCCTATGCATTGGCAATCATTAATATTCCTTGCATACCTTCATGACATCTTATTATAAATGTTTGAAAATTATTATAATACACGCACAACTACCTATCGACTGCTGGGTTTCACTGCCACTGAAATACTAACACTAAATCGAATCTCAGTTAGCCTAATGGGTCTTACGTCTAAAAGTAGAAGTATAAAAGAAATTTCGCACATTATTCTTAGTATTAATCAGGTAAAAACCGCGTTCCATAGCAGTCGCCCCGTTTGTCAGCCCGGCCGGCTCTAGTACCGTCCGCTTGTAAGTACGGGCGGCAGCAGAGGGCCCTACAGTTGTCGTTGGATATCTTTAAAATTAATAACCGGATCGAGTTGATATTTTCACACTATATTTTTGAAACATTTTTCTTAAAGAAAATACAAAAAAAAACGATTTTTTAAAAATCCTGACTACACGTAACCCCTTAATGGGGGGGGGGGGTGGTGCCTACCTGGCATAATGATAGTGGTACACGAGTAAACTAATGGGTAATTACTTCATGCACTTATACTATTTTTATTACCCTAAAGTGTTGTTGAATACTATAGAAACTTTTAATATTCAATGACCCCCACCTCCGTATTCCGGTGTATTTCATGATTGTATTCATAGTATTAAACTTTCATTAAGCATACATTTTAATTCTGTTAAATTTACGCCCATTTTGACCATCACCCTTTTTTCTTTAAATAATAATATATTCTGTAGAAATGAAACGTCATCTGATTGAACATCATTAATTGTGATAACCTCTCGTTAAAACTCGCTACATCCTAGATTTAACAGAATTTATGCTTTTTTTTATAAATATGTCACAGTTTGTATTTGTTATTTCTCTTGCGTCATCTACACGTGTTTAGAACGAATGAAGGGTTTTGGACGAAATTCAAATCACTACAGCAATGTTATTACTATTTTATTCGTATACTTTTTTTTCGAAATATTTTCAATCCATAAACATCTTATGTTACCAACTGTTCAAAGTCACGTTACGATTCCAATTTCATAAAAATGTGGGGTGTTATCTGCGACACATGCGCAATTGTGTTAAAATTAAGATGAAGAGAAATTAGCAGAGCTCTTTAAAATAGAAATAAAATTAAATATGAAAGTTAAAATAATTTATACGTTCTACCATACACATACGAAGACGAGATGATAGCAAAGTACATATTTCTAGCCAATCTACGCCAGCCCTTGGAGTAATTGTATGATAGGTATGTGTTAAAATAATAACCACGGTATGATTGCAAATTATTTCATTCCAAGGAAGGTTTAATTCATTTGATGATCATTCATTTCATTCGTGTGATACGTGCTAAAATAATAACCGTGGTATATTTGTAAATTATTCCATTTATTTGATAATTAATCAAGTTTTTTTTATTTCCAGATACACATACGAATCATTATTGGAGACTGCAAATTTCCTCCTAGACAGAATTTCAATTCGACCATCCATCGGCATAATATGTGGTTCCGGAATGAGTATGTTAAATTTTACTGAACATATATTTGGATTTTACTAAACACATACCTACATATTTGAATTTTATTATATATATATATTTGAAACCATAGAATAATGAGTTGTACGTGAACATATATACTGAAAAAAAAAACTTTGTTATATAATAATAATTGTGCTGAGTATATTATGATACACGTATTTAATTTCAAGTCAAGTACAGCTTATTTCAAAATACTGACTTTACTGTTTCTAGAAACAGAGAGACATACAAATTTATATAAAATATGTTCTCTCTGTTTCTAGAAAAATATGTTTTATTAATTTGTCCCGTGAATAGAATCATAAAACAATAACTAACTAATATTATTCACGACGAAGTGTTTTCATTGATAACCTTTATTATCTAACATTCCGTCAGTGGGATATTATTTATTTTATCTTTTTGTGTGTAAACACTAGCAGTGCGTCAAGTATTTTCCCCTAAATTAAAACTTAGTATGCTACCATATGCGTACCTACTTATTGTAAGAATAACAAACAATATTATTTATGAATCAATAAATTCTGGATAAATATTTATGAAAAGATGTAGGTAACTTGACGAATTTAATAGGAATAAATAATAAAAAGTTTTTAATATATGGTTTGATTTTTGCAGGCATAAAACATAATAATTTGTGTGTGCGACAACAGATATACTAATTTTTTATGGGATCGCAACCAAAGCGATATCCCTTTCTACGAAAATCACAAAAAATGTACTTTTTTTATTTTTACATGTTTTTCAAGAGATCGAGAAAAATCTCAACCGTGTACCTATACGCGGAGCCTCGTAATTCGCGAAAGAATTTACAATAACGTAAAACTCTAGACACAAATTGAAAACTGCCTACAGGCAGATTTTTGATGGTTTGGTTTCAATGCCATTCCAGTACTGAACAGGTTTCAATGGAAATGTAGACGTCGTGGAATTTCCAGTGAGTTTAAATGAATGTTGTAGCGCAAATGACATTTCTTCTAACACTCTCTTTATAGATACCTACACTTTGTTCCCTGCAATCCCGGCGAGAACACTTTAAATCTGAAAGCTATTTTACCCATAAATGAATACACGTACTTACACAAAAATATATACCTAGCAAAAAATAATATGAACTTCCTAATCTGTTAAAATTATTATTTAGTGGAATAATAAATAATTTAAATGGTTGATGAACTTCATGTTCATCCCGAGTTGGCCAATCTAATATATTATACATATTATACAGGGTTATTTGGAAAGCATTAATAACCTCGCAGGAATATATTTCTGCTTTGATTATGAGTCAAAAATGTTCAAGTAGCCATGACCTTATGGAATTATGCAATATCAAAGTTTGCATTTTTTTTAAATATTTCTGACTTATTTCTTACAAAACGTTGAACTATCACTACAGTAACTTATATTGATTACGAATTTCATTCATTCAATACAAGTTAAGTAAAACAATGAAAACCCTGCAGAAATTCCAACTAGAATGTTTTCCAATTGGAATCGGAAGGTTTTTATTATTTTATTTGGCTTGTATTAAAGGGAATGAATTTTTCATATTCGATGTAAGATGCTGTAATGGCAGTCCAACGTTTTAAAACAAAAGTCAGATATATTGAAAAAAAAAATGCAATTTGATGTCGCATACCTCCAAAACTATTAATATTAGGTCGTGCTTGAACACATTTTCGACTCATAATTAAGGCAGAAGTTATTAATATTTTACAAATAACCATGTACATAAAGAGAAACCCGTGTTTCCCTACCCACTTAATTTTCTTCATAACCAGACACTGCCACCCACCGGTGGTTATTGTGGTAGATAGCCTTTGTTATCACATCGAAAGTAAGAAAGTTTGATGGGGGTGGCTGAGCGTGAGTTGGAGTGAGTGACAAAAATTTGCTTTTTAGCACATTGTTTTGTTATGGGAAGGCGGCGAATGCTTCAGATTGTTTCAGAATAGGCCCGCCGACTGTGTCGGTGAGTCTGGAAGGTTCCAGAAAGTTCATGAAGGTTCCCAAATGCTCTAGAACAGCCATACTCAACCTACGGCCCGGCAAGCTTTTATATGCGGCCCGAAACACATTTATTATCGGGAACGAGATTAAAAATATCCATCTTTTGTCATAAAAATATCCATCAAATAGGCATCTTTTGAATATCTTGAAATACTCGTGAACAAAAAGACACACTTCTGTCATTCTAAAACCAGCGATTTCTATAGTTTAATAACGAATTTGTTATTTGAACCACACAGTGTAGGTTTTGTGTTTGTCATGTAATTTTTTAGCCATTTTTTAAGTGATACTCATTTTCCACATTCATCTAATACTGTCAGTGAAATCTCGTATTCCAGTGTGTCGAATGCTTTTTTGAAATCGATAAATATTATTCCTACTTTTTTAATCATTCAAATGACTCACACAATATATTGAGTAAGTATATCCAAATTTTTGTATTGTACAGATTGGTATTGTTTTTATTTGTATTTTTAATGCATTGTTTCCCACCTCAATGTGGTCTGTGAAACTCAGGAAATTTTTTCCTTTTATAATTTCGTACCTCATTATGTCTGTAATAAGGTGGTGGTTTTCATTTGCGTTTATTTCTATTATTTTTGTTAAGACGCTAATCAAAAATAAATGCTTGGAAATAAGTTAGTTTTGAATTTTATTTTTTTCATTATTGTATTTTGAGTATACGGATAAGATGAAAATAAATTTCATATAGGGAAATAAGCTGTTGTTAATATTTGAGCTGGTATTGGCTGGTACGCTGATGATTATTATATTATTATCATTCTGCAATATTTAAAAAACATATTTGTCGATTAATCAAGTGGCGGCGCCCTAATTTCGAATCGAACGGGTTTCAACCAATACTGTTTTTCCCTATATGATTTTTTTCGTCATATCAGTATATGTTGCGGCCCTCGTAACTTAGCAAACGTGTGTATGTGGCCCGAAGAAAAAAAAGGTTGAGTACCGCTGCTCTAGAAGGTTCTGGAAAGAGAAAATTCAAGAAGGTTCTATAAGGTTCCAAAGTGAGTGACGGAGTGTGTCGCTGAGTTTAGAAGATTCCAGAACGTTCGATAAATCTCCAGAAAGTTCTAGAGGAAGAACGTTCTAGAAGATTCCCGAAGGTTCAAGAAGGTCCCAGAACGTTCAATAAAGCTCTAGAAAGTTCTGGAAGGAGAACGTTCTAGAAGATTCCCGAAAGTTCTATAAGGTTCCAAACTGAGTGGCGGAGTTTATGGATGAGACTAGAAACTAGGTTCCAGAAGATTTAGAGAATGTTCCAGAATGCTTTAGAAAGTTCTGGATGGAGAAAGTTTCAAGTTTTATGGAAGTTTTACAAATTTACGGACCGGCAGACAGACAACGAAATTATTATATTTAAATTTAGATTAATTGATCTGCCCGCGATTACTACGGAAATGTTTAAAAGAAGAGTTCGTATTAATGATGTTCAAACAGCGGAAAAAATATCATATATACCTATAATAACAACTTTAATTCGATCGAAACACCAACACTATAATGGGAGTAATGGAACATTTCAAAAAGATTTAAACTTAAGAATGTAATTGGTGGACATTTAAGAGGTGACCCCTGATAGAGTAAAATTTATGTAGGAATTCGATAATTTTTTACAAAGAGATGCTTTATTATATTTATTCTTTTATTGACACTCATTAAGGTACACATTGAACTATTATTTTACTGAAAAAAGAAAGAAAATGGCCGCGTCATGTCTATTCCCGTGAAGCTCCTCCTGCGCAACTGAGATGCAACTTTCCACGGCACACGTTTGTCGGCGAGAGAAAGGATCATGTTAATTTTGGAAAATTACCATTTTTCGTAAAATTTTCATAAAATATCAAAAAATTTAAAATTCACTAAATTTTTTTAAGCGATTGTTTTTAACAAACGATTAATCAGTTTAAAAAATCCATACGCTGCATTCTAGATATTTCATTTCTAAATTAGTACATTATCTTGTTTTCTGTTTCGAACAAATGTGCATCTGGGAAAGTTGCATGTCGGTCACAGAGGAAGGGCTCCACGTACTTAAATTAAATAATAGTTTAATATGTACCTGCCTTAATAGTGCCAATAAAAAATAATCACCTCTTTGTAAAAAATCGCCCAATTTATACCCAAATCCGGGGTAGGGGTCTTAACATAAATAATATTTCGTATGTTTATCTATTTTTAATTTTGTAAATTCAAACAAGGGTAGTATCCCCATATTTAAAACTGTGTTTTTGAAACATACCTACCTAAATAAAATTAGATATAAATGACGAAAATTGATAATGTTTGAAACTTGACAGACAGGGACGAAGATTTTTTTTTTGGTTAACATATATTGCGTTTTAAAATACATCGCGTAGTAAAAACATATTTAAAAAAACCTACTTAATGTTTTTTACCCGTGCTGTTCTTATTGCTTTGGTCAAGAGCAGAGTGTTAATTAAAATTGAAGATCCCAAATTATTTTCAGGTCCACTGGCCGACAGCCTCACAGATAAGGTCTGCTTTCCCTACGAAGATATTCCAAACTTCCCTCTGAGCACAGTCGAGGGACACATAGGGCAACTGGTCTTCGGGTACCTTTCTTCCATCCCCGTGGTCTGCATGCAAGGCAGGTTCCACTATTACGAAGGCTATCCTCTATGGAAAGTGAGTTTACAATGTAATATATGTATATGTTGATTTAAAATATTTGCATTTACTGTCTGCTAGTGCTTTACCAACAACAGAATATGTAATAGGTATACTGAGTATACCTACTGTATGTAGTATACTGAGCAGACAGCGTTCACTGCTCCCACTAGTGACAAGGAGGTACATAAAGGTGATTTCACAACTATTCAATAATTATTCTAACCATACCTACATCAAATTAATCTTTCATAATAATGAAAATATTTCGATTAAGTTACGGAATTTCACTTTCAAAAAATTGAAATTTCGCCGAAATTGAAAAATTAATTGCTCGTGTAATATTTATTCATGCATTTTTAAAAAATAAACTATTTTTAAGTATTTACCGATTCCCTACATTTTTAGTTCATAGATATGGTGACAATTTGAATGACATTTCTCCCAATAAATAATATGTTTTATAAATTATTAATAAAACATATATAAATGTTAAACGTATGTAGGTATAGAACGAAAAACAATGGTTTTCTTATCAAACACGAACCTAAAATTTTTGTGCGATATTGATTCTGGTGCGAAGGTTATTCAATATTACGGAGCATATTGTACCTTCCTATTTACTAATCTTTCTACGTATGGGAAATAACCTCACCTATTTACCTCATGTACCTAATTTTGGACCTTTTTCTAATTTCTATATTTCGCAAATATTAACGAGAATATAAAAAATAATTCTAAAAATTAAAATTAACGCGTTCTAAAATTAGTTCTAATGTGGCGTTTTACGTAAGAACGTCACTGTCGACTGATTTAATATGAAATGTTATATTTTTAAACCGTTCCAGTGCTGTATGCCAATAAGGGTGATGAAGTTGCTCGGAGTAACGCACTTGATAGCCACCAACGCGGCCGGCGGGCTCAACTCGACCTTCAAGGTGGGAGACATCATGCTGGTCAAGGACCACATCAACCTCATGGGCTTTGCTGGCAACAACCCCCTGCAGGGACCAAATGACGAGCGATTTGGCCCTCGATTCCCTCCGATGAATAAAGCTTACAACAGAGAACTGATCGATATTGCTAAAGAGGTAATTCATATTTTTGTTTTATTTTGATTCATTTTCTAATATTATGAAGCTATCTATAGCAGTGTTTTCCAAAGTTGACAGGACCGCGACCTGCCAAAAAAAATTCAATTTTTGGGACCCACCTCCTGCCTCACATTTTCCCAGTGCACATTGTAACTTATACAAAGGACTGTTCAATTAAGAAAAAAGAAAAACGTCCAAATATTATCGAAATTTTTAATAACGAAAAATATTAATTCAAATTTCGCTTAGTTTCAATATTATCTTATCTATTACAAACTATTCGAAGATTTTTTTATTATTTGCTAGAAAAATATCAGTAGTGGAATGCCGATGGCAGATGTGTCAAAATAAATGTGTTTTTTTTCTACTGATCGTATCGCCTGTTACCATAGGTACCTACTTATTTTTGACATGCATTTAGATCAGCTTTATCATTAAAACAGTACCTAATACACTCTTTTACGATGTATTAATTGTAGTAACATCTATTAAGTAAACAAGAATTATTTGATTTATTTAAAACTTTTGTAAACATTGTTATTTATTGTGACAAAAAATTAGAGACATCTGCACGCATTTACACGAAATTCACAAAACTTATTAAACTTGAGTGGTACCTACTACCACAGTATACCCAGAACAGTAGTTTATCTCCGGCCTGTCAGCGAGTTATTAGCCTACTAATGCGTTGACGCTAGGGTTGTCACTTTATTTTTACTCCCTTTCTTTTAACTCGTAGCGTCTGAGATTCTGACGCATAAGGTAGACACGAAACCCGAAAATTTCTGTAATTAGTATACCTAGTTTCTGCACTTAAATTGCAAGAACGCTGATTAACATCAACGTAGGCTTTTAAAAACTCACAGTCTTTGTGATAATCAATACACCTTTTTAGTAAAGCACCACAAACATAAAAAAAAGCATTTTTTTCAGGAAACGCATTTTTTTCTAAAGCGGCGGCTGCGAGCGCGAATGGCACCGAAGGCACGGCCCTTACTGCCGCCGTCTTATTCCCCCATATTCTATGTCAATGTGTGCGTCACAGTGCGTGCGTAAACGGCGCCGAGCACGCACGCACACATTCTAATGGGTAGCGGCCAGTTTGTATGAAGACGTATTACTGTTCTTAGTACACTGTGCTACTACCAAGAGCTTACTTAAGTCGTATCTTAGACAACAACAAAAAAAAAAAACAAAAATAACGAAGACTATATTTTATAAAGTCTATTTAGATACAAATATTTTATCATGTCACTGTCGCATGTTCAATTTTTACTGGTACGGGAAACTGCAGAATCGAAGGTAAAATATTTAATTCCACCCGTATTTTGTGTGGCGTAGCTGCCTCATTTTCTAAGTTTTCCTTTTTAGGTGTTTCATTACGTAGTTACATAAAAACCTCAATTGTTTACTTGTTGAAAGAATTTACCATACGAACGCTGACAGACGCTCGCTACGTGAAACAATATGGTTGAGTGAAGTATTTTTTATATGTAAACAATTAATGTAATATGGTTAAGTAATGGAGATACATTTATTGTCACAGAATAAAATTCAGGCTTCAAAAGGTACGATTTAGGCAGAGGTACCTACGATTAAAGCAACCTTACCCTTATGAATCATGATTAAATACAATTTTTAACCGAAACAAATGATTTTTTCGAATGATCCGTTTGCCATACTACTTACCACCATTGCAAGACGCATTTAAAAAATCCCAATTATTTTCAACAGGTGGCCAAATCTCTGAACATAGATGACATAGTCCGGGAAGGAGTCTACACCTGTCTCGGGGGGCCTAACTTTGAAACCGTTTCTGAACTTGCAATGCTGAAGATGCTGGGCGTCGATGCCGTTGGAATGTCTACAGTTCATGAGGTAACTATGTGCAACAATCTTCTTGCAAACAAAATTCTGGGATGATGGATTTCTACAGTAGTCAGTGAAAATTAATAATTATAATTGCAGACTCAGTTGATAATCGTACCTCGAGCCTCTACTGATATTAAAGCAACAGAGCTTTACTAATTCGGTGGTCCTGGGCTAGTCCATTTATAATTATAGCACAACAGATCCAGGCCTGACCATTATATCTAGGGTCAATCTTCAAAATCAATATCAAAAGTATCACTATTGATTTCAATACATTTTGAGCATAATGGAATAGAAATACCTACAATTCAAATAAGCAACTTAGAATACTAGCCATAGTCCATCAAAAATAATGTACCTTTACTATATATTTCGACCGCGAGTCAAGGCTGTGAGAACATCGCCATCTAGGGTAGCGTAGCGCCTTGGTAGCGGCTAAGAGAATTATGCTTTTTAGCCTTTTATACCTCAACATTATTTACATCATCTAGTAGCGTTAGTGACGGGCATTGTTATATAGAGAATTATGTATTTTGATTTATTCTTTTAAAATAAGTAATGTATTTTAATATTACTTCCATCGAAAATCTGACGACAGGCAGATGGTACAGAAAGAAATGAAAGCGGGCATTCTAGGGAAAAAAAAACATTCTTTAAAGACTGAATAGCCGATCCTAGTCCGAGTATTAAGAGTCCTATTATTTGAAACCTAATAACATAGCTAGGAGCTAAGTCCGCGGAATAGAGGGGTTGTAAATTAAATAATACAATTAGATTATTTTTATTTTCCTGTGTTATCTTTCTCAACCTCTATACATTTCTTAGATCTCGAAATTAGCTTTGAAATACCGTCAAAATATGATTTCTCTTTTCCCTCAAAATGGGCCGAAATCGCCTACTTTACTTCTTTATGGGAATGAATTTTTTTTCCACTTAGCTCCCTTCTCAAATTTGGGAACAAATACCTAATAATCGCGAGGAGTCAGTTTCGGACTGTAGGATGGATAGGCAAGTGATTCAAAGTTACTCTTGCGCAGAGCGGTCATCGCAACATTGCTCTTGTGAACCGGTTCGTTGTCTTGCTTGAGCAACACACCCTTTTTTTAAATGGTCCATTTTTTAAATGGTTTCCTTTAATTGTTCCAGTAACCTGGAAAAACAATCTCCGGTTATGAAAACAACCATTTCTTTGCAGTGAACCATTTAAATTCCCCCAGAATCCCAAAAAATCGTAGCCATCACCTCTCCAGCCGTTTCTGACACCTTAAACTTCTTGGAGGGTGATGTACTCCTCTTATGCCATTGCATCGACTCTTGTTTGGACTCAGATACAAAATTATGAACCCAAGTTTCATCCACAGCTCCAAAAAGAAGTTTGACGCGTCAATTCGTTGTTTTTGAGGAGGCGTGAGCATTCTTGGCTTTCCTTGGATTCTTAAAATTATGGTTTCTGATACTCCTACTTATACAAAAAGCTGTTTCTTCTTCGTATGGGCTTCCTCATTCTTCTTCTTATATAATTTTTTACGACTTTTTAATGATATCATATGTGGTGACGTCAACGGGTCGTCCTGGGCGGGGATTGTCTTCTATTAACTCTTTGCCATGTTTAAAAAGACCACACATCTTGTGGTATTTTTAAACATGACAAAGTAAACTGGAAAATCATGGTTTTACCATGACACTGATTTCCATAAACAGCTTTCATCTCACTCACTATTGTGGATATTTTTCTTGTTTGACAAGGATCTTTATAACAGCGTGATGTTAAATTTCCTTTATAGTTGCAGTTTTCTTCCGAGTCGAGATATTTTCAGGGTGATATCTCATAAACGAATAAAGTTATGGGGCTGAGACGTTACATGTCATATAGGTTGGTTCTCGTCATAAGATTCCAATCAGTACTATTCCAATTCTAATTCCAATATTCCAATCAGATACTAAACAATTGAACGTAACCCCCTCACTTCCCCGGAATTTTGGACATCCCCTCGTATATAGTACATACGTATATGTATAAGGGAGCAGATATCGCTTTGCTAAGGGCCGGTTGCATCAACTTGGTTTATATTAATCCTTCGTTTAAAGCATAGATTTTAGCTTTTTCCACCAATCAAACGACCTGTTTTCGAAAAACCTATGCATTAAACAAACTATTATTGTAAACCAAGTTGATGCAACAGGAAGATGCGCGCAGGTACACGGCTGAAACTTTTGTTTCACAACTCGCATAAAGGACAGTACAGCGTTGAACGCGTAGAAAGCTGTCATTTGTTGTCTATTGTATAATTTGTGCAGAGCATGTCTAGTAGACTACCTACTGATGAGTAGGGGAAACAGGGTAACGAGAGCCGTCAGGTAATAAGAGCGATGATGATTGAACGAAAAGTAGGCACATTCTTGCGATCGTAAACACTCGGCCGCTTCTGTCAACTATCGAGAAACTTCACCTGACGAACACGAGTCGGTAGTGCCATGCGTTAAGTCACGAGGGACGGTTGTGTATTTTTCGATCCATGCTTATAAAAAACTGCTGATTGCGAGCGCCAAATAAGCGTGAAATTATATTCTTATTTTATTATGTTTATACTTATTACATCCCTAGATTCATTTACTAACAAGTCCAATTGGTTAAATTGTGATTGAAAGTAGAATTACATATTTATATTATTACTTCTCAAAATGGTGGTCAACGGGTAATGGTAGCCTAGCATGGCTAAATGCAATTTGCGACGATGAGTCAGAATATTCAGAAGAGGAAGCTTTATGTGCAATTTGTTTATCCACGGGAAAAAGTGGGGAGATGTGAAGTTGAAGTTGTGGAAAAAGAGAATGTTCTGGCAGTGATAGTCCAGATACTTATATTTGTGCTTTTTGTTTGGATCCGTAAAAATTTGGGTCCTTTGTTTTTCTTTAATAATTTCATCTTTATTGATTTGTTTTGGTTACAAAGTTGATTTTTTTTATATGTTTTACAAATAGTTCTACGTATTAATAACTAAGATTTCATTTAAATTATTTTTAGTTAAATTTTCGGGAAAGAGTAAATATTATGGCTCCAATTTCCAAAATAAGTGTTAAATGGGCTCTCATTACCCGCATGTGTCGGGTAATAGGAGCGACTGACTTTTTTTGTAAAATCGTTATTGTACCTTCATACATGACTGTGATTGATTGTAATGTGATTAAAATTTAGTTGGATAATCAATGTAGGAGTTCTTAATTAAAAAATTATAAGAAAGTTAACAAATGTGGTTTTTATCACAAATTTCCCATAGTAGGCCCCCATTACCCTGTTCTCCGGGTTCTCCCCTATAGACGTACCACTATAACTTGGCGTGCGAGGGAGGGCGTCGCTGTCGCGTAACAGAAATTGTCAGGGTGTAAATTTATTACACAATACATAATGTACAGAATGTCCGGTGACCGGTGTCGTATTAAATACAGAAATTTGGTCGGGCAGCACTAAAGAAACCATGCAGTAATGGAGGCCGTTCTATCTGTCAAACTGTCAGACGGTAATATCGGTCCATTATTCGCTTTTTCAGCTTCACAAAACTTTAATACTTCATTGGCAATTGTTCTTGCACCATCCCGGACTGTTTAGGATGTTTTGGACATAATAATTCAGTGTATATTGGTAATCAAGATGACACAGCTCGCGCTCAAAGACGAGAATGAACTGAATGACAAGGCGAGGGGTTACCGCCGGGTGCGGGCGGGGCGGGTTTTAGTTCAAAATTACGCCAAGTTACGTAAGTTACGCCCTCCAAGTTACGTTGGGCAAGCAATACCGATCATCACCGCCGTCTCTCCGAGACACGCGATCAACGTTTAACCAGTGTACAGGTACACTGGTACACGCACTCTGCGAATGTTCAATCAGTTGGTCATTCTGCTTTGTATACAAAATACCATTGATAACGAATGACAGCTCAATCCGGGCCGAGTTCTGTACCGTCTTTTACGCGTGTTACGATAATTTCAATCCGCGTACATACAAACTCTCTGAGACTGTTTTTTAATATGTTTTAATTTATTTTTTATACTAAACGCACTAAACTGCATAGTAGGTACTTATATATCAAAATATAACATATTCACATTAAATTATGCTAAAGTATTTTTTCACTTTATTTTTGTAGGTTTCATTTTTAATCATATTAGGAAGTTTGTTCAGTAGGCTCCGAACTGTTGTGTCTTCTGTTCTGTCGTCATATTTTTTTTTCCTTATTACTAATATATCGTTTGTCTTTTGCCGAGTTTTATAATTGTGATAAATTCTATTTGGATATTTATCATTCCAAAATGTCTATTGTTATTAATAAATTAACTTTGTTATGGACTGGAAAATTTTATATAACTTAAATAATTTTTTAGGGACATCTCTACTTTTTCATTGAATCTTTAGTTTGCGATTATTTTTAGAAATCTTAGTTGCAGCTATTTAATTTTATCGAGGTAGTTTTTAAAAGTCAGGGCCCATCATGTATTTGATAAAGATTATCAAATGATATTGCATATTTATTGAAGCTATTTTTTTTCCATACTACCAGCTTTTCTGGTTAGTTTGTTGCAGTGTAAACAATTGGTCTGTTGTGCCTCTCCCGGCTCTGAAACCGCATTGGCCTTCTTGGATCTTGTTTTCTGTTACTCTGCGACATTTTCTCTCCAGAATGCGAGCATATATTTTACCTGGTTGACTCAGCAAGGTGATTCCTCTGTAGTTTGCACACACTTTGCTGTCTCCCTTTTTAAAAATGGGGACTATAACTCCTGTTCGCCAAACTTTTGGGGCCTTGCTCTTCTTCCACGCTACTGAAAATATGCGGGGAACAACTTATTCCATTATTGTTCAGATTTTTCAGCATCTCAGGCCTTATGTCATCTCTGTCAGCTGCCTTCCCATTTTTCATCGACTTTGAGGCACCTTTTACTTCCTCTATTGTGATGCCATTTTCGCCGTTATCTGATGCTGGGGGGGTCTGGCTTGCTATCCTCATGGTTGACGGGTTAAGGAGATTTTCAAAATATTTTTTCCATCTCTCTAACACATCTTTTTCGTCCTAATGAGGTTTCCCGATTCGTCCTTGATGCCCTACTACTACTAATACTACTGTTGCCTCTCCCTTCCGTAGACGCCGCACTGTTTGCCAAAACAGCTTTCCCGCTGTGTGGTAATTGTTTTCTAATTTTGCTCCAGTATTTTCCCATGCTTGTTGTTTGGCCATCTTTACCACCCTCCTGGCCTCTGATTTTTTCTCGAGATAGGTACTTCTTTCGGTTTCTTTCCTCTTGATTACCAATCCATACGCGGTAAACTTGTTTCTTTTCATGGACAGCTTTCCGTACAGTTTCTGTCCACCAAGCGTCCTTTTGGTGTCTTATTACCGCTTGGAACTTGCTTAGTCCCACATGTTTCTTTGGCTGACTCCACCACTGTACTCTGGAACAGACTCCATTCACTCTCAAGAGCAGTGCTCGATCAGCATGCAAGGGGCCCAGCTGAAGCAAGTCGAAAAATTCAAATACCTTGGGGTGGAATTTTCTAGCGACGGGAGGCAGGAAAGTGAAATAGATAGAAGAATCTGAGCTGCAGCCGGCGTACTATGTTCTTTATATAGTGCGGTGATAAGAAAATCCGAGCTTAGTGTCGAGGCAAAACTGACTGTTTTCAAATCTGTGTACAGGCCCATCCTAATATATGGCCATCAAATTTGGATCCTGACGGAGAGAGTGAGATCAAGAGTCCAGGCTGCCGAGATGAGTTTTCTAAGGGAGGTAGCGGGAGTCACACTGATGGACATAGTGAGTAGTGCCGACATAAGGCATATACTCGACATGGAGCCCCTACTCCTGCACATAGAAAAATCACAACTGAAGTGGCTTGGACATGTGCTCAGAATGCCAGAGGAACGAATACCAAGAAGAATCCTCTTGGCAACCCCGGAGGGAAGACGGCCGATGGGTCGACCCAGATTAAGCTGGGAGAGACAACAAAAAAATGTATTTGAAAACAGAATGGGTCTGGACTGGTTGACTTGAGCAGAAGCAGCGCAAGACAGGGGATCATGGAAGCACCTTGTCGAGTCTTTGGGGCCCCGACCCTACTAGGACAAGGGGAAGAAGATGATGATGATGATAATGGAGCTAGCAAGCATATATTATGTTATGAGGATGATTGAATTTCCAGCTTTTGGGATTAGAAATTAAAATGCGCATCGAAAACCATACATATATGACATTATTCTGTACCATTTCGTAAAAGCGTGGAAAGCTGCTGAAACATTTCGTGATCTCAACCATCTTTTCGGCAGAGATACGATTAGCGAAAGGGCATGCCGAAAGCAGTTTTTTCGCTTCATATATCAGCTAAGATGACAAGTCAGGATAGGGTCGGTCGGTGGAAGAGGACGCAAGTTGCACCACTAGGATACTGGACACTCTTCGCCCGCGGAATCGATCGTCTTCCAAGCAAATGTAAGTTAGTGTGTGTGTCTACGCCCCCGAATGATAATTCAACATACATAATATATTTTGAATATAATTAAACGAATTAACATAGTTATCACCACTTAAATTTTGGTAAAACCAACCGGTTTCGGAAACAACGTTCCTTCGTCAGGGTAGATATACTAAACGAAGGAACGTTGTTTCCGAAACCGGTTGGTTTTACCAAAAATTAAGTGGTGATAAACTAAGTAAATTCGTTTAATTATATTCATAATGAATAACCACAAAATAATAGCAAAATACAATAGTATCATTTTCGTTTTTGTTAATGTTACAATACATTATATGTATTGTTTTTTAAAAACGGCGGATTATTCTGTGGGCGAAAGGAACAACCGAATGAGTCGATAAAATCGAGTTTTGATTTATAGAGTTGTTATTTAGATAGGTACATATCTAGCAAGGAAAAATTAGACGAGTCAGAAAATAAAATAAAAGGCGACTATTTTTTAATTTTTGGAAAAGGACAAATGACACGATTAATTATTTGAAAATTTTGGCAAGAAACAACATTAGTCAACTTGGTTCAACGTTCTTGTGCAAAAAA
The DNA here is from genome assembly GCA_016648135.1 of Agrypnia vestita. NCBI lineage: Eukaryota > Metazoa > Arthropoda > Insecta > Trichoptera > Phryganeidae > Agrypnia > Agrypnia vestita. The sequence continues at coordinate 518,040 of JADDOH010024337.1, read as the reverse complement.
CAAAACTACTGGTGCAAAAATTAGATAATAATAACAAAGGCTTTAAGAGGTATTTCGCAAAAAAACGAATGAAATTCCAAAATTTTGTTTTGGCTCTCCTGAAACCTGCATCTTTTTACTTAGGTATTCGGTACACAGAATTATGCATCAACCTAATACTGGGATATAAAACATGTTTGCCTTTTTTCTAGGTCATAACAGCTAGACATTGCGACATAACTGTGTTTGCATTCAGTCTCATCACGAATTTATGTGTGACTGATTATCACAGCTCCAGCGAGGCTAACCACGAGGAAGTCATGGATGTCGGCAAGTTGCAGCAGGCCACCCTAACCAAATTTGTCTGCAGAATGGTGGAACACACTGATAAAATTATTCAAAGCAAAAAGAAATAATTGAAATAAGCCTAAAGAAAACTTTATTTTATTTTATTTTTATTTATTGAAATTACCATTTCTTGGATAGTTTTTTACAGTCGATTTTTATAGGCAATATACATAATAGGCGTTTAATTAAATGAATGAATACTCGAATCGTGACAGCCTTTCTATTGAAATGATTTATTTTATCTATTAATTTTATTTATTAAATTTCATAATTTTTCGTACACAATATCAACCTGCACCTTTTCTCAATTTTATCTTACTGTAGGATATAAAACTCATATATTAATTGTAATAAACATTTTTAATGAAATGGCGCTATCAATTATAAATATATTATTTTTATGTCAAATATGTTATTTTTCTACTTTTAATTTTTATCTTACCATATTGGTTAAAAATTAACACAAATTATTTAATTATAGAAATATATAAGTGCATCTTTTTCGTTTAAATGATAATTGTATGACAATAACATAAATATGTATATTCTATGTACCTAGGTAAATAGATTTAAAAAGTAAAGTAAGTAGACTTAAAAGGTCTAATTCTATTTTTATACGCCTTTTAAAAGTTTTATGAATAAAAATTCCAAAAGTCTAAGAAGTAAAGTAGGTAAGTAGATTTGAAAAATACTTTAATTCTATTTTTGTACGCCTTTTAAAAGTTCTATGAATAAAAATTCCAAGGCTTTGGCTTCCGTTTTATACCTATAAACTTTATCCTGTCACCGCCACACGAATTAATTCCTTAATTAACTTTTGAATTAACTACCTAACATACTTAGGCCCGGTTGTTTCAAGTTCGATCAAAGTAAGCGGTCGATAAAAGCATAGATTTTTACGAAAACGGATTATCTGATTGGTGGAGAACGTAAAATTTCAGTTTAAACTCTACGCTTACTTTGATCGAATTTGAAACAACCGGGCCTTAATAATTAAGTATTTCCGATTCCAAAGATTTCAAATATACATTTACATTAAACATTTTGTATGTTCTATACAATTCTATTACTATAACTAAAACGTCTGACAAATACGAGAGTAGTTGCGGGAAAGTCTGAATTGAACTCGTATCAATCACATTAATAATTAATAAATATGTTTCTAACCTATAATCTACTCGGCAGAAGACCAGAGTCCAGAGCAAGCATAAAAGCAGCTTGTAGGATATCTGAACATAAAAGTAAAAATAATTTAAGAAAAATAAAAACTAAACACCATTAAAGGGTACCTACCTATTACATCCTTTCGCAAACACATTTCGTATACTACTGTTGTTGTTGTAGCCGGGCCTCGTGATCGAGGATCCTCTCGCCATTCTATTGGAATAAAGTTTATAAAATCATATGTAGATATATGTATAGATGCACATCATTAGATCGTATTCCATTAATTAAAATATATAGAGGTAATTAAAATAATTAGACCGCTACACATTAGTGACCTGATACATAGTGTAACCGGTGACAGCTTTTGGATGACTCTGAGAAAAAATATATTTCCCTCTCTTTGCATTACCGTTGGCTCCATATAAAATAAGATAGCAGAATGAGATGATCATACGAAAGCTAATCTCGGTTATACCTACTACACGCATTCGTACATCTATAGATTAATTTCATCTTGCAAAAATGGCATTATAATTGTATACTTTATTGTGTTCACTGTAATTTTATAAATAATGTGTTCGCGTTCTACGTTAATTATAATCTATATTATTAATAAAAACATTATACCTACAAAACAAAACATTTTTTAATATTTACACCTCTTTTTCACATTCATATAGAGGCAAGTTTAGCGGTGCAAGCAGCCTTCAAAACCTACGGGACACGTTGGCCGAGATTGGCCCAATACCGGCCAATACCAATGTGTATAGACGTACCATTATAGATTGGCCTGCGAGGGAAGACGTCCCTGTCGCGTAACAGAAGTTGCCAGGGTGTAAATTTATTACACAATACATAATGTACAGAATGTCCGGTGACCGGTGTCGGAGCCTTTAATAGAAATTTGGTCGGGCAATACTAAAGGAACAAACCAGTAATGGCGGCCGCTCCATCTGTCAACCTGTCAAAAGGTAATATCGGTCCATTATTTGCTTTTTCAGCTTCGAAAAACTTTAATACTTCATTGGCAATTGTTCTTGCACCATCTCGGACTGTTTTGGATGTTTTGGACCTAATAATTCAGTGTATATTGGAAATCAAGATGTCACAGCTCACGCTCAAATACAAGAATGAACTTGACATGGTTATCACTACCGGAGGAATTAATTCACATAAAATGACGCGAATCCGCAATTCAAAAATAGCTTTGTGACCGGTGGGCCTTTTGGCGGAGCTTCCGCCCCATGCTTATAACTACTGCACGTGCGCACAGCTGTGGAACGAACGAACCTTTTTTCTTTGAAAGGACAATGAATGCAATTAAGTCGGCGTTTAAGCTAGCTAATAAAAGTAATGAAAAATAATGTTTCTTCTAGCTTGTATATACTGTAAGGTCTCTTCGGTTTGGGAATACCGCACTTAGCGACAAGGATTAGGAGTTTGCAGGGTAAATTTTATTGCGGTCCGCTCGATGCGGCAGCTGTCCTCAAAGGATCCGAGGCCGAACAATGGAGGTATTTTATTTGGGAAGCAAGGAATTTACCGAGAACCTGAGGTGTACCCGAGATCTTTGTATGTTTTGCCGACAATGGAATATCTGCACATACACGTGCGGAACAAACAAGGCGTGATTCCCGCGGGTGTATGCAGATAGATCGAAGATAATTAGCAGATGAGTAGCTTGTTGGTGTAATGGTCATGATGCTTGCCTAGTGATCTGATGGTCGGTGGTTCGAGCCCCATTCCAGGACATCATCAAGTTAGTCCTATTCTCATAGCTCAAGCGTTTAGCTTATTTTGAGAATAGTAAGAATATTTATGCGATACGCATTCCGTGTTCGCATCTCTATTTAAAAAAAAAAATCTCCTACATTTTTCTAGTAACATAATGCAAGCAAGTACCAAGATAAGATTACAAATCTGCTATATGTTAGAAGCTACATATGTGTATATATATATATATATAATATATATATATATATATTATATATATATATATATATGGATTTATTGATATAAAATAATGGTAATAATATTAACTTTGTGTACAATAGCCGGCAAACATCTTGAAATTCTACGGCGTAGTGGGGGGAAGTTTGCGCATCTACCTTTCCACCAAAGAGACCCAAATTTCGTCTTATGTGCATTCCCCCACCACGTCAAAGAATTTCAAGAAGTTTGCCGGCAACTGTAAATGATTTTTTTTATGTTAATAACTCAACGCCGACGGCGTTATAAATAAACAAATAGAATGTCGTGAGACGTAAATACGACTGGTGTGAATAATTTTAATGTTTGTAAATATATTTTTATGTGATAGTATATAATAATTTAAAGATTCTCTAGACTAGTTCTAGTTATAATTATATTTGAATTAGTGAAGTTATGATATTATTATTAATTAAGTATTCGTATTGTAAGTTTATTTATATTGTAAGTAGACTATAAGTAATGGTTTTAAAATATTCTTCAGTCCAATTTATGTAAAACTATAAAGCATTTGTAGGTGATTATCACGTCAATTTTATATATAAATAATTTTGCATCTAATACTCCCGTGTTAAAGCAACACCTCTATTTTTGTCTAGGAGGTATTGGTTAAAGCGACATAAATAAGTAAAAACGTCGAAATAGTGTGGAACAAGCAAAGTGAATCTCCTACGAACAATGTGGCTAGGACGGACGAAAATTTAGGCCTATTTTAGAATGTGCTTCGCATCGGATCCTTTACAGAATGACCCAAGCAAAGAGGCGGGGCCAAGTAAGTGGTAACCTTCTGGAGGCCGAGGTGACGGCGATTGTCCAACCCCGAGAAGGGAGGTCGGGCCAAGGGAACCGGCAGAGATCCGCCCTGACGGCCTAAGATAAAAGGTCAGATTCTGTGCGGAACACGACCAGTAAGCAGTTATCACATCAGTTATCAGACCAGTTAACAATTATCACAATAGTGAAGAGGTGGTAGGTCATCACAGAGTGAGCGGTGTACAGTAGGGAGTCATCGCAGACAGTGGTTAGTTATCACAGTGATCAGTGATCGGAAGTAAACTACATAGTTACCGTCAGCTATCGGACAGCTGACGGACGAACTGAAGTCTAGAGAGAGTGACATACCGGCTTCAACAATCGCGAGGCCGGAACGGAGAAGTGAAGCTAGATTGAGAGGTCGAGATTCGGAAGCAGTCAACCGCCAGGCGATGGATACCGGCCCCGGCGCTAACAGGACCGCGAGGGTCCATCACCAACAAGGACGAGAGATGGCTTTGGGAGCGATCCAAGCCTCCGAACTCAGGCTTGGATCGCTCCCAAAGCCATCTTTGATAAAAATTGGTATTAATTATATGTAAATATATATAAATTAAATTCTTTTTATTCAAATTCCCGCCACCTTTCTTCAGTGACCATCTCCAAGTAGTTTGTAGATTTGATAACACCACAGAGCGGCAAGCTAGCCGGAGATCTGCCCTCTGAGAGGTGGAAAATCAGAACCCACCCAGGTGTATATCATATCAAACTGAATGACACCCTTTGGTCTTCCTTGCTTGCTGTTCTCGCTTGCGGCTCGCCGCTACGGAGGTTCTGCGCCCGTCATCCCAGTGCAACACAACGGCCAGCCGCCGCCGTCAATGTATGACGGCCGTCGCTATTCTGGGCGCGGAATAATTTATCCGCCGCCGCTGCCCCTGTCGCGGCCGACATCTGCTGCTGCCTCCGCTATTATTACCGCGGATAATTTATCCGCCACCCACTGCGCTGCCGCACATTTCATCGCAGCCGCCCGGCTGCTCGGCTCGGCGCCGCTCTTCGCTGCTACCGCCTACCTCGTGGCTAGTCGCCACGGCACCTCGCGTTGAGACGCACTCGCTCCGCGAGGCATCCGCCGCCCACTAATCGCGGCCGCCCTGCCGCCCACTAAATCGCGGCCGCCCTGCCGCCATCTACATTGCGGCCGCCCACCTTGTGGCAAGCTGCCGCCCACGCCATCGTCGCCCTCCTCGCGTTGAGCCGCACCCGCTCCGCGAGGACCATCTATTGTGTAGTGATAGTTTTAAGAATATATTCAGAGACCTGTAGTGCCTGACATTTTTTTTGTAATTACTTGTGATACGGACACCTGCTAATTGTGATACTGACACTGACGTTTTGTACTATTTTATCGACTATGCTTTTGTGAACTATTTTTAACAATTTTTATTGAATAAACAATTTATATTCTCACTGAGCCCATTTGATATCCCCATATCAATGTATATCTCTATTCTATGAAAATATGAACGAGAGCGTCGGACTTTCTGTTTGTCGCATAGATATCATAGAGAGACATCTGTCAGTCAGAATTCTCTTTTCTATGGAGTCAGTCGAAATTTCTCATTTCTATGATTAGTCAACTGTCAGTTGTCACCCTCTAGTCTGTGGTTGTCACCGTGTAGTTTTGTTTATTTAGCCGTAAATTTACAATTATGAAGTGTTTAGTTGAACTGAGACCTAATAGAAAACTTTTACAACCTAACTTTGATGGATACAAATTATCTTTAGAACCCATACCGACATGGCGACAAGCATTAGAAGTTAAAGTTGACCGGGTTTACCCGAGTGATGATCAATATTCTCTAATCCACGCAAAGTTATTTGGTCTCCACAATCATCTAATAAATGATTTCTGGGTGAATAGCGGGGTTTATTTTATCGACGAGCATTGGAAAGTAAATAAAGTTGCGCTAAATTCGAGTCAGAGCCTCCAAAACATTGAACAGGTTTACGAAGTACCATCTCACATCGAAAGGCAGCCTGGTCATTACCACGCATCTCTGCAATTTTGTTCTGAGCAATATGCATTATTAGCAGATGGTGCAGGATCTCTGCACATTGTTAAAACTGGAAACAGAAATCGGTCAGGCGTAAAATGGGATTGCGTGTTTTCTGATCAGGTATTAGGATCTGAAATATGTTTTGAGATTGTAGACAGCAGGCTAGAACATGAAGATGGTAAAGAAATTGTCCACTGTCTCTTACAATACATTCAGCAAAGAGATAAAACATTCGATACAGTTATTGAATGGGTTTCTTTAAAAAGAGAAAACAATATTTGGAGTGTCGTATCTGTAAAACAATTGAAAGGTCAAGGCAGTTTGCATTACGTGGCTTTAGAGCCCAAGGGTCGTGGATTGTACTTGGCCAGCGATCATTCTTTTCATTTTACTAGCGATTTAAATAGTGAAGGGACAGAAGAAACTGAGACAAGGAAAGAAAAAAATCTTATTTACACATGGCTCCAGACGGGCGAGGATGTTACACTGACACTTCAATTGGACAAAAACTACAATAAGACATTGCTTCATGTAGAAACCTCTTCGAAATTTATTAATTTAGTCTACAATAATGTTGAGCTGTTGAAAGGGGAGTTACACATGGCCATAGACCACGACTTGACAACGTGGAATATTGAAAACAATGGTAAGTTAGATGTGCTGCTGACCAAGAGCGCATCTGGTGCTATGTGGGCAGACTTCCTGAAGGGAGGAGATCCACAGGGGGAGCAGGTGATGGACCAGGGTCTAGTGGAGGCGGTGCACCAGCGGTTGGCCCATCTGTGTAGTGATTCAGAGGCCACAGCAGAAGGCGCACCCCCGGCATTCAGTAATCAACAGCTGGAGGAATGTGACGCTGTGTCCGAGGAAAACACTTGCTTAGGTAGTTAAATTTTATGCAGTCAAACTCGTCTAGAATGTTCTGTGGTATTTTTAATAAGACATTATTCCGCCACTTTAGTGGGTACTATTTTTCATAGAATATGGCAACATATTAATTAGAGATATTAGTTTACACTTCACCTTTAGATTTTCTGATTCAGTCTTTGGGATTACATTTTAACATACTAGAGTGGTGACAACTGTAAACTAATTGAAGGTTACAATTAAAAACACTTAAAGAGTTATTTTGTTAAAATCAAAGAAAGGACATGACAACACATAAGTCAATATTGGTTTGCCAGTACCTACATAATATAAAAAACAAAAAAATGTATTTATATTTTACTGTTGACATTGGAGAGAAATTATGCTATTAATGCATATGCGAAGTATGCAAAATTCACTTATTCATCCTTTTTTCTTGGTTTTATTTTCTGCACCAGGTGGTCTATAAGTGCATAAATATACAAAAAAACAAAACTAATATACGAAAAAAAATATTTTTCCCAATATTTCAATGTTTTTGTCCCTACTATAAAGTTGTAGTTTTGGCATTTACAGCAATGTATATTAAATATGTACATAAATTTTATCTTTATGTTATAGTGAGGATAGATGCCACTTCCCACAAAGTAACCCACCAAGCCCCTCTGAGCGTCCACCAGGTGGTACTCACAGTGGCGTTGACACCATCTGAGCCTCTCGCTCTCGGACTGAGACACGATGTAGATACCTGTGTATGGCAACCCAGCAGGCTCAGTGAAGATGGCCAAATCTGGCCAGTTAAACACGAGGGCACTTTGCTCGCCTTCGGGTATGTCCAATCTTCCAAACAACAGAAAAAATTTACAGTTTGCCCACCTAATATGGAATACAGTGTGGTGTGCGAAGCGACCAGACACATGTTTGTATATAGAAGTAAGGCTGCACCAAGACAAGGATGTGTGTTGAGACAGAGAACGGTGGATGGAGAGAACAGACAGGTGAATATTGGACAACAGCAAGTCGTTTCCCTTGACCGAGATGGTGAAGTTTTGGGAATTTGTGCCACAAATGAAACCTTGTATCTCCTCACTGAAAAATTTGTGATAGCCTTGCAGATGACATAATTTTATAATAATTGTTATTTGGTTTATCTTAATTTTAAAAAGAAAAATAAATCATGATAATTTGTTAAAAATGTTTTAATATTACGCAGATAAAACAACAACAAAAAAAAACATTATTCAGATACACATATTGTCTCTCTCCATTAAATAAATATATATATCCTACAGTCCGAACAAACCCTTACTTAACACTGAACAATTTCATTTATAATATATTATTCTCACATCTGATAAAATATCAAAAATTTTTTGGGATCATATAAGCTACTGCTTTACATGCTGATTCAATATCGCAATATTTGTATTGGAAGCCATACTGCACTGTTCTTTTCGGAGTTACCAATTGCCCTTGAGTCAGCATTACTGCACGCTCTTTGCCGAGCAAAATGTTCATTATGAATGCGGGAACTGGCAATAGGGCTGGACGACGTAAAGCTGCTGCAAAGGCCTACAAAAAATCAAGAGGATTTCATCGATCCATCACTAATACTTAAAAGATAATACATATTCAATAATATATGGGGAAAACATTCTCCTTGGTTTTTGTAAATTTATACATCTTGTTTTTCAATACCCAATGCAATAATTATTATTGAATAACAAAATGTATACTATTTTCATTGCACTAAAAGTGAAAAAATTTCACATTTAAATTGGTATTATTTGCATTTTTCTGTATTACATATAGATCACAATATGTACAAAAATCCTATTCTTAAAATATCATACATAAAATATGTATTAATAGTTGAAAGACTAGGTAACTGAACCTTTACAGCTGTACTATGTGAGAAATATTGATATTTTTATTCAGTATATGATTTGTATTCTAAAGGCTGGTTTAATCAGTAGTTATAGTAATAGTTAAGCAAAAAGCTTAGATTTTTAGGAAAACTGATGTTTTGATTGGTGGAAAATGCAAAAATGAATGCTTTTTTCTTTACTATGTATTACTCTTACTCCTTATCAAACAACCGGCCCATAGCTACATTTCAATAATAAAAATTCTGTCTTTGGAAATTTGTCATTTTTTATCACGAACTATAAATCTTATAGTATGAATGCGCTACAAATGGTATAAGTATTGTATGTGTTTCCATTGCCAGCTTAAAAAAAACAAATGGCCAAATCATATAAAGTAGCGAGAAGTACAAATTGTCTTAAAATACATGCAGATAATACTTAATGTGTACAATTTTATACACATAAAATATTATCTACTGGTCACTTATAAAAATAATGTATTTAATACTTACTAGCAGTTAAGCTATCGCCGATTGCTTGCTGCTAGGCCCTGCGGGCGGCATTCTGGGCCGCTGCGCGGCCGATAGTAGCCGCTGTGTGGCTATTGCTGGCCGCTACGCGGCCATAAATATTTGCTTGCTGGTTGACAGTGTGGTCGGCTATGATGACCGCTTCACGGCTAGTAATGGCCGCTACGCGGCCATCGATGTATACAATCAGCTGTCCGTATGGTAAATGCCAATGGTCAGCGGAACTGGCGGCTATTGCTGCTGCTAACTGCGCGCTGTCTACCTGCTGCAAGGCCATGCTGTCAGCTATGGTAGCTACTGCGCAGACATTAGTGTCTAATAGGTCTTATCTATCTAAATATAATAATTTCGTTGTCAGTCGATTCCTAACTTACTGGAATTACAACTTAAGATAATCAGGGTATGACAGGCAACCAGCGCACGGGCTATTTTACACGCAAGAGTCGTTATCAATTATTATGTTCCTTGATTTTTCACTTTAGATATAATTGAGATAAAAGTATTCGTAACCGATTAATAAGCCAGAGCTGAGTTTTAAAATTAATATTTTCATCAAATGCTTCTAAAACACATAAATTTGCTTTCAAATTTATTGTCAATTGTCAAATTAACACTCTTTGCCAGACAACCGTATTAAAAAACATTCAAAGTGGCGCTTTTTCTTCTAATCTGGAACAAACTTTTTTTGTATTTCCCAAAACAAAACATCACATTTTAAAAATAATATTCTAGCACTAAATTTAAAGAAAGATCTGTCAAACATAATTTTATTGTAAACCAGTAATGCTATGTCGCACAAAGTCGCTATACTAATTATGCATTTTTAATTGCTGCTTAAATATTTGGAGACAACATTCCTATAATGACATATTTGTTAAACATCGACATTTCAAGCGTTTGACACATACCGCCATCTTTATTCTGTGTATACCGCACATGCGCAATGAGCCACCGGATTGGCCACCACCAAAATAAAAAATGGCCAAATTCACATATTATTCTAAAACACGTATATGTTTATTGTAAACTAAAAGTAAACGTGCATAAATTTTAAATATGTACATTCTTTTTATCAGTGCACAGTAGATTATATTTAATGTTTATAATATTTCTACACATTAAATATTATCTGCATGTATTTTAAAACAATCCATACTTCTCGCTACTTTATACGATTTCGCCATTTGTTTTTTTGTGCTGGCAATGGAAACACATGCAATACTTACACCATTTTTAGCGCATTCATATTATAAGATACAGTAGCTGGCAACATCTTGAAATTTTTCAGCATAGTGGGGGAAAGTTTGCGCATGTACCATTCCACCAACGAGACCCAAATTTTGTCTTCTGTGCATTCCCCCACTGGGCCAAAATTTTTCAAGAAGTTTGCCGGCAACTGTACAAGTTTTAATTTATAAGATACCTGCAGGCAGTGGCGTGCAGTGGGTATAAATTTACCGTAACTTAAACAACAATAAATACATTTGTTTAAATCATTATAGTAGAAAAATTGTCTCCCTTTCCACACTTGTCTTTATCTTTGTCTTCAAATGAGTTTTTGAAGGATTTGTTAACAGTTCCGAAAAATGATTTATTCAAGATATTTTTAAATGTACATATTTTGATAATGATACATACTAATGTACATTTAAAGAGTTATTTATCAACTTTCTTTCACGCCATTTTACGTAGGGGAATGCAAGAAGGATAGAATGCCAAACATTTTTTAAATGTTTATTTATCATAACAACATGAACAAACTTGCTATAGAGTATTGTGCCTTGTTTGTACCAAATAATTATTTGCGACATCGAGGTCATGCGCTATTTCATGTCCCAAAATACAGAAACGGATGTAATGATTAAGCACACCATAACGCGTAGTGTGCAACTCCTAAATGAATCGAGCGATCATGTCAATGTATTTAATAATAGCATTGAAAGCATCAAGTAGAGGATCACCTCTATATAGGTACTCACTCCAAGTTACAACTTGCATAGTAAATGGAGCAATAGCCGCCCGCAAATAGACCCTGCGGGCGGCTAGTAAGTAGCCGAAAAAAAACGAAAACGGATTGCCATTCGTTCATAAATATTACCGACGCTCGTCTTATAAAACTTTTTTGACCATCCGTAAGTATCGCAATATCGTACTGCTCTTGTCTATGATTTAAGAGCTGTCAGAGGCGAATTTTATCTCTTCTATGGAAACATAACACAACTTCTATAAAAATAACCTAAAATTTCTCACTCGCACTGGATTTTTGGGATACTTCCCACAACACTACATTGGTAGTAGCCTTTAAAACCCCTACTAAGTCTGCAGCAGCTAATAATATTGATCCAAGAGTGAATCTCAAGGCAACAAGCAATTTTGTAGTTGGTGATAATGTCAGATTCCTACGGGTGCGCCTTTTTACATTTTTCCCAATATCTTCTAGAAGTTCTTAAGCAGACCTTTTCGAGAAGCGAAAACGGTAGATAAAATCTGCATCACCTAAAATATTTAAATAATTCACTCGTATATTGAACACTCTTTGTCGTCGAGATTGTTCTTTATTCGACGAACTTGAATACAATAATAGCTCGACATCGCTATCTGAAAACATTTTTCATGTACATGTTAAACAAACAGCATTAAACACAAATTAACACCTAACCTTACTTTAAAACCTAACCTTAAAAAAGAATACGTCAATCTGTCATACATCTCTCAATTTCAACTAACGGACGGTAAACTGGTGGTTCGACTGTCGGTATCGGCCGTCGGTAAAATTTTACTAAAATTTGACTAACGGGTTGTTATAAGACAAAAAAAGTGAAGTTTTTATCAAATTTCAGTTTATTTGGTCTGAAATTTAACTAACGGACTTTATAAGACCGTCCCTAAGTATACTGGGTGTACCAGAGCTAGCAGCAGAAACTTAGCCGGTAGATTCCTGCCTATGTTATGAGTCTCAAATGTTCAAGCAACCATGACATAATATAAATAGTTATGGAGATATGCAATATCAAAGTTTGCATTATTTTTTGCAAAGTTGAACTATCATTACAGTAATTAATGGCGATTATGAAAAATTCATCCGCCTTTAATACAAGTCGAATAAAATGATAAAAACCTTGCAAAAATTGAAAAAAAATTTTTTTTTTTTACAAGATTATAATCATTTTATTTAAATTGTATTGAAGCAAATGAATTTTTCATGATCGATATAAGTTACTGTAATGATAGTTCAACCTTTCGCAAAAAATAAATCAGAAATATTGAAAAAAAAAATGCAAACTTTGATATTGCATAACCTGACATAACTATTGGTATTAGTTCATGGTTGCTTGAACATTTTAGACTGATAACATAGGCAGGAATCTACCGGCTAAGTTTCTGCTGCTAGCTCTGTTATATTTTCTTAAGTGTGTTCAATGCAAGGGAGTGCAAAAGAAGCGAACAAATTTATTTTGATTTGATAAGGACTTATAAACTACAGCTAAAACTTCATTAATTCGAACCCTGATTATTCGAAATTTGCCATAACTCGAAATTTTTAAAACTTCCCAAAATATTAATTTTATTGTAGATTAACCCCGATAATTCGATAACCCCGGTAATCGTAATTCGAAATAATTTTTAGCCCCTTGCGCCATACATCAATATATTTGAGTTCACATAATTCAATTTTTTTTTGAAATTTGTCAAAATTAAAAAAATATTTTTAAAAATTTTGCGAGTGAAAACAACAAATATGTCCATATTGGGAACTTTAGTAATAGAAATCTCGTAGTCTCCATATAAGCATAATAAATATTGCATTTTTTAAATGATTTCTTGAAATATCCAAAAGAATTTTCGACAAAGAGAATTTTCATAAAATTAATGACTTTTCAAGTTTTACGATTTTTAGCGATTTTAATTTTTTTTGTACCTTGAATTTCAAATTGACAGTTCCGTATAATTCAAAAATTTTTTTTGGTCCCTTGAATTTCAAATTAAAGACGTTTTATATTTATGGAGATTTTTTAAAACTACTAATGGAACTGTGTCGGACAAATGACTCCATTTTCTGCCTCACAAAATTGTGCTCTCTTTAGAATGTTTTCCATGACATCGGTTAAAACATTGAGAGCCAGGCCAGTGCCACACCATACGGATTTTCCGCCGTGTCTCTTCCGTCACAAAACGCCGACATTTCTTTACATATGATATGCGCTTATCAAACTCACTATGCGGTTGATCGATCGATCGATTTGCTTTGTCGATTTGGCACGGCGGAAGATCTGTGCAGCGTGGTGCCAGCCCTAGCGCGTCGATTTTAGCATTGATATTATTGGCAACAAAAGGTTCTATATTATCGAATATTAATTTTCAAAATAAAATTTTATGATTTTCATTAGCTGAATAACTGCTCATAAACAATGAGACAAAAGGAAAGATTAGTACTAGCAATAATATTGATTTTGTACAACTTACATCTTTAAATACAATTTTTTTTAAATTACTTACTTTCGAGAATTGACTGTTGGTAGTGGAATTTGGTGCCACACCATTTACCACACCCATCACATTATTATTCATACAAAAATAAATCAATTGTATAAGGTCATCTATATGAATCCATGGTAAGTACTGCAAACCATTTCCAATTCTGCCCCCGAGACCAAAAAAGTATGGGATGTAGAGATTCTTTATCATTCCTCCTTCTCTGCCGAGCACCACCCCACTACGAATTTTCACCTGAAAGTTCATTTAACTGTGTCTAAAATATTCCAAAAACTAATATATTTTAGTCCCAAATTAATCCACTTACAAAGCTTAAATTTTTTTAAAATTATTTTGAGGAGTAAGTATGTATAAAAGTAATATGAAAGAGTAGCCGACTGAATATTGGCTATAATAGAGTTTGGTTTATTGGGCAAACTTTGAAAAGAGGAAAGGTTTTGTCGGAAAGGATTTTACAGACTGTACTGACTAGCTAATTATCTGGGATGGAGGTGAGCCGTCTGACCTCAAAGGTTTAAGATTTCCACATTAATAATCAAACATTTATGCCCATCTGTGCTGTCACAATAAGATTGAATAGGTGATCACTATGATTGCAAGGATCAGGTTCTAGACATTTCACGTAAGAATTTATGTTTCAATATACCCCTTACATAGAAGAAAAAAAAACATGATTTACTATGTATAGTAGGCCAACGAGTTAAAGGCGACCGGGGATGAAGTGCGGTAGGAGGGAGTCTCATGCCCCCACACGTCTCTCTACCCACTAGCCACCCCTATTTAGTGGTGTACATGCCTACATCGATTCCACAAATTCTGGCGGGCGTAGTGATTCATAACACTATCTATAAGTCACTCGCCACGCACATATAGTTCGCACGCACATTCCTTCAGTTCGTTGGCCGACAATATATGTTAAATCACTCAATAGGTAAAAAAAGATATTATAAGCAATCGCTTACTGTTCTACACACTCCTGGATTTTTTAGCTGTGCTGCATCTTCCCAATGATGACAAAGTTTGGAGAGAAAGTCAAATTCATAGGCAGGAGTGTCTTCGTTGTAATTTATGTAATCAGATGGCGGATAGATCCCAACACCAGACATTACAATAAATGAGCATGGCTTGTCAACAGCTTCATCAATAGCCTTCGCTAGAATACATGTTGTCTTTATTCTGGATTGGTATACATTGTCTTTGAAGCTGCAATTTGTTAAGAATATTTCAAATATCAACCGAATAATTTTTATTCAAACATTGACCATCTTTTTCCTTCCACAATCTTTTTCCATAGTCAAATCAATTTGTTCCATCATTTCACATTTTTTTTGGGGTAGACCCGTGAGCCCTTTGCAATTTTTTTTTACTGAGGATTCTAATTTTGAATCAAATAAAAACTATTTGCATAGTGATAAAATCCATCTTAAATTGTGCAAACTCTCGTTTAAAATATTATATTTGGAAAATCCTATAATATACATCATTTCATGTTCAACCAATAAAATAATTTGAAATAGTTTTAGGATAATCCTATGATTTATTGCCATGAAAGCTGTTCTTTCTGAATGACTCACTTTAATAAAATTTGTATTGGGAGCTGAATTGCAAAATATTACTTATGTCTATATAAGTGTTGATAGAAATCTTTCCAAGAGAGAATTAATCATGTTAAATATTGAATAGGTACTTCATAAATATAAAAAGTTTAACCAGTCGGGTGCCAGAGCGCAGATCTGCACTCCCTAGACATGTATGCGAATTTGGCCTATTTTACATATTTATGTCTATGGGTTTTTAAAGCTTATCATTGGTTATATCTCAGGTTTTTGAATGAATGAACGAATTACATTTGTCAAGTAACCTTATTTGCGCACAAAGTGGACAAAAAATCATTCCAAATATCATCTTCAAACCTCGCATTAATTGTGTTATTTATCTGTTAAAAAAGTGTTATTTTTAAATAAAAAAGTGTTAAAATTAAGTATTTTTATATTCTTTGATATATTTAGAACGAAAATATTGTAATACAATATCTTTAGTGTTATTATTTTCATGGTTTTATTCGATAAACATGTGCGTACATTTCTGACAGTAAATTTCGTTACTTATTTTCATAATTAATGAATAAGTCATTATTGAAGTCTGTATATTGAGAAACCAGAAACTGCAACTTCTTAGCGATTATTATTGACTTTTACATGAATATAACAATCACAAAAAAACAACAATCGTGTGTGAAATTGCGCAGCATCCGACTGGTTAATGCAGTAGGTACTTTGGGACAGAAATTTTTTTTTTGGCAACGATTAATTTTTTTTGGCAACGGCAAAAAAGAAATCAGGAATACACCAAGTGTCCTTAATTAATGACACTAAAATAGTACATACTACTAGTACATGCCACTAAAATTATAAAAATGAAGTGTACGTAAAATAGTATTAAAATGATTATCAGTCTCAGTTTTTAATCACTGATATTGTCACAACCACAGGCAAACCAGTAAGTCAAGAATAGTAATTCATGTCCACTATATAGGTAGTGAACTCAATGAGCACAAACCTGAACACATCCAGAAAAGTAATAATAATAATACATCCAATAAAAGAAATTGAAACATATTTTGTAATGACAAGCTTTATTGTAAGACTCAGAACATGTTTGTGCAAATCAATGTATTTAATAAAAAAAAATTATATCACTAAATCTATCATGTCCTAAATAAGAATAGATATATTTAAAAATGTCACCTTTCAGTCCACCTTTTAGAAAAATCAAGCACATTTTGTCCAGCTAAATTGATTACAGAAGCTGTTCTTTTAGGCAAACCGTGTCGAGATACATATTCCCAAGTAATCCCATCTTTCAAAGGTTTACGTGATACGATAGTTACTTCGTAGCCATTCCATTTAAGAAAATGGGCTAATTGTTTACCTATAAATCCCGTTCCTCCACCTAATAAAAAATTTAATAATAATGCATTAAGATAATACTTAGTTAATGTATCATTTTATATAATTTATTGTATTATTTGTTACTTAGTCATGACAAATGTTACATAATTGTATAGAAAACAAAGCTTAGATAGCAAAGTAAAACAACATATTCCACACTTGCCTATTAATACGCGCTGTGCCATTTCAAAACAAATAATACATCAGAACCAAATCAACGACGAACTTCTCTGTTTTGAACAAACCGGAGAGGGAAATGCACAACACAGAAACGTCAAAATATAATCGAATTCTTTTTTTTTTAATATGTGATACCATAACAAAATATTTCCGTATTATTAACTATTTTAAAATTATTATGTAAGTACAACGTCGAATGTCGTACTTAAAAAAAGAAGAAAGTTGAGTAATGTTGAGTTTAACTGTCAAAACTAACTGAAAGAAACATTTTTACGTCTATATTCTGTGGAAACATTTGTAAACAATGGTGGATTAACTTAATTATTGTAATTTCATAGATTTTTGGTGCACTGTTGATTAAAATTAATCAACTGTAATATAATAACGTTATTTGTGTGTCCCTTTTCTAAATGACTATTGGAAAGCAATCCGCTATAAAGTTAAAAAAAGGTTGTGTTTTGAAATTTTAATATTTTCTTAAATGATTACTCTATACTTTTCGGATGGGAAGGCATTTGTTTGGAATGCTGAAGGTAAAATTATTTGTTTTTATTTATTCTTTAAATAGTTCGTAAGCTACTCTTTGAGAGGATAGTCTTCGCTTGAAATTCTCAGAATTGTTTTTCTCTTTTCGCAAATAATATGTACGCATACCTACAATGCTTGGCAGAAACACTTACCTGCCACTAATTCAGTCACTAATGTTGACTAGGTTAAGATATTTTATGATTATTGTAACTGTAGACTCATTTCTCAAATGATTTGAAAAATTAAAAAAATGTTTTCTAAAATAGAGCATTCAGAAGCTGCATACATACACATTTAATCATATTCATTTTATTTATTTTGCGATTTGTCTATAATATTAGTGCTAAATATTCATTCAATGACTTGAATATTGTTATGTTCCTAATATAAATAATGTAAATAAATAAAATAAAAAATACCTGGAGCCACTAGCCTCGACCATGCAGCACTCACTAGCATTAGCAATCGTTGAAAGCTGGTTGCTTTCATATTATTTAGTTTAACTTTAAAATCCAAGTAGCTTGAGGGCTTCCACTGCTTTGAGTGTCTAAGAAAATCAAACATTCCGATTTCTTCGAATTTACCAAATACTTGTGAAATACCGATTAATTACAAACAAATTATAAATTTGGTCAGTCCCGTTCTCTTTTGGTTCTGATACGAGTTGTTCGTGGGAGATACTGTCGAGTACTTCCCTCGAATCGATGAAGATACCTGTACAATTACTTGATTTGTTCAATTTATTTTATATGACGGTGAATGTTTTGCGGTTGCAGCTTGTGTGCATATTCCCCCAGTGAAGCCGAACGGGTTCTTATTTATTGTAGAATTGTCTTTTGTGATTGAGTTTGGTCTCTTTTGACTATCTACATTATTATTTAATTGACTGTATTGTTTTATTAAATTATTGTATTGTATTATTAATTAAGATTTTTGATATATTAGATAAATAATATATTACCTTTCTAATTGTCTAATAAATTAGATTACCTACCTATACGATTTTAAGTGGTTATCCCTCACCACACAAGAATCGTAATTCTTTTTGGTGAGGTATACACATACAAAAAAATATGAATTGTAAATATTTTTAAGGTATCTTTGTAATAAAATATTATATATATATTATATATATCTATATATATATTATATATTATAATTATTACTAGGGCGTATTGAAAAGTAAGGTCTCCTATTTTTTTTCATAAAAAATCAAATCTATTCACAACTTTGCGTACATCGTGGCAAAGATTGCACATTTAGCTATTTTTCTACAAAGTCGCCTTGACGATCAATCACTTTTTGCATCCTGGTAACCAGCTTTTTAATGCCGGCGTCATACCACTCTCCCGCCGTGTCGCGAAGCCAATTGACGACTGCTTGCACTTCCTCGTCTGACTTGAATTTCTGTCCCCCAAGGTGTTTTTTGAGAGCGGGAAACAAGTGGTAGTCGCTGGAGACAACGTCCGGGCTGTAAGGAGGGTGGTCGATGATATCCCAGCCGAATCCATCGGCACTTTCCACGCGCTTTCTCTTGTGTTCATTGGTGAACTGCTTAAAGACCCACCTGGCGGACACCTTGTGGTAACCGAGGACCTCCGACACAATATTCTGCACCGAGAAGTAGCCACACTCTTCATTAAGACCTTCCCTTATCTCATGAAGGGTTATTCTCCGGTTACTGCGCACCATCTTGTCGATTCGAGCCGTCGTTGATTCCGGCAAGCTTGGCCCCCCCGACCACTGCTCATCGTGGACGTTTTCCCGGCCCTCAGAAAACTCCCGGCACCACTTCCGCAAGTTTTTTTATGTCCATACACTTTTCACGGTACATTTCCACTAACTGGCGATGAATGTCTATTGGAGAAACCTTTTTTTTGCATTCAAAAATCGAATGACTGAGCGCAGTTCGCACCTGGCGGGCGAGCTAAGCGAGAGCTCCATCCTAAACGACTGCTACACTAGTGCAACGGCTGAGCATCCCAAGGTTTCGCGGATGGTTCTAAACTGTGGTGGGGAACCAATGAATGCAGTGCTGTTGTCAAATTTTACCTAGCAACTCGCGTTCGGAAATGGCATCGTTGGAGACCTTACTTTTCAATACGCCCTCGTAATTAAATAAAAAAATAATAAAACCTATTAGTTTTTAGGCCTTAATATTTTTATGCTATTTTGTATATTACTGCTATGAATTAATGAAGATATTTTGAAAGATTTATTCATATAAAATTTACAGATTGGATGAAAATTCGAATGACTCACAGAATAATTGGGGAATTGGTTGGAGCCATTGCTTCTTTTCCACGTCATGAAGGATTTCAAGGTAATGATATCTTCTTTCCCTATTTGAAAAGGCTCCAAAAAGAATTTCATAAAAGATTTTTCTAAATAAAAAGATAATGCAATATGAAATTACTTTAGAATATTATCTCACTAGTATTGCCAGTAATTTATTACCGACTTATCGGGATAAATGTTAATTTGGGGTACTTAGGATCTTCCCTTCCTTCAAGGCTGGGTTTATTTTTCATAATATTTCCCTAAATCTTTATCTCACAACATGATATTATTTTTAATTCATAATCGTTTTCAGCAAATTTTAATTTTCAGGATTTCCTTTGGCCTTGATGACAGAAGAAGCGGCATTACTTGTGGAGGAAGGTTTTTGTAAACTTGTTGAATCAACAGGTTTACATGCGAAACCAGATGAGAATATTATAAATTTAGCTGAAGAGACTGAAAAAAGGCTTGCCATTTTGATTAATATTCATGTTTATCTTTAAACTTATGAAATAGATTTTTCATAATGACTAATCCAATTGTTTTATTTTTTCATATTTTTCTGTTACGTATTATAATTTTTTCATTTGAAGCTTACACAAAATACAAGAATAATTACACATACTTACATATGGGTAACACTTCAATTTTTTTTTTAGATTGTATTCAGAACAAGTGGAATGTATGAAAGAAAAACGTGTAGAGCAAATTTCTTCAAGAATAGATATGATTATAGCCGGCAAACAAAAAAAGTTGGCAGCACAAGGGAAAACTCTAGGTTGGTTTGAATGTTTTACATTTTTGTCATTTGGTAATTCTCAATAAATACTGTTATGAAAAAATATAAAAACGTATGGTGATTGATTTTGTTTCTTGTTTTGTATTTTTGTTTCAGAATGTAATCGAGACAGCATGCTTCAAGAGGAAATACAAAAAATACAGCCACTCAGTACTGGGAACACTTTAGTCCAAATTCCCACTGAACATCCATGGCCACAAGGTAAGTACATATCTCCATATTGAAATTCGTAATACAGTGAGAACTTTCTGTTATTCTTTCAACTTGTTTTTAATATGAACGGCACATGATCCTTATACTAACACATCTATACTTCTTGTACCCACACACAAATTATCAAATTTTTAGTTTGCAAGATTCCTATTCTATTACATCTGATTATCTCATTTTTGCAGACACAAGAGATGTTAGTATCAGTGAACTGATCCCATATGTAAATTCAGATGTAGGGCATATGCGGTATACAGTTTTTAAAGATTTATGGAAGAAAGGTCACCACATAACTGCTGGAACCAAATTTGGCGGAGACTTCTTGGTTTATCCAGGTTTGGAAATAAATTTATATTTACTTATTTAAATTTACACTTTACATTTTATCCCGCACTTATGAAAAAATATACATACTTGATAATATGATGTTACTATAAATGTATTTTTTTCATCACAAACAAAACATTTTTACCACATCCAATTTAAACTAAGCTAAAAAAAAAAATTAATTTTTTTATGAGTTCTGGTTCTGGGTAATATTCAACTGCTTTAAGTGAATGTAATACATGTAATGCAATATAAGATTAAAAATTAAAAACCATTTATCTACAACAAAAGCATCCTCTGCATACACATTTTTTGCATTTAATTGTTATTTATTTTATTTTCCAGGGGATCCCGCAAAATTCCATGCAATGTATATTATCAAGTGTTTCTCTAACCCAGAAGAGGAGTTACAGTTATCAAGTATCGTAGCTTTTGGCAGACTCGGTGTCTCTGTCAATAAACTTACTGTATATGCTTTCTTAAACAGTGAAAATGAAGTGATTTATCAATCTTTACAATGGCATGAAACCATACATTAACTAGTGACACATATCGTAAATACTTATTATGATTGTGCAATGTCTGTAATCCACAAGAGGTTGGGATTTGCAGGGTTTTACAGAACCTGTATACTATGGCTGGACATTCACATTGCAAGTTTGAAATTCGAGGTATTCTGTGATTTGACAGTGCTCTTTTAAGTTGAGTCTAATAGTTAAATTACAATATAATAATTAGTACAATATCAAGTAAACATTTATTTTTTTCATTTTTTACTTGAAAAGAGTGAAAACTTATGATAGAAAAGGATGATTTTTATGACTGTTGGTTTTCTCAAGTTATGTAATTATAAGCTGTCTATCTAGAAAAATATCTATGTCAAAAATTTCTAAGAATATCTCTTCATCTCCATTTGAATTTTCTTTTCGTTTTATTTCCTCTTACATTCCTTTTGGTGAATGAAAATCTTAGCAATTAAAGATGAATTAAAACATATAACATAACACTAAACTTATAGGAATTTAATATATTTTTAAAATGTCAGATGTTTTGAGCTTTGATAAGACACTTTGAAGTCACTGCTTTGAAGATTAAATTCTAAAAACATTTGTCAGTCAATTTAATCAAGATTTTGAAGATTCAATTATCAGCAATATCGTACCTTATGAATTTCCAGCGTCAAATGATTTAAAATCGTCTGAATCAGATTTGAGTCATGTAGCAGAAATCTAAAAGAAATAAATTATTATTATTTGATTTCTTCCCAAAAAAACGAATTTTGCTGTCATCTGTGAACCAATTGTCATAAATTTTCAAAATTCGTAGTGAAGTACCTATTATAGTACCTATATAGTACCGACGGAGTAATTCAAATTTTAAATATTCTGTGACGTCGATCAGGCCGCCGCAAACTTTTCTGTAATGATTCCAATTTGAAAAAAACCATTAAAATTTCTAAAAATCTAAAATTATACTATAATTATTAATTTTTTTAACGAAAATTTGATAAATAATTTTTGTCATCGCCACGAGTCTGCTTGCAAAGTTTCAGCTCGATTGGATCACGGGAAAAGGGTTAAAAATCGATCCAAAGTTTTTTCGTCAGACAAGCAAACAAACAGACGCTACGAGTTAAAAGAAAGGGAGTAAACGCTAACCCATAAAAATGAAGTTTCTACAATACTCCCTTTCTCATTTTCGGGTTTCGTGTCTACCAGATTTGTCGGAGTATTTTCATACAACTTACTGAGTTGTATGAAAAAACCATAAAAAATTTGAAAAATCCAAAATTATACTAAAATTATTAATTTTTTTAATGAAAATTTGATAGATCTTCTTGATCGTCGCCGAGTCTGCTGCAAAGTTTCAGTTCGATTGGATCACGAGAAAAGGGTTAAAAATCAATCCAAAGTTTTTCGTCAAACAAGCACACGAGTTAAAAGAAAGGGAGTAAAAAGTGGAAAGATTTATAATACGTACCTACATGTAAAGTTTTTTATGAAAAATTTTGGTAAAATTTTAGGAGTTATACTAAATTAGAGATGAGAAGCTGAAGAAGTCGTATTAAGAGAGAGATTCAATTGATCGTCGCTCATACCCAAATTGTAATTCAAACATTTTTTTTGATTCAGAATTAAGTTCTTCATGTTTAGGACAACAATTCAGCCGAATGTATATGTCAGACTAAAATTTTTTAGGGCAATACAAATAAAAGTAAAAATGTCTTGCAAATTTAACAATTTATAATAACTATTAAATATTTAACATATAGTCATGAAAAAACATATTCTCTATATATTTATATATTCCGTAACTAAGGGTGATTTCTAACACATTAAATGAGTTTTATAGCTGTTTAATGCTTACATTTTTAATTATATTTCTTAATTATTCTAAGTAATGTTCAGTTTAATACTTTTATATTAGAATAAAAGTTTTACATACATTCATTCATTCTAGCATACACATTCTGTTATAAAAGAATAATATATGTAGACCCATATTTTCGTAAAAAAAAAATACAAAAATACGAATTTGCATTGAGTGCTGTCTACATATATTTTTGAAATTATGGCATGAGCGCATACTCTCTGTACAAATTTAATTAATGAATACAGATATGCTTCCAATTTTTAGTACGTGCCAAAATAACAATGAATATTAAATAAACATTTAGTTCCACTGAATGATTGAATTTTATTTCTTTGATGATTTTTAAAATATTGAAATTTTGTAAATAAATGTTGATTTGGTTGTTATTTATCTGTATTTGTATTTTAACATGTTGGAGATATCAAATCGATGAATAAAATTATTGTACTCTACAGAAAATATATTATTGTATTTAAAGTCTTTTTAACATGTAGATATAATTCTAAGTTTTTTATAAAAGTACTCTATAAACTTTCTCAACTATACTGTCTAACATTAGCAAAATAGTCATTTCATACATTTTCTGCACTCTTTATCCGAAATAAATCCGAAACCTGTATATTGATTCTACATACCTACATAACCGCATAAAGAGCATTTAGTATAAAATAAGCTTTAGTGCTTTCTACATAAAGCTACGCATAAATCTTACAAAAACATGTTTGAATATTACGCCATATAAGTAGTGAATTTGAAGTGGCTTTGAAGAACATCGGTTGGTGAGCTTATAAATATGATATTTTCCATCAAATTTAAATCTGTTAGAGAAATGCCAACAATACATAGAAAGGTTTTTTTTTTGCATAAATCATGACCAATATTGAAATGACTCGTAACGACATTATTTTTATATTTAATGGTTTGGAAATTACATAAATACTATTTGAAGGAAAATACATACATATACGTATTCTATTTTTTTTATAGGTAAATTTCTTTGGTGAAATATATTGTTACATATTTTTCTTACTTTCTGTACAAATATTCTGCAACCATTCTTGCAGTGAAGACTTGACATTATAGAAAGAGCTCTAGCTGGTTTTTTGGCTAACATTGTGCAGTAGCTATTGCAAGATAAACAATTAATAAAATAAATATAAAACATAAGATAGATTTGGCATGAAATTGTTCAATATATTAAGTGTAAAATGATTTATGTATTTAAAATAAACATGTATATAATTTGACTAGTTCATACTCGTTATCCATACATGCACTTTGAACTGGCACAAAATTCAAACTATCATTATAAAATAAAAGTTCGTAAACATTAAAAGGAGATCTATTATATTGAGGTTTAAATGTAAACATTTTATAACAAGATTCTATAAAAATATTTTTTTTTTATTTCGAATTTCAAAATTTGGAATTCCTGCTTTTTGTGTCTCTTGCAAAATAATAAATTTTATTCACTCTCTGTGATAAAAAATCTTTGTTCCAACTAACTCTATTGAATAAGTATATTATAATGTAGGTATTGCTTCATCGTGGTCAGTATTTTGAATTTATTCTTTAATATTCTCAATTTCTTCTTAAAAAATACTTTGTATCATTACACGTTTACAACCATATGATTTGTTGAAATGTTTTGGACACTTTTATGACCTCATCTACAGTTAACAGTGTTTTATCAATAACTCTGATAGATATCAAACAAATATCCAGCTGAATGAAAAACTCTGCTCAGTATGTGTCACGCCCGCATCCGGTAGCTTTCTGCAGAAAATCTTTGAATCTGCTAGCTTTGTCCAAACCAAAGATACTACTTGTTTTAGACTACTATTCTATTTGTACTTTACAACTCATGATTTTTAATGTTAATTCATTTGCAAATCAATTGACAGTTATAATCCATAAATAAATTATCAATATTAAAAAGGGTTTTTTTTTATTATGAAATCTCGAGGTGAATTCAACACCTGATACCACAGTTTCAGGATAGCTAATCAGGAAAATAGGTACTTATTCATTTTGAGTACTATTCTATTTTTCTTAGGTTAATTTTTTTTTACATCTTGACTTAATCAATAGATTGTTGGTCAACAATACAGACAACCTTTGTAACAATAACTCACTATAAAATATTTTTCACTTTATTTTTTTTTAGTTTTCTTGTTTCCTTGCAGTTCTTCTAGATAGGCTGCTTTTTGCTTTCCAATCGGCGTTTTCCACCAGAACTGTTCAGCGGCTTCATCCTCCTCTTTATACACAGGTTCGTGTTTACTTAGGGCGAGAATAAGCTCTTTGGCGGTCAATGGAATCACTCGAAGTTGTAACATTCTTTTTGTTGTTATTACACTCTTCAGAACTTTAAGAATTTCACCTGCAAAAATTTGTTATAAGCCTAATTATATATAGGTACAACTGTTATACCAATCACTGGTACCAAATATTTTGAATCATTGTTAAATACAGTAGAACCTCGTTAATTCAAAGGGACCCAAAAAAAATTACAGTTAAAATAGAAGAACCCGAACCTGATTCGAAATTCTAGGTACCATAAAAAAGCGATGCAATTATGAAATTCGCCAAAGATCGTAAAAAAACGTATGTATTTGTGTATATTTCAAGAATGTATTTCGAAAACGCACTATTCATTATGCTAATGCAAAAATAAAAACATTTTCTATATCTAAAGGACCATATATTGACATATTTGCCACCCTCACTTTCGAAAAAGACCAAATTATCTTTTTCATTTTGTCATGTTTGGCTGGCCTTTATCGAAAATGTTTAGAGATATTTTTGAATTTGTGAAAGGCTCCTTCAATCTTCATTCAATTTTGCCTTTTTTTCTAACTCAAACCAACTCATCTGTAACACAGTTATTAGTATTACTATTGTCATTAATCAACTATGCAATTAACGTTTTAGGACTTGTGTGTTTTAAAAATGTCAAATTATGACAAATTTAGAAATACCGGGGTTCAAATTAACGGGGTTTTACCGTACCTACCTTTTGTTGTTAGTCGTATACTTTTGCAGTCACCATTGATGGTTTTAATTTGCGGGCCAGCGACGTTTATGTATATATATATATGTTCTAATGAAGGTTTTCACGGGAGTTAGAAATGTTAGTATTAATTTCTTTGGGGGTAACCCGCGTCAAAATCTGGTCCTCAGAAGGACCATTCGTCAACCGACGTTTCGCCTGAATCACAACAGGCATCTTCAGGTTGTCTTGTTAATAAATTTCCGTCACGAGGGGCAGTGCAAGTACGTCCGTTCGTATCGGAAGCTTATTACCAAGTGAGGTCTGGTAAGTCAAAGTCTAAATTTGGGTACTGTGGTCAATTTAGACTTTGACTTACCAGACCTCATTTGGGTACTGTGGTCAATTTAGACTTTGACTTACCAGACCTCACTTGGTAATAAGCTTCCGATACGAATGGACGTGCTTGCACTGCCCCTCGTGACGGAAATTTATTAACAAGGACAACCTGAAGATGCCTGTTGTGATTCAGGCGAAACGTCGGTTGACGAATGGTCCTTCTGAGGACCAGATTTTGACGCGGGTTACCCCCAAAGAAATTAATACTAACATATATATATATATATATACATCGGAGCGCCTCCTGAATGTATGACTTGGGCAAAGAACGGGTTAATGATAAAACTTACCCACAGTATATCCATCTGATAACTTGGCAATAGCTGATATTTCAAATAGAGGTCCTATACCACTATACTGTTTCAGTTGAGATTTCCACAAGTATGAAACAGTGCCGTAATCTGGCCGAGGAATCATAATGTACTTTTGGAATGCTTGCTGCAAGGATTTTGGGTCAGCATCCCATGGGACACATGATGTACCCACTACCAGTATCCTATCTTCTGCTGTAATTCCTGAAGGAATATAAAATGCTGGTGAACAAAGAATACCAATTTATATCAGGAAAAATTTATATTTCAAACTAAACTGAGTTAGTGAGAATATTTTTTACAGCAAGCTAATGAATTCCGCTAGTGCAAAATATGGCAAGATCTCAGGTGGCGCAGTCGGTACATTGAAGCATGAGTAATACGTAAACCTCCGCTTCTAACTGCGGTGCCAGTCCCAAGCCTGGGTAAAGGAGGGATTCCCATCCAAATCTCCTTTCCCTTGTCTCTTAATACGTCCCCCATACCCCCTTTTCTACACAATAATTCTTTCAATCACAATACCCCTAACTCTTTCCCTAATTGACATCTGACTCTTGACTCTGATTGCCTCACCCCGGTGTGCTATCAGGCGCAGTGCTGCAGTGTGACCAGTAAGTCTGTTGGCATGCAACAACTTACTTGAAAAGAATCATCGCATAGCTTTGCCCCCTATCTAAAAGATTTCATCAAGTCTCTCAGCGATGGGATGTTGGCGGTGGGGACAGGTTTGGCATTGCCCTGTTCTCACACAGGAGATCGCATTACTGATGGAAAAATAAATGGAAGACAAGGGAATCCTCAACTAAGGAAGCCCAGCAATTACGAAGATACATAAATATATACATATTTTGGAAAAAAAGCAAAATTAAATATTTATCTAAAAGAATGTTATTTATGATATAATAAAATCTGAATTATGTTAATAATTGCGGTAGGAATAATATGAGATACATTATCTATTTTGCCTTTTTAAAGAAATAATGTTTTCAGGAAATAATTACATATTGTGACATCACCATACCTTTAATTAATTTAGGTATATCCTTTTTTAAACGTTTGGGATCTGTTGTATCTGTTTTTGGTACTTTTTTAAGAAATGGTTTTTCTGCGTCATCTATAAATATAATGGCTGGTTGTAGTAGCCTGGAGACTTTATAGACTAAATGTATTAGCATTATCAACCCAGGTTTTCCAGGATACTTCCCTACTAAATTTGCTGGAGATAAATCAAAGAGGACACCACCAATTTCCGTGCAAATTGCGTGCACCAACATTTTTTTTCCACTACCACGAGGACCTAAAATAAATAATAATACATAATAACAAAAAATTGTTTTTACGTTTTGAGTTTGTACATATACAAATAGCTTGTTGGTGTAATGGTCACGACGCTTGCCTAGTGATCCAGTGGTCGGTGGTTCGAGCCCCATTCCAGGACATAAAAAGTTAGTTCTATTTTCATTGCACAAGCATTTAGCTTAGTTTGAAAATAGTAAGAATATCGATGTGATACATATTCTGAATTCGCATCTATATTTTAAGGAAATAAAAGAGTATTCGTGAGTAGCTTCTTGATCTAGTGGTTAAAGCCCCATTCCGGGAGACCAGCAAGTTTTTCATATAACAAGCATTCGGCATTGTTTGAAAATAGTAAGAATATTGATGTGATATGTATTTCATGTTCCCATTTCTCTAATACAATTTTTTTTATTATCTATAGTGTTCATTTTCTCAACAATGACGAAACCAAAACATTTGTTAACTTGATTCGAAATAGTTGCAGTGTGATCTCAAAATTTCTGTTATGTGTGCTTGTAACACAAGACAAATGAATCCTTCAAATTGCGGTGCGACTTTCAGCTATATGCCTAGTACCCTACAAGGATCAGTTGTCTGGTCAGTTCTCACATTATGAAAACCTTTTGATGTTTGGAAGATATTGGATATGTCTAGAAGGACTCAATCAAGGAGAAAATATATACAGATATAGATGGAGGCATATCATTAAAAAGATTCACACGAGAGAGAGAGAGGTATTATTAATATTTTGGTTTAAAATCTATAAATTGTGAATATAATTGTGAAGCTACGTAAAAGGTAGTGCAGGTCCTTACTAGCCAGTATAGCTAGTTAAATCCAATTTAATTTCTATTTTTCTTTATTTGTTTCGGACATAATTATAGAAAAAAGTAACACATAAAAACCAAGTTTTTATTATACTCCCTTTCTCATTTACTAGTTGAAACATTTTTTTTCACCTAACCCACGCGTTGGGCTTCGGTCGGGCGACGCTACGAAAGGGAGTAATAAAAAAATTCCAAAAATCCAAAATTATACTATAATCAAGTTTCGCATCTACCAGACGCGTTGAAATATTTTCAAACAACTTAATAAGTTGTATGAAGAAACCATTCAAAATTTAAAAAATCCAAAAATTTATTAATTTTTTTTAACGAAAATTTGATAGATCTTCTTGATCGTCGCCACGAGTCTGCTTGCAAAGTTTCAGCTCGATTGGATCACGGGAAAGGGGTTTAAAATGGATCCAAAGTTTTTTCGTTAGACAAGCAGACGCCACGAGTTAATATAAATGGAGTAAATATAATAAAATTGGAGCATTAATTTTTGACCAGATCATATGTGTAAGAATTGTATCAACTAACCGGAAATGAGTACTGATTTACACAGGGGTATGGATTGGTGAAGAGTATCCGAGCCCATAGGAATAATGCAGTACTGTTTAACAAGATGTCGAATATCCCCTAAAGTGGGCAGTGGGTTTTTGCCAAGATTTCTATACTCAAAAGCAGCATATGATTTTTCTCCAATATAAGAATCAATAGGGACGTCTGGGCACTTCTTTATGATACCATTTGTCACCAACTCTTCAAATAATGACTCAGTGGATCTGTCTGGTGTGAGGTCCTTTTCTTTTTTCTTTTTCCCTTTCTTTCCTCCTTTGCGACCTTTCTTAGGCTTTTTCTTTTTAGTTTTTTGTCCTCTGTCTTTATCCAAGGCAGCTTGAAGTAGATCTAATTCTGCTCGCATTAATTCATCAGCAACATTTCTTATCTCCTTTTCCACTAAGTCATATTTCTCCGCTTCAATTATATCTTCATCATAAGTTTGATTTATATTATTGGATTCATCTTTATTTTTCCACATTTCTTCATACCTACAATGTAATTAATTAGCACTACATATATCACTGTAAATTATATGATTACCCTTTAGTAATTAAATCTAATTTATTGTTTTTGGCTCTTACTCTTCATTTGCTTGCATGAGACTGGGTAATATGTGTGTTGGAGCAGTTTTAAATCCAATTTCCTTTTTTTCTTCCTTTTTTCCTTCACCTTTCCCTTTTTTTCCTTCTTTACCCTTTTTAGATTCTTTAGATGATTGAGCAGTTGATTCACTTTCAGCGCCTACAAAATAAAATAAAATACTTTATTACAATGAAAATCTCTTAAAATGTTTTCCAAAGAAGCAAATGAATAAATTTAGAATGGGAAAACAAATTAAGCAGATTTTCAATATTCTAATTATTTACACCTTCTAACTGTGCATTATCAGTATCTTCTAATGATAACAATGCGCTTTATACCTTTTTAAAAAATATTTACATTCAAATGCAATAATAATGTGTTAATAATCGCAACATGCGAAAATATAAATTTTAAATAGGATAAAATTTAAAAGGATTCATTTGAATATTATTTTGATGTGCCAAAATATATTCAATGGTAGAGTAAATTGAAATGGGGTCCTCAATTGCAATCTTCTTAGGGAAATTCCATAAAAGAATTAACATTGTACACATATTTCCTCCGAAAACCTGACCTTGTCTACTGAACATTGCTCTAGATCCTCCTTCTTCTACTGTCGGAAACTCCGGAAATTTTCCAGATTGATCGTAGTATTCTCTGAACCAATGTCTTATTTCGTCTGTTATTTCCTCCATTATAAGGACACCTTTCTTTTCTCTTATTTTAGTTTCGATTTTCTCCAGAGCTTCTATATATTGTTGTTCATTTTTAGCTTGAATTTCACGACGGTGTTCTTGTGCCTATAAAATGAGATTAATTTATTTTATGATCATTTTCATTTCATTTCAGTATTGATAAATCGGTGTTTATTGGACAAACAACAATTAATTTCTTGATACACACATACTTACATGATTATAAGTAATATGATAATATTATATAACATATTTTATAATAATCAAATGCTAAAATAATTAGTAAATTAAACTTTTATATTTTAACATCATTGAATATCATTGGATCATTGAATAAGAATACCAAATTGTAAATTGTAATATGAAAATAATGTAATATGATGTAATTGTTTCCTGAAATAATTACACACATTTTACACAAATTTTACCCATATTGTATGTAGTGCAGACATGAACAATGAAGACAAAAGAAAGAAAATAGCTTACGCCTTTGAAATGTGGTGATGAATACTCATGTCAAATTCTAAGAGATTATGGATGTGTAGTGTACAATGATAAAAAATTTAATCAAAAGAAAAGAACCTCGTTAATTAGAAATTCAAGGGACCCAAAAGAAAACATTTCAAATTATGTGGAACCGCGTTAATTCGAAATTCAAGGTACCGGAAAAAAAAAATTGTGAAATTCTCCAAAAATCATAAATCTTGTAAAAAAAGGTACCAGAAAAAATTGCAATGCAATTGCAAAATTCACTAAAAATTGTAAAACTTCTGTTTTGTGTCTTCTGGGGTATTATGCCATGTTTTTACGAGCTTTCTGGCCGACATTTCGGATGCCATTGCGGGCCCATCATTATGGACCTTATGACTTACCAGAATGGTCGTAAAAATATTGCATAATACCCCAGAAGATTCCGTGTGATTCCGAGCATCCGTGAGAACCTTGTTGTTCTACTTATGTAAAAATTGGAATATTTTTTCAAATTTCAAAAAAAAATATTCATATGAACTAAAATGTATTGATGTAATTTGAATTACAAATTACCAGGATTTTCGAATTATCGAGGTTAATCTACTATGAAATTAACATTTTGGGACTTGTTTGTTTGAAAATTTTCGAATAATGCGAATTTCGAATTATCAGGGTTTGAATTAACAGGGTTTTACTGTATATACTTGACACACAAACTGCCACATATATGTAATACACCTGGGAATATATTTGAAAACCAGTGTAATTTATCACAGTACAAGTATTACACTACACAGTACAAGTATTTGTGTACATGTACACAAAAATTACAACTTTTTTGTGGATGAATTATATTCTCAATTTTATCAAACTATTTAGATGGTTGTAAAAGGATAAAAAAATTTGCTAACCTTTTCTAATTTATTAAAAATTTCGACTTCTTGTACTGGTGGAGGAAGCATTCCTATCAATAACATCTCTTCCATTTTTCTTTTTTTGACCTTCCGCCGTGCTATGAATCCTCTCCACATTTTTTGAATCATTAAAGCTGACACATAACTTATTTCTTCTTTTGTCTCTGGCTTTCCCTGCTCTTTTAACAGTCTTATTTCTTTCATAAATATACATCTAGAAATATTTAATGAAACCTTTTATTTACACGGTTTACATGGTGGCATATGCGTAATTATGTATGTATGGTACAAACTGAAAGGAAAAGATTGAAAAAATATTTAGGATGTAAATGTTTAAAAAGTTTTAAATGTTTTTAAACTCCTTTGTGAAATAATAATTTCTTGGAATATTCGAAAATATTTGTATATATGTACATACATATTTTTAAAATAATATTTTCTTGCTTTAACTATTTTCTCCTACATATAACTAAAATGTTAAGTTGCTGTTACTTATTGACTGAACTATTTCACTACTACGGATGACTTAATCTGCACCTTTATTACTCTTCAAGGAATTAGAATGTCAGTAATTTACTTGATTTGAATCACAATCTATTGTCTCGTTTAAATGTAAACAATGATTAGTCCATAGTTAATCATTGTTTACGTTTATACCACCCAATTCAGATTTCATCAATCAAATCTCATTCTTATTAATATAATCACTATTTGGAACATGTGATAAAATTATGATAATACCTCTATTATAACACATTTTCTAATCAAGCGCGTGCAGTCAGTACATTGAAGCATGAGTGGTACGGAAACATATACTATAATAATACATATAAATATAAAAAAATATATAATAGGGTTGAAGGGCCGGTTGTGGCCACTACCCCGGTTTTGGCCACTTGGACATTCAAAGATGTATAAATAAGGCAATAAAAATATATTTGTTATTTTATTTACGCCGATCAATTCTTTAAACTGTGTTTTGTTTTGATAAATATCAGCTGTACTGCCATTTTCTTTCTTTGAGTATCGGTTGAACTTCTTGGTGACATTCGGTAAAAATGATTCAATTCTTAGCAAAAACGATAAGGGCCCGTGGATGAGTAATGTGAAAATAACTTTTTAATCACTCATGTTTGTGTTCGTGAATCAATTTGGTCTATTGAATGAAAGTCCTAAGAACATGGTTTGAAGGTTATTTCATAATTTAGATTATTTCTTAGAAGATAAATGCCACATGGCCACAACTGGCACAGCAATCTTACTTGTGTTCTAGTTTTGGCCATGGACATGGCCACAACGGGCTTACATAGTGTGTTAGTTTTGACCACCTTTTTTGAAAAACATAATTAATTAGGTATTTACGATGATATCCCAATTATAATAATTTCTGTCTGTTCGTTCATCCGTCCGTCCGCGTAACTTAGTGTAACATCCGTAACTTTTTTATAGTAATTTTTTTTCAATTTTTTTTTCAAACATTTTTTTTAATGACAATTTTTTTTCGAACATTTATTTAAAAAATATTTTTCAAACATTTTTATTCTTGTAAATTTAAAAAAAATATTTTTTTTCACCAAACTGAACTGACATGTAAAAGTACCATTATTTTTGATGGGTTACGGCTAGTTCGATTATATAAACCATGGCCATAAAAAGAAGTCAACAAGTCAACTTTCCAGGATTATCTTACCTGGAAAGTAAGATTTAACCAGATCTACTAAAATATTTCTAAGATTTTTATCAAAATGGTTTACATTAGACTAGTTGTTCTGAATTATCAATACTATATACAGTATGGATAGCTTTTAAAGATGATAATTCAGTTCAGCAGTTATGAAGAGTATCTACAATCATCGAATGAGTTGAATTCTTCTAATACACTTTCTCAAAAAGTTGGTATCCTCAATGAGACTCAGTTGTCCTTTGATGCATCAACAATTGATTTAAATTCAACTATAATAGTGGATCCAATAAGTACCTAATGTTCTGCACAAAGTACCAGTTCAAGAAGACCCAGTCCAAAAATAAATTCATTTGCAGCTTCAACAAATGATGTTCAGAATGAATTGTCCACTCAAGCAAAATTTTCTCTCAATTTATGCCTCGTAACTATATTTCTGTTGGCTTCTACTTCACAAATTATTATTACGACAACCGCCAACGCCATATACATATTTAGTTAATAAAAGTGTAGTCTGGCCAAAGAAAAAAGTAGTAATACTATGCGTAAAAGAGAGTATATTTCTTCTGGCAAGTTCTATAATGGCGGTTAAAGAAGTAGAAATGGAAGACAAGGAAGAGAAAAACAATTAAGAAAAGATAGAATGAAGAATAAAGCTGGCAGTTTGAACAAAAGAAAAAAAACTCTTCTGGTTCGTATCTTCGGCCAAAAAGGTCGTAAAAACATGGCGTAATATCCCAGAAGATACAAACCAAAATATTCTGAGCAGCCGTGAAAACCTGAGAACATTCTTTAAAAAAAACTCAACAAATGAGGAACAGTTATGGATTTATCAAATCAAGATCTTGGGAAAATAAAGAATTAGAAAGAAGTCCAAAGAAACTACCTACGCATTAGTAAAATTCCAAAGTAGTAAAAATATTGTACTCTGTTGCATCGGAAGACAATGATAATGGTTGTGAAATAACTTATCTCAGGAAAGGAATGAAGAGTACCTTATACATTTGTTATGCCACAAATACCTAATCTGGCATCCGTTGCAGAAAATAGTATTAAAATGATAATGTCATTACCCGCTTCCACAAAAGGGACTAAATTTCTTTATAAAAATGTTCTCAGGTTTTCACGGCCATTCAGAATCTTTTGCATGGAGTTTTTTGAGATATTCTGCCATGTATATATGACCTCTCTGGCCGACGTTTCGGATCTCATTGCAGGGTCCATCATCAGCTCTGATGATGGACCCTGCAATGAGATCTGTAATGTCTGCCAGAGAGGTCAGATACACATGGCAGAAAACTACAAGCAGAAATTTTTTTTTTATCTTTTCAAATTGATCTGTCCGGGTATTGTGTGGCATTAAGGGGTTACGTGTAGTCAGGATTTTTAAAAAATCGTTTTTTTTTTTGTATTTCCTTAAAGCAAAATGTTTCAAAAATATTGTGTGAAAATATTAACTCGATCCGGTTATTAGTTTTAAAGATATCCAACGATAACTGTAGGGCCCTCTGCTGCTGCCCGTACTGACACGCGGACGGTACTAGAGCCGGCCAGGCTGACAAACGGGGCGACTGCTACAGAACGTGGTTTTTACCTGATTAATTCTAAGAATAATGTATGAAATTTCTTTTATACTTCTACTTTTAAACAGGTATACAAGGATACAATATTATATACTTTTAAACAGGTATACAATATTAATGATTGCCAATGCATAGGATTAAATTATGGAACTAATGCACACCAGTATGCTGAAAAACTCGATACAGAGGGCATAAAGATTGCTGATCAACATGCAAATCAGGTCACTTGAGAAGGCAAAATGAGACATAAAAAAAATATCGACATCTTGGAGGCTTACACATTGGCAGAATATGTATTATATGTACCAGAAATAGACGACTCTACGTAAGTAATTTTTAAAATTGTATTTGTATTAATTTTTTATGCATAAAACTTTAAACGCATTTTTCTCAAAATAACGTTTTCAAAAACGGTGTCCACGATATTTTAAAAACTACTCGACAGATTTAAATGAAATTTAAATATCATATTTTAGGCATTATAAACTTGTGTTTTATTGAAAGATTTTTTTTGACTTAAACTTTTTTTTTTATAAATAATAAATGAGTGATTTTTTCCCTCAAAATTCATAATTAAGCTTTCAAAGACCACCATTTTGCTAAATTTGAAAAAAAAATAAAAAAGCTTCGATTAAGCACAAGATAAACTATTGAACTACTAATTTCTTTTTGTTTCATTAAATTTAGATAAACCACTAAGAAGCACTGATGGACACCGCGAGGCACTATTTGCAAACAGGGGTCAAGAATCGAGATACTATCATGGTCCAGTATTAATAATTTTATTTGAAATTTTCGGTATAGTTACTTAAAATATATTGTAAAACGTTGGTATTATGTATTGAATCAAAACATTAAAGAACCGTTCAAAAAAAATGTTTGAAAATGTCTATTTTTTTGCACCTCTGACTACACGTAACCCCTTAAAAATTATCTCATTCTTTATCTATAGTCATGACAAGATCATAATTATAATAAAATTCATAATTTTCCTATGGTTACTTAAATAATATCTTGTTTTATTATTATTCTAAATATTAAGAAACCTTACAAAAACTAAAGTGGCCAGAACTGGCACATTTGGACACATTTCACGTTTATGTTTCTATTTTAAATTATATTAAATTTTATATATTTTTTTCTACATTTTCAAAATAGTAATTAATGAATGTGCTGTATGGGGAAATTTAAAAAAATCTTATCTGACTATTTTTGAGTCCGTAGTGATGCACAGTTGGCAAAAAATATCTTAAAGTGGCCAAAGCTGGCCCCTCAACCCTATACATAAAAAAATACGGAATTGAATATTTATCTGTTGAAAAATTAAATAATATTATATTAATTAATTGTGATACGAATATAATGAGACTTACAATTTATTTGGCTTTTTTTTCATAATACATATGTGTGGCAAGTCTGTTTTTTTTTTTAAATAATGATTTGCGCGTTACATATTTACTTCGGCGTAATTATCAAGGAATGAGTGTTCTTTAGAAAATCACAATTTCACCAATGAAACATAAATCATTAAACTATGTGTTATGTACTTTGAACTTACCTTAGCCTTCCCTGTCTAGCTCTCTCATGTATCTGTATAATTTTTATAGCTTCAAGTTCAGTCAGCTGTATCTTACGGTTTTCTTCTTCTTCATAACCTAAACTCTGTAAAGTATTTTCAATAAATTCCCGTTTATATTTTATGTCTTCTAACCTTTCATTTCGAAAATACTTTGGTACCATCAACTCCGCGTCAATTGGTGATAGCCGTAGTTTTATCAGAACATCATCATTGTAGCTGTGTTCTGATATATCAACATTTTCTAAGTCAGTTTTCAACTCTACAACCCTTCCAAGACATCCGTCCAGTAATTTTCTAATTAAAATGCGCTTCTGTGGGTGAACAATTTGGTCATAACTCTCTTGAAGCTTATTAGCAGCTATTATATACTTATAGTACACCTCGCTTATTGCTTTGTGAAAAATCTTCTTCTCCGGTTGGGGTTTTTCATCTTGGAGAAAAGTATCGACGTTTGCTGCCTCGGATAATACAAATCTTGCATCAGACCATAACTTGTTGTATGTATTGTGAGACATATTGAATTTAATTTGTGATCTAAAAAATTATTTTTATTTCTTCCTCTAATGGAACTCAAATCAATGAATATAATCTCGAGATATTGATCCAACTTGCTGCCATGACAATACATATTTCATATTTATTAATATTGATTTAATAAGTTTTGTGATGGTATTTTGAACGGTTTGGGTAGTAGACAACTTTTGATTCAGGATAAATAACAATTGTTTGTAGGTACTATTCCATTGAACAAACTAGTGGTAAGCTGGCAGCCATCTACGTAAGTTACTTTTATTAGAATATAATATTAAACTGAAGTTTCTATTTTGGTTGATTTATTTTAAATAAGTAATTATAGTAATTCAGCAGCATAAAATGATTTGTCAATTAATTTATCTTTTACAATATTTTTAATTTGTTAAGAAACTTTGAGAAAATATTGAAGAATTTTGTCAGTAAACTTGTATATGGGTACTCAAAAACAAAAAAATCTGCTTTATTTTGCTACTTCATGATCAAAATGTTATGTTTTTACTGAAGATTTAACTTGAAAAAGTAATAATTCTTTGAAAATATTGTCAAATTGACATTTTGAGTTATGATGCTAATGAAAATAATTTCATAGAATTGTTTGTAAAATCTTAGCATTCTCTTTTTGAAATGTATTTTTTTTATGCTATTTAATTTAATTAAGAAAAATTATATAAGTCACAGAGACAAAGCTATTTATATGAGAAACGTGTATGGAAGTCATATATACGATGGCCCAGGGCTTACAACCCGTATCAGCTGGCTTAAGTGATCACTCTATGCAATGCAACTATCACCAATCCATCGTAAGGACATCCACACATTATCAAATTTTTGAAAGTTATATATAATATGTTCCAAATCTATTATCTAATAAGGATATCTCTATATTTTTAAAGTGTAGTATTAAGCAATATCTTTTTATGTGTGTATCTATTTAATTTAGTTTATTATTGACTATAGGAGGAGCTCAAATTGAGCAGAGGTCTAGGATGATTTCTCGTTGGTAGGGTAATTACATATTTCAATTGTTTT
The DNA here is from genome assembly GCA_016648135.1 of Agrypnia vestita. Lineage (NCBI taxonomy): Eukaryota > Metazoa > Arthropoda > Insecta > Trichoptera > Phryganeidae > Agrypnia > Agrypnia vestita. The sequence continues at coordinate 478,877 of JADDOH010024337.1, read as the reverse complement.
AATAAATTTTTACATTATTGGAGTAAATTTAATTGATTTACAATACTTCCTAGTTTAGTAGCTCTTGGTAGAGTTGTCAAGGTCACTGATACACATTAGTAAGTACTATAACTATTATACATTTTCATGTTTTCATTGCCTGCATAACTGGAGAGTTTCTATAGAAACATTTGTTGCACCGGTCTTTTGTGATTGGTTTCCCTAGGCTTAAGGCCGGTTGTTTGATCAGTAGTTAGAGTAATACTTAAACAAAAAGCATAGATTTTTACGAAAACGGGTGTCTTGATAGGTGGAAAATGCAAAAATCTATGCTTTATTACTTTAATCACTGATCAAACAAACTGCCCTTATATTTTTGATGTTTATAACTTTGTGGTTGGGCATATTTATTAATTAATTAAATAACTTTGTATTGACCACTTGGAATGACCACCACTCCAAGTGTTCAATACAAAGTTATTTAATTAATTAATAACATGCCCTTAGTTTAGTACCACTATCTAGTTCCTATTTTAGATCCCTCATGCCTAAAGTAACTATGTTTATACAATTCTATTCGATTCCTAGTTCTTGAAGTACTCACGGAATTCATGTCTATCTTCCTATGCTCATATTTCCTCAAGGTCTATGTTCTGTGAAATGTAGAGAAAGATAAACATTTTTACATTTTTTGTATTTTGATGCCATATTTTTTAGTTCCTCCATTATAGATCTCTTGCAGGCGCTTAAAGCATTCATTAAAGAATAATTCTAACAAGCAAATAAGATTGTCAATACTATCGGCATTATTTGTGAAAACAATTGTGTCATTAACATAGCACACGTTGAAGATTTATTTCCCTTGAGTATTTCTGATGCACTCTAGAGGAGCAGAGTCAATATTAGCATATCTTACTGCGCAATTTAATTATTTTCAAAAGCTACGTCCTCCATTGCCCGAGGTGGAAAATGCGAAGTATAAAGCAGCAATGTCACACTCTCTACCCCCGACGCTGCCACACAAGTATTTTGGGAATATTTTCAAAATAACACAATCTAGTTGATAGTCCGGAACTTCTTCAACGAATATCTTACCACATCCCAACTCGCAATAACAGACACTCACCTACTTCTCATCTCCCCTTATGTAAGACCAACTCAAAACAAAACTCTTTTATGTACAGATCCACTAATTCATTTAACACAAACTATCACCACATTGACATTTTCAACTCAACGATAAGAAACATAAAACAAACAATATCTACACAACCGCACCCAAACTAATTCTTACAATATATCCATCCTCCCTTCTAATCCCGTCCCACATTCCCCTCCACCTTCTCCACTCACTGTTAAATTAAATTAAATTAAGTTAAATTAAATTAAATTACTATATTCAGTGGAAAATTTGTAATTGGCATAATTTTATAAACCATTATTTTATATTTGTTAAGATGTTGATTTGCTGTTAATTTTCCCCAAAATAAAATAAATAAATAAATAAAATACTGCAGCGTGAGGAGCAGTGGCAATGGTTGAATATAATGTCCGCTTATAAGTTTAATCATAAAATTGACATCCAACTATGCCTGTCTCAAAAAAAATAATTTTTGATGCTGAATACATTCATTTTTACTGATACATGATCATTTTATCTACAAGTTTATCACAAATTTTCAAGTATGTATTTTTTAAATTCATACGTGTTAATTGGAAAAAAATCAGTGACTCCTGAATTCTTCCTCACCATCTGCCCACCCATCTATCTGAAAACTTAACCTATTAAGAAGATAACAAATTAAATTCAGTTATAAAATTATGAACAATAATATTTATTAAATAATGCTTAGAATTGAAACGATGATACATATTGCATACTTCAGGATTTTTATTTATGGCTATACTGCAACTACAACCAATAATGCCATAGGTTAAAAGTAATTATGTATTTCACCCAAATATGTATCAGAATACATACCACATATTGATAATAACTATTTCTCAGGATACAGGCTACTTTGTGCTAAGCACCATTTTCAGTTTTATGTAAATTAAGAAGTTAGCTTGAAATAGTGTTCTAAGATAACACCTATTTTGTTTTATGAAAAATCAATTAATTTTTAATGATATTTATTTCATTGCTTTAATGTATGTTCTGAGCAAATTTAGCAAAACTAAGGAATTTATTTTGAAAAATTTGGCATGATACATGTCCATGTATATTTTTTAATTATCGCATTATAACATAGTATTTTTTTGTTGTTCGAGTATTGACCAGATTTATTATGTGTTAATTACTATTTATAATTAATTAATTTTTTACTTTAATCCAAAACCTTTTTAAGCTTAAAAGTTTGGCTGCCTGTATAATTAATAAATTTGAAACTTTAAATTAAGCATATATATATATATCATTTTTTTTGCTTAGTATTTTTTTGGCCTTTAAATATAGTTATCGAGACAGTATTCAACATTTTCATCACCATTCAATTATTATAAAATACAAATTTGGCTCAATTTGTAAAATGAGCGGTACTGTCAATACCTGTCTATTTTAATACACATCTTCTCCTTAGCCAATATTTAAGTGTAAATATCAAGCCTGTGTCAGTCATGTCAGTTCCAGCGATGCATCAATACTTAACACATTGGTATGGCTTAAGGAGCAACAGGACTTTCACAAAGTACAGACTCTCTTCCCTCGCAAACTACAGACTGTGGAAATATTTAAGTAATTTTTCAATTTTGAAATCTACGACAAGGAGACATAGAGCATATTTTACTACTTTGCAAGTTCCCATTTATGCTTATAGGGAACTTTGAGCGTGCCTCGTAACAGAGGCAAGATTGTTATAAAAATTTATTAATAGTTCTTTCAACATAATACAAATACATTATCATAAAGCAAGTGGAGACTTTAAATTAATTAATTTACTTAGCTAATTATCTAATACTACATGATACATAATAATAAAATAAAAATCTATCGTCAATTCTTTCAGGTAAAATATATAATATTTCGGAATACATGCACATATCATAAAAAATATGTTTGAAATACTTATCTCCATAATACATAATTAATTAAACACTGCGTTATTTAATTATCATATAAGTAAAAAATATTTTTAAAAATATTATGTTTATATTTAGTAAAAATTAAATTAAATGTAAAACATTTTTTAATTATGTATTAAATATTACTGATAAAGCTGTTTTTTAACATACATATATATTATGTACATAGATTGTTTAGATCCGTTGTGAATATTCATTGCAATAAATATATGCATAATCTTAAAAATAAATTTAAAACAATATAAAATTTGTACAAAACATCTTGGGAAAATATTAAAAGTACCAAAATAAAATAAACCACAAATATTTTAATTTAAAATATTTACAGGCATATTCTGCAGTGACAAACATTCTTGAATATGAATACATAGTTTGGATCTATTACACCAACACAGATTAATCTACTACTTTTTATGAATATGATTATTATGCCTATGTCTTTAAAATTGAAGAGTCAAACCTAATCCATATTTCTAATATTAAAATTTAAAATAAAGTGGCTTAAAAATATTACCTATTGTTTATAAATTTTTTTGAACATTTGCATTATTTCAAAGATATATTACTTACTTATTTATTTATTTATGAAATAACATTCATCCTATTTACATGATTTAAGTCTTTCGGAGTCAATCCTACCGAGTCCAAGATCCAATATTCAAATAGTTAAACAATTATTTTAAAAATATAATTTTTCACATGCAGATTGAGTATTAAAAGAGAAGGAATAACTACAAACTACTAAAAGTTTTGAAGTTTAATCTTTCAATTGCCAAGAAATTGTAGAAGTGTGTGTTGTGATGTTAAAAGAAATGTTTGTGTTATTGATCGCTGCATTTGTTGTCAGGCTTGCCAAAGTTGTAGGATTAGTTGAAAAAGCATAAACAGCTGTAGTTAGATTACTCAGTGTTGTTGAATTTGTCACTGTATTTAAAATCATCGCTGTAGTCATTGTAGTTATCTCTGCGAGGGTGACATTGGTCGCTCGTGTAGTAAACTTGGAAACTGGTCCAATAGTTGGTTGGAAACCGCAAGGGCTGTCCACCTGTTTCCCGAGTATTTCGTCCAGCAAGTAGGCCACCAAAGATCCCGCTGTAAGCCCAACGTTGTAGGAAAGGGTCATAATGTTTCCTGCAAGCAGAATGTGATTATATAGCATTGAACGAGTGTTAAAGAAAATATATTAATGTTTCTTAAAATTAATCAATATAACAGTAGTATGTATTACGGGAACCCTACTAGGGGCGTATATTTTTAATGTTAGCACACAACAACATTGCTTTTACTGAAATAAAAAAAAATGGCACATTTTCAGTTCACAGTTTCACATTCTCATGATTAACTAATCATTAACTAACTTATTATTATTATTATTAACTAATTTATTTACAGCAGCAAGAAGAGTTTTGTGATATGACACATATTCAATTTCAAATGATATAAAAATCTGCATTCTCAGTCAAAAATTGTATTGTAAAACCGCATAATAGAAATCTTCAACCCGAGTACTCTAGCTTCACAATGCTATAATTCAAATACATATAAAATATAATAAACATGTATGAGTACATATTATGTATATCCTATGACATCATACATAATTTGTTCTGTCTATTGGCTTTGAGAAATTGGGTTAGCAGCAGACCACCAAAATAAATAGACACAAACTAATTAATAACCACAATTTTGTACCACATCTGGTGCCAATATGTTCGCCTTATTCAAAAAAATTACAAGACGTTTCGACTCAAGGCTCAGTTCGAAACAAATTAAAAAATATGTCTATTGTAAAAAATAGTCTTGTTTACAAGGAAATTTAATTATGCAGGAATAAATATTTTGACTGCAGTATAATTGTGTCTTAAACTTAAACATTGAGGAATTTTTCCGCTGTGGCCCATTCCCCTCTCCTAAAGAACTAGTACAGTTCATCTCTATGTGTACCTATTTTATACTCTAGGGTTAATAAATATTTTTGTTTTTCATAGGTGAAAAGTTATGACGTATTTTTAAGAAAATATTGAATTCTTTTATTATTCTCGTCGTTATGGTTCTACAGAATCTGAAGCCTCATATGGTGGCCATGATAAGAATAATTTAATTGAAAAAGTAAACTATCTACCAGCCATTTCTCTAGCGTCATTCCTAACTCGCTGTTGGGCAGCTAGCATGGGAGCGGCACCCAATGTCCCACCAGTGACTCCAAGTAGCAAGGCCAGCACGATCGGTGCCAGATCTCCTGCAGCCGCAATGTGTGGGGCACCACGGGGAGCGCAACATAACAGGATGAGGGGCATTAACAGTAAACGTAATGAGCAGCAAGCAGCCATCTTACTTCGTGCCATCTCGGATACACGAGACGCAAACATCTAGAAATATGATCAGCGAAAATGTAATGGCATTGTTTCAAATATGTATATTTAGCTTTTTTTCAGTTTCAGGCCTTGCAATCATTTTAATGTAGATTCCAAAAATAAATGTTTCCTGCCTTGTGGTTATTTTTTTTTTGATAATTGTGCATTGTAAAATTGGTATTTAATATTTACAACTTCTACGATTGCACCAATTTATTTTGAAAACTGTATATTTTTATAGAAAGTTATAAAGTATCAGATGCAATAAGAGGTATATGCTGTGTAAGAACACTACCATGTTTTATTAACACTGTGGTGTTCAATCCATCTATCATCCAAGCCTTTGCAATATGTATTTGTAGATCCGTAATTATAAATCTTGTTTCACTGCGGAGTCCCCTTGAATGGTATAAAATTTTGTAGTAGTATTATTACTTACAATTTTAACTCATATGGAGGCATTCCTTTTGGTATGAACCTTTTATGAAATTCTTTGAGCTATACCAGGTGTCTTTAAGCTACACCGTGTGTCTTTAAGATACGCCAGCCACTTTTTGTAAATATTAGATTCTCTGGGCAAACATTGTTTCGCTTTGTTGTTTAGTTCCAAAGAATCCTCATTTCTAGTACTGAGAGATGCCTGGAGTTGCCGAGCACTTGTGTAAGGGACAATACAGAGCTGAGCATAAAGCCAGCTGTTTGTACGCAGAGCACAATGACCTTCTGTTACATAACGATCTTTACTGCCAAATTTCTAATACGAAAGATCAAAGTTTCATCACCACAATGTACAATTGAAGTACATGCAATCGGATGAACTTTGATGCTGCATCTCTGAGATTTGGTGATAAGCATCAATATCCATCGGTTATTCATTCTACTCTAGTGCACAATACTATAAACAGCGTCTTAAAGTTTACTCCACGTACACCTTTCCCTCCAAAATAATTATTTGTCTAGTTATCAGTCCACCATTTAAAAAATTAGTATGTACATAATTGGTATTTTATCCCACACTATTAGTTTTGAAAGTAGAAATGCCTTAGCTTCCTGAGTTCGACTTTAAATTGTATGTTGTGGTTGCATTCAACAGAAGAGGTATCTTGAATGTAGAATTCAAGTTGAAATAGTGAAATCGTAAAAAAAAAAAAATGCTCAGCTGTAGATGTTATATACACAGGTAAGTTTTTATATGTAAAGTTCTGATAGCATGTCTAAGAGTTTAATACAATGTAAATAGCTTGGCAGGATAAAGAATCGTGCTAATCAAAATAAATTATTCATTTACTTTTCCAATCAGATCTCCAACATTAAATATGGTCATCAGTATAACAGGCATCCATGTCCCAAACCGACAACTGGTAATCTCCGACAAAACCCCTGGGTACAGACAAAGCGTCACAAAATAGGCCAGGGCAATGAAAACCATGTATGGGTAGATCTGCTGAGCTACTTGCCAGCGTGCTCTCATACCAGCTGAAATAAATAAATAAAAACCAATACATATATGTAAGTACATATACATAAATTGAAATACAAAATAATAGAATACCATTACTCAATATATTCTTTTTTATTTTTTGATTCTTTTTCATTCACATACATTCATGCCAATCTCTATCTTACTAATAATAATTATACATATAAACTCTCATTTTTATTCAATGTAACAATAGTAGGTATATTGAAGGAGGTGCGTTCAAATTACAGTAGAGTGTCGATTATGCGAACTAATTGGGGGACGTGGGTGTTCGGAAAACCGGTATTTTCGGATAATCGAACTGTATTGATTCAGCCATACATATGTACGTACAAGTTAATGAAAACCATATTTACATTTATATCTTTAATGACAAATAGGAATTAAACAAAAAAAAGTGCAGACAAACTTGTAATAAAACATGTATATACATACTACATTGACACATAAAAATATCTTCAATCTTCGTCTGCCGAAGCAAGCCTACTACCCGCTTACGAGCGGCTAGGTCACATCCTTTTTTAAGGACAGATGTTTGATACTGGTCGCTTTCAGCTTGTGTTTCAAACCAACGCAAGGCAATATCTAAGCAAGTAAGCTTCAGAAGACCAATTATGTTTTCATCTTCATTATCTGAACTTGTAGTTGATGAGGTGCCAGCGGTGGCGTCAGCCTTATTAGTCATGAGGCTTAAAATTTCGCTATCCTGCATAATTTGGTACCCGGGATCTTCATCGTCGATATCCATCCATTTTTGAAACTCTTCATCACATTCGTGGCAATCGAGCTTTTTTAGCATATCTATCTTTTTTTTTCATTGCTTTACTTATATACATTGGTAAGGTTTGATTTTACTGATTTTATTAATTTTATTTCAGACATATCTTCCTGTTTCTCATTTACACATACACTTTGAGGATTTTCCACTATACACAAAACATTATTCCACGCTGTTTTCAAGTTGCTCTTTTACACTGTCCCATGCTGCTCTGGTCATGTAGGACACGTCTTTCAAATCAATCTTTTTATGATTTCTTATCAGGCTTTCTTCTCCCTCCTCTTCTTTTTCCAAAAGTAACTTATGTAACAATTCTTTTCTATAATACCGTTTGAAAGTCTCAATAACGCCTTGATCCATGGGCTGTAATAATGAAGTTACGTTAGGTGGAAGAAACATGACTTTTATAAACTCGTCTTTTTCATTTAAAATGTCACATGATGGATGAGTTGGGGTGTTATCAAGAAACAATAATGTTTACTCTCTTTTATCATTTTTTAATTGATGGGCTTTTACAAAGGGTATAAAAGTTTCTGCAAAACATTCCAAGAAATTTGTACTATCCATCCAAGCACTCTTTTGCGAAGTATAAACGATAGGCATCGCAGACATATTAACATGTTTGAAACAATGTGGTTTCTTGCTTTTACCAATTACAAGCATGGGCAATCGGTGGCTGCCAGTAGCATTAGCACATGCTAAGGCAGTGATACGATCCTTGCTTATTTTAGGACCAGGTGATGCTAATTCAAAATGTGAAGCAAGAGTTTTTTGTGGCAAAGCTCTTCAATTGAGCCCGGTTTCGTTTTCGGTTTCAGCATATCCCTTACTTTGATTTTGAATGAATTAGCTGCTGATGAATCAGCAGATAGTTTTTCTCCTTGTATTTGAAGCTCATGAATGCCATGTCTTGACTCTTGACATAAATCGTTTTAACCAGCCCGTGCTTGCTTGAAAATTTGACAGCCCTCCATCTTATCTTTCTTAGAAAGGACAACATGTTTACGTTTAGACATTTTAAATCGATAGTTTACTTTCACGCTGCAAAATTTAGTTTATCGACTAGCGGCTACTTGGAAGTGACATACGAATACAATTAACAAGTCGCAACAAGGCAAGAGCACTGTAGCGCGGGAGGCGGTCGGGCGGGTGTAGTAATTCGGATAAGCGGTCGTTCGGTTAATGGACGTTCGGATAATCGACGCTCTACTGTGAATCAAACTTTTGTTTTTTCTGCCCAAACAAATGAAAAATAGGAGATGTACTTTAATAGAGATGTGTAGGGAACATTCATGTTCATGCGCGAATTGTTTCCCGACCACAGAAAGCGTCAGTCACTTGCAGTCAGTCTCTGAGTGACAATGTGTAGTTAGTGCCCATCGGGTTGTCAATTATTGTGAAATGAGGGAACGACTTGGGCAGTAATATTGCTTTACATTTTGTCCAAAGCTTGGCAATACCGAAGTGGAAACCATTCGCAAGATCCAACAGACTTTCGGGGACGATGCTATGAGAATATCACAGATAAAGGAATGATAAAACCGCTAGCACATGGAAGAAAAAATAAGCATTCCTACAATTTGATCTTCTCTTGTCTATACTGCATTTCAATTTCCGATTTAACATGACAAACCTTTTATTCCAGCCCATGACGCTCCCCTTGATCTACCAGTATTCTTGCTTCGAACAATAACGTCTTCCACTTTAAAGCTAGGTCCTGATATAGGCAGAGTGGGTTGATTTAACACATTTGTAGGATTATTGCTTGGTTCATAAACAGGATTGGCGAAGCTGAATGCAGAAAACTGACCACCTTCTGTAAATGTTCCATTCAATTGATTATACATATTCAATGGTATTGAATACATAAGTGTATCTTTATTTGCATCTTAGTTCCGTAATATCTTACTTACCAACTGGATTAGTTAGTAAGCTATCATTGGAATTCAGTGACATTCCTGTATCCGGAGGTGGACTCACTTGCAATTTTAAGACACCATATTGTCCTTTTGGGGTTTCATTGGGTTCCAAGTCCATCTATAAAATAAATAGTGATAAAAAATAAATTTTAGTCGCCAAAAATGTTTATTTACTGTATAAAGTGAAATATGTATTTTAAATACATATAAATGAAGAATAAAAAATTTATAATTAAGAATATTAAAAGAGCGCAAACAAAAAACAAATGAAAGATTGTAAGGACCAAATGTAAAATCTATTCAAAATATGTAACATCTTACCAATACAAAAACAGCTATGTTATAGCTTGACTCTTGAAGAATACACAGACGAAAGGTTCAGAACACAAATACAACACAGATATATGAGAAGACAATAAATTTTAAAAAAAAAATCTAACAACTTTTACGGAGACCGGACAAAACAATACATAATACCGAGACTATTTAACAAAATACAGGATGGACTAAAAACTGAAACAGGAAAAAAAATTATAATGAAATGTGAATATCATGTAATAATATGATTGTGTGAGTATGCATATTATTCCTCCAGACAAACTGTAAATAGTACAAACTAGTTTCGGCTCACAGCTGAGCATTCATCAGAGTTGAATATACACAATTGACAATATAATATATATTGGTATGTATCAGCCGAAACTAGTTGATTATTAATCAATTAAGTAAGTTGTGTCAAACAAAGTGATACTTTATTTAAAGCTATCATGTCTCACCACAATGTGTTTGTTTCATGTGAAACTTTATATTTTAAGTATGCATGTATAAGCAGATCATGTAAAAGTTCTTCATTGGGTTTTTTGTAAGTATATCCCAATTATGCAACATGGCTGCGACAATATGTACATATTTTTTTTTAACAACTTACCAGTCCAGTGTCATCGGTAGGTTCTAAAACAATTTTCCTTTTAGATTCTTGGCACAATGTCATGTAAAATTCCACAAAAGCTGTTTTCCGTACTGCTATGTACAGAGCCCAACAAAGTGAAATTGTTATTATAGTTAATCCAAAAAATAGCTCTGTATTTTTCTTCTCATCCTGTAGAATTAATTTAGTGAGAATACGGCTGCCGGACACCCATACACCTGCTGCACCTGAGGAGATCAAATTTCAATTTACCAACTTCAAAATTACCAATAAAAATCGAGTAAAAGAATATGTGTATATGTGGAAAATATAAAGTTGGAACCCCTTGGAAGTTGTAACCCCAGACCATTAAATTGCATTGTTTCGATGTGGGTCGCACTTTTCTATAATGTAACCTTGATGCAAATCGACTCCTTATAACTATTACTCAAAAATTTAAAAATATTCTCTCACCTGTTATACACCCAATAAAAACATTTTTCCCAAAAGCAAAATCTTTTGAAAATAAAAAGAAATAAAAAAACTTGCATGTAAATAAAAAGTGGGCTCAGAGGAGGTAATACTTGACGGTCCCTCTGTATACTGTCGAATCTACAAAAATTCAATTTCTGTTTTACTATCTTAAACCATCCGATTTAGGTACTCTATAGGTATATTGTTGAAAAAAGTTTGCGGGGTGGCCGATATCCGGCTCCCACTGTTTATGAAAGTTGTATAAAATATCTTTATAGAAAAGGCTCAATCGGTATTAGTCATTATTTATGTGAACGAGATTACAATGGAGTAATTGGATATTCAGTTCTCTCTGTGTCTCAGCTGATAAGGTCTTAGATCAGCGGTACGGCGTGACTTGCGTGGGCCGCTGTGGTGTTTGTAGACAGCTGAGCGCGGTATGTGACATTGCGGTGAACAGCTGGTGCTATGTAGGTGTTGTGTGATCCGCGAAGTGTGAATGAAAATTATGGTTGATGACAGGCGCAGAGTAGGTAGCTTGGCGCTATTGATGATGACGATAGTGCAGGCACAGTGTGGGTAAAAATGAAGAAACTCGTAGACAGGTGGCGTAGTGTCTGTTCTAATGATGCTCGCCAAAGGAGATTGTGTTAGAGGCGCGACGCGAGGTGAGTGCTGACGAGAACCGCTACTGCATGTCTTGGGGGATCGGGACGAACTGCCATTGATATCTCAATGTATCGCTTATATATCCTCCAGTTGCCAGGTGTCGTGTGCAAACTCTTGTGTGAACCACAACATCAGCGTCTGTTCCAGGCATGGAAACAAACCTCTCAGCATTTTCTGTTTCACAGTATCGGGTGTTATCTGTATATGTAGGGATAATTGTTAAGTTCTTGGGAATTAATTTGGGAATAACTTGGGATAATTTTTGCAGATTCAACAGTATATGTAGAGATCATTGTTAAGTTCTTGGGAATTCAACTGGTTAAATTAAACCCGGGAAATATTAGGATTTTGTTTAAATAAATACAATATAATGCTTACTTTCGCCAGTCATGACTGCCTGAGTGTAACGTTTCGGGAGCATACTTGTGAATCCGTAGTAACTGGACTGCTGCACGGTACAGCCTACAGCCACTACGCCAACAGCTATCAGGTTTATTCTGTATGATATGTGAGTAGGAAATGATTCCATATCAATTTCACAGAAAGCCACAAACAGTAATGTTGCCAATGACACTGTGTAACCTGAAAATAAATCAGACTACTTATAAGACAAAAATAGAAAATTTAAAATGAACTACATATTATATCCCAGCTTTGAGAAATCAAATCAAAAGTTATGATTTCAATCATGAATAGTACCACATTTAAATAATGTTTCAAGATATGATCAAGATCCATGTTCAATAATCATGTATAATCTCTTTATATGTACTTAGTTTCCCATAAATAAATAAATAAATATATTATAGATGTCTCACAGAGACTATTTTTTTTTATGGGAAAGTAAGTATGGAAGTCTTTGGGTATTCAAAGGGCTTAAGATGTCCCTGTGACAAAAATCCAGTAGTGTTCTGAAAAATTTGGACAAACTCAAAATATTCTAATGTTATGTCATTTGATGGCGAATCAAAATATATTTATCACAAGAATTTCAGAAGATTCACAAGATAAATTCAGAAGAAGCGACCTCGAGTTTTATATTTACACAGTATTGACATATTAAAATATGGAATAAAAGTAATTACAGGCTCATAATAACTAAAAAATTAATTATCAAAGTAATATTTAAAAAAAACTAGAACCTTCCCTACAGATTTACTTTTCAAAGAAATTATTCAATTTCAATTCTATTTCAAAGATTATACAAAAACACTTCAGTATTACAAATACATAGAGACATTCATTTAACAAAATATAAATACACCACAAACTCATAATTCTCATATTCACAGCCAAAGAGTGCGAATAATAGGATGTTTAAACATTCCCAAATACAACAAAACAGCCACACAACATGATGCACTTATCTGGTTGTTAAATTTTTCAATAATTTACCAATGAAAGTCAGAACTGAAGAACAATATACTAAATTCAAGAAATACGTAAAACAAATAGAATAATACATAATCAAAACAAAAAATAGTTAAAATTTAAAAAATAACTGTACTCCGAAAATAATTTGTATACTTGATTCACTAATATTTATTTTATGATTTTTATATTTCTCTACACTGTTCCATTTATTGACTTATTATACTTATCATTCATACTCTAACATTATGCATCATGTACTCCTGTCCCCAAACACTAGTTTTAACTTTTCTGGGGACAGTCAAACAAGTATAAAAAATTTAACATTAAAAACACTATATGCAACATGTATTTGTTTTATTTTCAGCGATTATCATGTGCCACCTCCTCCGTAATTACATTTTTAAACTGGTTAGACATACCTATCCAAAATTACATGGCAAATGAGTCAATTTATTGTAATTGTAGAAAATACATATTCTACAAATAATTGTAGCGGTACCTTTTTTTTATATATATTTATTAATTTTTTTGATATTTATTATATTAAACATATGCCAAACTGCACAGCAGTTTTATGGCATGGTTGCCTTCAATATTTGACAATAATTTTTATTTTATAATGAAGATAGTAGGTCATTATCGAGTGTTACATGTTTTTTTACAGGTGATACATGATATGTAATTATAAATTAATGTAAGATTAGGTACATAGCTTTAATATATATTCTTTTAGCTTGTACTTTTATGAAGCCAATGGAGTTTTTTTGTCTTGCATCATCTCAAAGAATTTTTTATCTAATTTATGAAAGATTCTTGGCACAATATAATATCTTTTTCTTTCGCCATACACGTTGTTAGTGATTGGTATTCTCATTGTTCGTCCTGTCGATCTGGTTCCATAGTTATGGTGCGTGTCAGTGTGTATACATATTAATATTATTTATCATTTCTTTTAGTATTATATTATATTTTACATTTTGATCAATTGGTAATATTTTGCATACTCTGAATAATTTATTATAATCATCCTTGTACAACCTGTTCAACCCTGTGCCATGTACCTATCGCCCGACCCAGAGTTTTGTTTATATTAACACAATAAAAATCTCCGCGATATATACAAAGGGGTCGAGCTAGGGACATGGTGATACAACACAAGACAGGATTCTGCCATAAGATTGGGCAAACTTCCGCGCATCATCATTTCTCTTTGTTCAATCATTTAATCATTTATATATGTGTTGGATATTTTTTACCATTTCTTTTATAATTAATAATTTACTCATTTACACAAAGTAACCTGTACATCTCATTTGCTCCCGGAGCCTACCTCCGGTCGAGAAATAAACAGTAACAACATATCGCTCTTTCATTCCATCGACCTACGAATCTTCTCAAAATAATTAACAAATTTGTAATGTATTATATATGTTTTTATTATGCATAGGTGTAGATGAAATCATGTGTATAGTGTAATTTATGCATGTTTATCCACATTTAATTAGAGAATCGTCTAGTCTCTAAAATTTAATCCAGGCGACTATGTCAATTATTATATTGTTTAATGTATATACTTTTTGATTTTATGTATTATTTTTTTATGTAAAAGCCTCTAATGGGCGTAAAAAAGTAAATAAGTAAATAAATTAAAATTCAATCACAGTAATCTAAGTACCATGCAAGAAAAAAGTGAGCTTTTTTAAATATAAGATAATTTAAAATAATAAATAAAAAATTTAAATATAGATATTTCTTTACCAAAAGTTATTCGTTTGTTGAGTGATAGCCTCTCCATGAAAATATTATTCAGCAACACAGCAACAAATGCAGAAAATACGTAAACCATTGACATGTCAAACATTATCGGTGTATTAGTGTAACGATTTTGGAAAAAGTCCACTGCCAATATAAAGCTAAAATAGTAATTGAAAACATCAGATTTATTTTTGATATGAAAATAATTAAATTCTCTGTCATGAAAAACAGCTGTTGGAGATATATCAATGTAAGATTGAGGAAAAAGTTTGCTGAGATCAAATTTTCAATGTACATACTGAGTTCATGTTCATTAAACTTTTAAAAAATCATCAAAGGAAACAAATAATTGTCAAAGATTATTGAATTGTTAAAATTATTATGTATTTAGGAAAGAGTGTTTTGATTATATGAATCAAAAAATATTCCAAAATTCTGTAAATACATTGAAACATACAAATACTATTTGACTTGAATGGGAAACAATAATGAAATTATTATACCTATTATAAGGGAGTAAAAAGCCGACTCCGGCCAACATCATAGCCATATATATTCTACTCTGTTTATCAACAGGAGCTGACACATGATTTAGCCAATTGGCAGAAATAAAATCGCCTCCACCACTTCTTCCGATGTGTTTGTATCCTCGGCCTAGGTTTTCCCCCATTCTAATATTTAAAAATTATATGTTGACGTCTTTAATATTTTATACACATTTTCTAAAATGCAGAGGCATTACATAAATGCTTAAAATAAACCTTTCCAGCATATGTTTAACACTTATAATTAAAGATACTAATTTAATGTATTAACAGTGATTTGTAACATAGTTTTCAAGTACTATTTCAAGTCGCTACAAACGAAATCTCACAACCGGCTGATCGCGACTAATACTCAAACATAAACACTACTTATTGCGCAAAGAAACGCATTTATGCGCATGCTTTGAATTTCCCGCATCGATTTTTTGACATTTACCATAAACAATTTTTTTCTTTATTGTAGAAAACGAACGACAGTTAAAATAGGTAGGTACTACTAGATTTTTAAATATTTGGTGGAAGTTTTCTTAAATTATTTATTTTTTGGTAAAACCGTTGCCTACTGATATGGAGAATTAAGCTCAACTAATCTGCGTGAGGCGCAGATTATGCGACGCAATGTGCGCAGCGACCTTATCAATGGAATGTCAAGGAAAGTAGCGGGAGTTTCAAAACACAATGACGATTATATACATTTATTACAACACAAAAAAAACACTATTACTAACTTTATAACTAATCTTAGCCTAAACATAAGCAGTCCGACCCCCCACATAAGTTCGTCGTGTCCTTTCACATTACAGTTCGAAAAAATATCACACAAGAAAAAAAACATGTTCACTACTGGAGAATCGTGGCCGCGGTCGTAAAAACCGCGAATGGTTCCGCATACCAAGCCACGCTGGTCGCGGAAACCCGCGGGGAGAGCACGTGGTCCAGGTCGCGGAAGCACGTGGCGTCAGGCCCTCCTCGGGAGCCTGTAGTGGTGAAGCGGCCATCACCTGGGTGGTACGAGGTGCTGCAGGCCGCCTTCTTCTCAAGCAACGCTGATAGCGCCAACCCACGTTCTCGCTAGGGTGCCCGCCGCCGATGGGGCTGCCGCGGACAGGAGCCCGGGCAGCGCAGGCTGCTTCGTCGACCGCGGTCGGAACTGGACAAAACTGGTGCTTGTGCACATGGCCCCAAGCTCCTGTGTACGCGGTGGAGGAAGGTAGCCTCCCCGCACTGGCACTCCTATCAACCTTTTGCGGTGCAGGGTGAAAAATCGTGGTGCCGCGCGAAATTTTAAAATTCATTAACATATTAAAAATAAAGTTTATTTTCTAATAAAAAAAGGACGCGATGGGGGACGTCACATGTACATCACTACAAAAAATATAATCTTGGAAAAATGATTATGTACTACATGGGAACATGGTACGTTAGCATTCTTATTACTCTTAAAATTGAGGTAAAATTGAGGCTTGTTATAGTTATCACTATCAGAGAGAATAATTTACATTAGTGATGTAACGAATGTCAGTTTTTGAGCATTGCATCTGCTACCGACATTCGCGAATGCGAATAGGAATATTGAGTTTTTTTTAATTTGGCGCCAATTATGTATGGCTTAGCGACTCGGTATCGCGCGAGGCGCGTTCCGTTTGCATCTTGTTTCGAGTTGATCTAATAGAAGCATAAATAATAATTTTGTTTTTTGTTTGTTTAAAGTGTTTTCTTATAAAACATAAATTATTTATAATTTTGAACTTCCTTAAATTTTAAAAAGTAACGTAATAAAAGTAGCCAACGGTTGAGCCGTCGAGCCGTAGACACATCGTCCCGTAGAACGTGATAGGGTGGGTTAATCAATCTAATCGATTAGCGGGACGCTACGCGTCTTTGCCTATCAAGAAGATGCCTTGCCAAAGAAGGTGGAGCGGGAATTTCAAAACACTCTGGCACTATTATATACATTTATTACGCAAAAAAAAATAGTTAAACCTTACGTTCTAAAGCACTATTACTAATTTTATAACTAATCCTAAACTAAGCGCCAGCAGTTCCGACCCCCACATAAGTTCGTCGTGTCCTTTCACATTTTCCATCTAAAAAAATACATCACAACAAAAAAAACACTTCGTTCACTATCCGTGGGCTCTCGTTACCGCAATCTGGATGCCACGCAAGCCGCGTGGGGAGAGCACGTGGTCCAGGCTTAGCGCGTCCGGTTGCGGGATCTGGCCGGAGTCTCGGAAACTCGCGGGGGGCGCACGTGGTCCATGCCGCGGATGCACGTGGCGTCGGTCCCCCCCGGTCGCCGCTGGGGCCGAGCTGCAAGAAGGCGTCAGGCCTTCCTCGGGGGCCTGCCGTGGTGAAGCGGCCGTCGCCTGGAACCATCCAGAGCGCTTCCTCCTCGAGCAACGCGGGTGGCGCTAATCCGCGTTCTCGGAAAACATGTGGCGGCGGGTTGAGCCCCCGCCGCCGACGCGGCGGCCGCGGGCGAGGAGCCCGGGAGCGCGAGCTATTGCGGTGATGCCGGTCGGCACGAGACAAGCCCGGCTGTTGGGGCACGCGGCTCCAACCCTCTGTGTCTGCGGGTGAGTCTCCCCGCACCGGCACCCCTACTAACCCCTGGCGGTGCAGGGTGGCAACTCGTGGTGCCGCGCGAAATTCAAAATTAACTTATATATTTAATATGAAGCTTATTTTCTAATAAAAACAAAAAGAACGCGATGCGGAACGTCACATGTGGGTCGCGGTCGCATCAACGTCCGCATAACGAAGTTGACGCGTCAACTAGTTGACGAATTCAACTATAGTTGACGAATTCAACTAGTTGATCGACTCGTCGATGGACGGAAATGGACGATCTCGTTTCGTCGACGACCCATCGCTAACTATTAACTATGTTCACTGTCGTGTCTATGGCATAGATAAGATAATATGTCTATGGTCAAGTTAAGCTGGTTTTCTGGTTTATGTTTATGTCTTTATTCTGTGTCTGTGTTTCTGGTTTATGGCTGGTGTATTGGTTTGACAGTATTTGACGTTAATTGCGGTGGCCTACGAAAGAAAGTATATTTTAGTAATTTATGTAGAATCGAACAATTATTTGAAAATGGAGGTCCTTGTTGCAAATGTTGATCATATAAAATTTGATATAGAAATTGCTTTAGAGGAGCAATATGGCGCATTACCTCTGCCGTTTCCCGGGATGGATAGTGAGTATATTTTAATTATGACTACAGTTTCCGGTTAATTAGATGTTTTTGTTGGTCTAAATATTTCATAATATTTTTACTTACCCTTTATAATTCATATTTTGGTTTCAGAACGTGTAACTCTTGCCTGTCGACTCATTAGCCGGCGGTTGTTTTGACGCCGAACTAAGCTTCGCGATTTTTACACTCCTTTTATTAATTTCAACGATTCGTTGTAAATCTGTGTTGCAATTTGTATAGCTAAATTAAAATGTGTTTATAAATTATATGCCACATAAATATATTTATCTTATTTTCGTATTAAAACAAAACTATGTAACTACTCTTTGACATTTGAACTTTTTTTGCATTTTTCAGAGTCGACAGCGGCCGTTTGTGAGTTCTACAGTATAACAGATGGTCCAGGCTGTGACAAAGGCTCGTCCTGCCCCTTCAGGCATGTGAGGGGAGACAGAACTGTAGTCTGTAAGCATTGGCTCAGGGGGCTATGCAAAAAGGGCGATCAATGCGAATTTCTGCATGAGTATGACATGTCAAAAATGCCAGAGTGCTATTTTTATTCAAGATTTAATGCCTGCCACAATAAAGAATGCCCATTTCTTCATATTGATCCCGAGAGTAAAATCAAAGACTGTCCTTGGTAAGAACTGATAGCTTCTTTGTAATTCACCTGGTTTTAGTTTTCTTGTTTTCTTTGAATCAGAATTGTGTTTAAGGTTAAACTCGTTCCCTGCCCATTACATGTGTACGTGATGTGGGCCTGGAACAGCTTAAATAATGACTTGAAAAATATCACAATCTCTTAGATCCATTAAGAACAATGCAATCAACTTTCTCCTGGTCACTGATTGACAAATAAATACTGGGCGGTGCAAAGTCACATCCATAATTCTACCGCCACTTAGGTAAAAGCATGCGAATGGACTACAGCGTCATTAAACGGGTGTAGTGCACAATGTGGCGTTGGGAGCTATTTTTAATATTCATACATTTTCCGGTATAATTGAGTGTCCTGATTCCAAAAATTTCATAAAATAACCCGGTACGCAAATATTAAACGAGAAATTATAATTAAAAAAATCGTAATTAATCAGCCATATCATTTGAATTTTTACACGTATCTATGGATAAGTATTTGAATCATAGATAAAAAAATATATACAGTGGACCGTTCACTATCCTGGTCGGTGGACTGTCATGTAGGATAGTGAATGGCCCGCTCAATAAGAACTAGCAAAAATTTTGTACAAGGCTTCATTTGAAGTGTCTTGAGTGCCTTTATTATTTTTATTTAAATATTACGATTTATTGGTAGAAATATACATTATATTTTTGTACCTATTGGAACATTTGTCACAAAAATATTTTTATATGCTGGATTCATTGACTACGTTGATCATAAATCACAACAAGAACGTAAGTTGAATTCTGAAGATAGTAGCAGGCGAGTAAGCCCGTGGAACGCCCCCATGACTGCCTTGCCACTAAACCATAACACAACGAGGTAAACCCTTGACGGGCTGTAGCAAGCGAGTATACGGTGGCACATCAGTATGAAAACATACATCCATACAGAAAATATATTTGTGTTGTTTGTTGTTATAATTGATCATTGGTCGTTTATAATAAATATTTTTGTAACGACGATTTAATATATGTTAATAATGTTTTTCTTTAATGAATGATTTTCAATTTTATTTTGGGTTATGCACCAGTGCCGCTAGTTGCGCGACACGTCTAACTTCTGTGAAAATAAACGGTCCAATACCACGGGACCTCTTATCTGACTTTTACTGAGCCCTATTGATTCTCGTATAATTATTTTTTATGAATATTATTATCTTTTGTGTTTATTTATAAATTATTTTCTATAAAACATTTATTTTGAAAAAAATTGTATATTTTCTATGATTTCCATATACAATTATTCTCTTTTATCTTTGAATAAATTATCGCGTTGTCTATAGTTCCCGTATCACAGTGTTTCCCAAACTATGGATCGCGACCCACTGATGGGTCGTTCGCGGATATTAGGCGGGTCGCAGTCACAACACCGTGCAACACGTCTCGTCTGGGTCATGTCATGTTTATTAAAGAAAATGAATTGCAACCAGATGTCAATGTATTGTCCGCAATTTTCATTAATTTAACAGAGTTGAATTGAAGAGAAGAAATAACTTCAACACCTACTTCGAAGAAGAGATGAAAAAGTTCGACAGGATAAACTGGATTTGTAATACTTTTCAAGACAACATACCAGCAGAAATATCAACAAAATAAAGTGAAGAGCTTATTGATTTATCGGAAGATACGTCGCTGAAAAATACTTTTAATCACAAGCAATTAGCAAAATTCTGGCTTTCGGTTGCTTATATTTATGCCTGCTTTTCTGACGAAGTCATGGAAGTATGTGAAGTGAGATTTTCTGCCATGGTTTCTAATAAGACTAAATACAAAAATAAATTGGACGTATCGAATTCACTGCGATCAAAAATGACTAAAATTTAAGTCGACACTAATGCTGTTATGACAAGAAATAGGCAACATATGTATCCTTACCATTAAAATATCACATTAATATTTTTCGTAATGAAAAATTTTGATTATATTTGGACGTTTTTCCTTTTTCTTAATTGAACAGTCTTTCGCATAGTTACAATATGTATTGTGAAATGTAAGGCAGGAGGTGGGTCCCGAAAATTGAATTTTTTTTTGGGTGGGTCACGGTCCTGTCAACTTTGGGAACCACTGGCGTTTCATATAGATAAAATGACTGATATGTCAAACTTACTAAGGAAATCATTACGGTTTTTAAATTGGAATTACTCGTTTAATGTTTGCCTGCCGGGTTATTTTATGACATTTTTGGAATCAGGACACACAATTATACTGGAAAATGTGTGAATACAGCTCCCAACGCCACATTGTGCACATTAAGCAGTCTTATAAATTCTCTCAATCATTATGCTTTTTCAAAGGCACGGTATAATTAAACATTAGATTTCATACAGAAATGTTTTGTTTTTAGGTACGACAGAGGTTTTTGTCGCCACGGTCCCCATTGTCGTCACAGACACGTTCGCAGAGTAATCTGTGGTAACTATATTGCCGGGTTCTGTCCCGAGGGTGCTGAGTGCAAATCTGTACATCCGAGGTTCGAACTACCAGCTCCGCCAGAACCTGCCAAAGATTCCAAACGGCAGCCCACCTGCCATTTCTGTGGAGAACTTGGCCACAAGGCAACTTACTGTCATAAAATTCCACCAGAGGTATACATCTTTTCATTTAAGAAAGATAATCGAATTAGTGTGTGTAAGCCGTGCATACGACACACATTGTGTTGGATTCCATGCAGCAATAAAACAATGTGCATCTCATGCGTGGCTCACATATACTAATTGGATTGTTTTTTCTTAAATGGAAAGAGATCTAATATAATTATATATGTATGTCCATTGTACTTATTCAACCATATTAGTATACTAGCTGATACTTATGATTTAGTGTGAAATATGAACCTGCATATGATTTATTAAATTGCGACTTTCCTAATAATATATTACTGCTGTAATCATTAGCATACTTTGTGCTAAAATGTTGGTTTAGCCAGTTTTATCATGAGGTTTAATAAAAATATATTGAATTATCAATTCATAGATTACTGGGCTACACATATTATTTGACTTAGGCTGACATAACTTAGTTGGACTTTGGCTGATATAATTTAGTTGGACTTAGGTTTACAGAGTAGTCTATTTGCAATAGAAAGGTTTTGGTTCATATCCTATAGCCCAGGCGCCAGAGGTACTTGAATATGCAAAATATGAGGACCGCATTCTGACAATTGATTCTAGTTCAGAAAAGCCTATAAATTATTATCTGATTGTTGCCAGAAGCCCAGGTGGTCCAATTTTTTTTATACCCCCCCCCCCCTCTACGCAGAAAGTAAATCGATTGAGTGCAAGCTATTGAGCTATTTTAATGATTATATTAGTGTCATTAGTTGTTTTTTTCAATAATTAAAGGTATTAATAAGTTGTCAAATAAAATTAAAATAGAAATTATCGATTAAAAATCATAAATTATTGTTAAAAAATTATATAATGATAAAAACAAATTTAATGATATAGTCCAGGCGTCAGAGGTACTTGAGTATGCAAAATATGAAGACCGGCAACTATGCTATCAGTTTCTTATACCTGAGACACCAAATAACAAAAAACTGTATGTTGTCAGCAGTTTTATTGGTCCGTTTCCCTTTTACCCTAATTAAATAGCCCACCCCCAAGCATCAAAGCGCATAGTGTACCTGGACGTGTAATGTTTTTGGGCAACTACGATAAAAACCATTGTGAGTAACGCTATATTTTTTCATGTTTATCAAATAGAACTTGAGTTTAGTCATTTTGAGTGATAAATTAATAACTGTTTTATTAAAATACGTGAGCAATGTCGCTATAAGTGACAAATGTGAAAAGAAAAAGATCGAATGAGTTATCGTGTTTGTTTTGTGATAGAGTAGGTGACTTGGTTAAGGAACCGAAACCACAATCATTTATACGTATTCAAAAAGCAGCAGATCGAAGAAAAGATGACATTAGTAAAAAGTTACAAAATAATCCAGAGTTCGCAGCACTAGAATATTCATGGTGTCAATGTTGTTCGTTTTATTATCTTAAACTAACAACAGTTTACTCTATATTTTCAGATAGATGATTTTAAAATGTTTTAAAAAAAATGTTTAATTTTCGTTTAAAAAAAGCGAATATAAAGAATAATTCAATTTTTTTAAATATTATCGAAAATTATAAACTGGTATATTCACTTCCTGAGTATGATACGTTTTCTTTGAAATAAGGAAGAAATTGAATACCCGATCTTGTTCAGTAATTATCACTTTTATTCATAAACAATACCTCTGCGTGCGACTGTCAGTGCCCAAATGGCGTCGCCCGTTTCCCCCGCTTCCTACCGCATGCTTTCATCTCTTTCACACTATCACTACGCACTCCTCATACACCACTCTACCACATAAACTAAATTGAATAATATTAATAATATTTTTAATATTCAAAGCATTAACTTTGTGGTCAGACATTTTAACCAAATTTAATTATGTTAGTATATATACATATCCACTAAAAATTACTTTTTTGTCTACCG
This sequence comes from Agrypnia vestita, assembly GCA_016648135.1. Taxonomy (NCBI): domain Eukaryota; kingdom Metazoa; phylum Arthropoda; class Insecta; order Trichoptera; family Phryganeidae; genus Agrypnia; species Agrypnia vestita. Next base: position 455,196 of record JADDOH010024337.1, on the reverse strand, counting down.
GTTTCAAAATGTAACCTGTCTCTTTGTCAGGATAACCAGTACACTAGCATGTAAATATCACTACACACCACAACCATAGTATTATTGACACACCAACACCTTCACACAATACTCTTCACTAACCTGCATTTTTGCATAGTGAACATAGACAAAAAAGTAAATTTTAGTGATTATATATACCAACATAAATAACATTTTGTAAATTGAATACTTTAAGACAACAAAACAAAAATCAAATTTTTACAGATTCAATAGTATGCATAGGGCAGGGGCAGGGCATGCAGGGAGAGCAAGAAGCATGACTTTTATTCAAACATATATTTGAAAAAAAATCTAAATTAAATATTTATTGGACAGAATATTATGAAATGTTAAAATCTGAATAATATGTTAATTATTGTGATAGGAATATTACGAGATAAATATGTCTCTTATTTCAGTTTCTTTTCAAAATATATGCTTAAGGAAAAGTTATGCTTCTTCTCACTGCACACCCCTGGCATAGGGACTAGTGATGGTATTTTAACAGGTAACACGTTTTTTTTGAGATTTTCGGCTGATTGCATCGACGATTAGCAACTAATTTTTCACAATTCAACGGGCAACCATTGGGACTAGATAACAGTTATACCTTAGTTACCAATCATCGGTTCAATCAGATACAAATATCAAAAATAACCAGTTAAAATAACGGTTTGACCATCACTAATAGGGACCATCGATATATCTGTGATATCATTACTCAACATAACAAAATAAATATATTATACTTAATTTTATTAGAATAAGGTGGCGTAGTAAATACACCGTCCGTTGATTTAGAGGATTTTTTTGTTCATTTTACAATGTTTATTACAATATAAATTAGTTAAAACAATAAGAAAAGTGTTGAGGAATTAGCAGTGATGCGTTTATTGTAGACATTCAAATAGTCTAAGAAATTTAAAAAAAAAATTACATGAACATCTGATTTGGATAGTTGGTCATAAATGCAAACTTTTGATGCAGTTGTCTCGCTAGTATTGGTCGATGGCAAATAATAAATAGCACTATTGTATTTTGAAAAAACCAAATGAATTGATTTATTTGGTTAGAGTTTTGTATGTGTTTTCTAATTTATAATTAAAAAGTAAGCATTCTAATGCATTAGACAAATCCTATGTTTGTTACATTTTGGTTTATTTTTTTCCACTTAGTTTTTTGGAAAGGCTCATAATTTTTTCTCAATATAGCAATTAAAACTGTTTATCATTCTGCCATTATTAGAAGCACAATTCAAATCTGCAAAAAATATATAACATTAAAGTATTTTCAGCAAAAGGAAGCTGCACAAAGACAGGAAGAAGCCAAATACAGGGCTCTCGGATACATGAAACCTTCTGAAAATAATGATGAACTGCACAGACTACCCGGAGTGCGACCGCATCCGAAGCCACTAGAAGAAATAACCTGCTATAAATGTGGCTCAAAGGGACATTACGCCAACAAATGCCCTAAAGGCCATCTAGCATTCCTCTCACAGAATCAAAACTCTGTAGCTGGGAATCGAAGGCCACAATAAAATTATTTAGGTGATAAAAATTAATTGTTTTGTGTTTATATTTTTTTCTAAAAGTATTGTAAATACTCAATAGTGAATGAAATATATTTTTAAATCTGCCTGAAAAATATATTATAATTTTTTTAATTATCTTATTCAACGAGTGAATTCACAATTTGTTCTTATTCCTTCTACCAGTCAGGTCATAATAGAATCTGGGCGCAGGTCTATGCGCAAAAGAGGTTCCCAACTCCTTCCCCAAGATAAAAGAAGAAATAAATAATAGAAATTTTTCCAAAATTTTCTCAATTATTATTTTTATTTATGTTATATTGTGTCTTCTATTTTTATACTACTTATGAAATGGAAATAGTCCATACATTTTAACCCGCATATTAGGAGAACCAAAATATCTTTATCATCTCCCCCATCAGATTATCCTGAGCTATCAAAACAAAATATGTGAATTCTTAAGTTATGTCAGTGCTGAAGGAAAAGGGAGATAAGTAGAAAAACGCAAAAATTAGTCGGTTTTGTTATTATAATAGAAATCTGTTAAGAAAAAAAGAACAAGTTTATATAATAGACATGGTGACAGATTTTGAAAAAACCTTCTAAAATTTAGGTACACTTTTACTATTACCGAAAATAACATTATTTCGGTAATAAACTAAGATTTTACACAAAGAATTGCATTTTCATCTACATATTTTTAATTTCATGCAAAAACGCGCCCAAGTGTCATGGCATCTACATGACGTCAATGCTAAGTAAACATTCCATTATGTCTATGACAACAGTTCAGAGACACGGTGATGGTTACTTAGGCATGACGTCATTCACTCGTGTTTCACTTGAAATGGCCGAATGCAGAATTCTATACTTTTATTTTATTGAAAATCTTACTAATCTCAATGTGTATATTATTTTTTAGATCATTTTTTAGAATCCTTTCAAAATATTTTCTTCTCTAAAATCACTTATTCTTAAATGCTGTCATCATGCCTATTCTGTTAAAATACCAAAACTTTAAATAGAAAAAATACATGAGTTAATTTTTCATAAAACATACTGTACATGTGGTTATCCCAACTCCTATGAGTCTGTCAGGGCTGTCCACTTTGATATTCTTACTTACTACTTTCTAGGTACAACATTAATACACAAATTGAAATGAAATTTGATGCCTCAACTCTTCAAGTTAATAAGAGAAATATAAAAGAAACCTGGAAATGTTCTGTAATATAAAATCTCAATTCAGTATAGGTAGAAACAATGTTCCTCTTCTGGATGGGTTTTTCCACAAATTACATGACATTTTAAAGTCATTGAACGAGTTAGCGATGGGAAGTTTTGTTCAGTCAAGTGAATTGTTCATTTTCAACCATTCATTTTTGAAGAGGGGGAAGGGTAATTAATATACACATTGGTCATTTGGAATCGTTTATTTATACAACGAAAAATTATTTCTTACAGTGGGGAGGGCAGGATTTGGGATCAGTCATTTGTTCACCGAAAGTTATCGCTGACGGGAGGGGAGTGGATAGAACTGCTCCTCATTTGAAATTGTTAATTTTCCACCCAAAAGATTTAATTTACGGCTAATGAATGGTTGTTCACTAAAGTGAACTGAAGAGTTTCTTCGTTCAGTAAAGTGAACTTCAAAAATAACATGAATGACCCATCTCTAGGATGAGTGTATCTATAACATAATCCATCTCCAAGTTGATTTATCAATCTGTTCATGTATGTATGTTGCTCAGTCTATCTTAGTTACTGTTACAGACTAAAGGTAAATTGTAACTTTGTTTTGAATAACAAAAGCTGCTGACATTTGAAATCGGAAAGAATTTGAAAGCTCGCAGCAGCCTTGGGTTGCTACGCGGCTCATGGGTCCTAACAATGGTTACTAGGGACACAGAAAAAGTTTCGATATACTTTTACTCAACGAGTACTATGTGGTAGGTATTGAGTACTTAGTACTTTTTTCCTACTTTCAAATAAACTAAGTCGCTGAAAAGAACTGGTATACAAATCTGTAAAATTGTGAGATAGTGAATCAAATACAACACAGGTTTGGACAAGCGGAAGATTGTCACTATATAGCTAGCCATATGGGTCTTGCTTACTTGACTCCAGATTTAAAATAAATCATTTGCTATATGCCAGAGCTGGTGCTAGGGTAATCTCTATGATAAAGCGATTGATAGCAGCAGAATCAGTCTGCACCAGTAGCGAGAGAGGCAGTGATTCATCTGTTGAAGCATCTTATAATTTTTGCAGTTATCAAAAGTCTTTGGCCAATTAAAAAAAAAGGCATCAAGCAGGTTCAGATTCGCAGGCACAGCCTTCAGTAAATTTGAAAGATGTGCCTGTGATGATGTAACACCACTATTTACTAATCCATTCCAATAGAGGAGGAATATGAATAATGTACTTTCTCAATTACATCTGTATGTGCTGCACAGAACAGACGAAATAATACGGGATTACAGAAAAATCTTCATAGAAAATTCGAAAAAGTATCGATACCGTAGGGGTTATAAAATATTTTCATGAAAAATTGTGGGGTTTACAAAAAATTTTCATAAAAAAATCGAAAAGGTAATCGATTCTGTAAGTGTTACAAAAACTTCATAGAAAATTCGAAAAAGTATCGCCGGCCGCACACTGGATGCGTTTTCGTACGAAATTGGGTAGTACGAATACGAAGTACATTACATTCCTGATCTTCGAAGTCGAAGTAGTATTGAACATCGCACACTACACGATTTAATAGTGCGTGTACGCACCTATATTCTGATATATAGATGCGACGTCCGGCACGATCCGGATTTGTTCTGAAATTTTTGCGATATTGAAAATTTTGTCAATTTGAATCATTACCACAAATGTTTGTGGGACCAAAGCGATTCAACTGCGTGACCATCAGCGTAGATCATGGCGGAGAATCTCTAAATAACTAAAAATACCTGTAAGTTAAATAATTTAGTTTAATGAAGGTGAGGTATAATTATGTAATAAGAACAAAAAAACTTTTAAATATTTCTCTGCTGTTATGAGCTCTCGTTGCACTTCGATTCTCCCCAGCATTTGTGAATCTATTAGATAGATAGCCATGAAATTTGTCATTATTTAATTAAGTCTGCCATAATATGATGGAATTTACCAAAGTCATCCCTTCTAGTATATTATATTTCGTTCACCCATTTGGTTCTACGATGCCGACGACGCCGTAGCAGCGTACGAGTAAGAAGAGAGTTTTCCAGAAGGTACAGACTATTCATTTGGCACAAACGTTATTGGAGAAATGCGAAAATTAACTGATCGTGACCAACGCAAGACGCAATCAATGTGAGCGCTCAATACGTACGTAATAATTCGTATGCAAAGTGCGACCGGCCTAGTTACGCGGCGCACATGTCCCACATGTCTGGACCACAGAATATAGACTCTCTGAGAGTCTATATTCTGTGGTCTCGGCTATGGCATGCTTTGCTAGATTATCCATAGATGGCGAAAGGCGTCCACTTCGTATTTAAAACATCCTCCGTTATTCTTATTAATTCTATGTTCTGTGGTTATTCTAGAGCTTCAGTCTGAGAGAACATCTATATGGATCTTCATGTAAATATTCAACAAAACTATCGAATCATCATCATAGTAATTGATCTGCCATTTGATATAATCTAAATCTAAAATATATATACGGAACATTGTAATTAGTGATGGGTCCGCTCTGTACTCACTACTACAATGTAGTACTACACTACATTGAAGTGCACACTTGGAAAGTTGATGTAGCTAAACGAAGAAATTTCTGGAAACTGTAACAACCCCCCCCCCATGGTTTGAAAAATTTTTGGAATCGAACGAATAATTTGGCTGGCGAACTATTTTTTTTTTTTTTTAGGTCGCCAAATGTTACTTTGGAGAAAATATCGTCATTTATTTAAATATTTTTGTCGTTGACTTTTTTTTTTTTTTTAGCTCGCCAAATTTCTATTTGGGAAAAAAATACTTCATTTCATTTAAAAATTTACTTCACTATTACTTCATTTCATTACTTCACTTCATTATTATTACAATTACTTCACTTCATTTACTTCACTTCACTTACTTCACTTCATTTACTTCACTTCATTTACTTCACTTCACTTACTTCACTTCATTTACTTCACTTCATTTCGTAGTACTACAATTACTTCACTTCAAGTAGTTTTTACTACAATTGTAGTGTACACTTTGTAGTCTTCAAACTGGTGAACGTGTGTGTGTTGTAGTCTTCATTTTGAAATGAAGTTTTTCCCTTCGCTAATTGTAATCGGCCCTTTTAAGTCTCCCTCCCCCTCCCCAACCCTGACAAAGGATTGATGAGGGCCGGTTGTTTAATCAGAAAAAGCATACATTTTTGCAAAAAAGTTAAGTTAGAAAACGCAGTTAATATATCGATAACTCCATAATGTATCGAATCTTGAAAATGTCAGTTATCGAGGTAAGCAATTTAAAGATCAATTTGAATCAAAATGTATACAAAATTGAAACAAGATCATACGAATATATTATGGGTAAAAGTTGACCTTAAATATTGTATAACTAATACAGATACTTTAAGCTGGGAATTGTCGTTTATTATTAAAATTTAAGTGTTGTGTATCTACGATAATTATTAGTATCATAGGTACCTACCTACACTGGAAAAATGTAAATTATCCCATGTACCTACCTAATGCTAAAAACGCTATATTATCGCACGTAACGCTATTCGTAGGTACCAACGATGTCGTGTAAAAATATGTATAATTTAAATTTATGTTAATATTATACATAATATTATAATAATATACAAGTAGTGATATCAAATTATATACGAAAACCACCAACAGAATACAATATCCAAAAAATGCTGCCACATAAAAATACTAGAACATTGAAAAATGTTGGTTAGGTTACGTACGGGATGTCGATATTAATTGATATTTTTTTCGATTCCTTAGTCTACGATACTTTACATACGGCTATACTGCCTAATCTATCTACATCTACAAGTGCATCAGTTCTATAACTTTGACAATTTTACAATAAATACTTATTGTAATAAACATCGTATGTTTTATAATTTTACATGAATTCGAAAGGGTAAAAATTTTTTAAGAAAAAACCCACTAATCGATATGAATCAATTAGCAATCAGCGTCATATTCGATTCCATGTCTCCCGTAATTCCCAACCTCACATCAAACTTGAGATGGCGGGTATTGACTTATATGACACGTAAAGCTTGGTATATGAATTCGCTCTCAGCATTTAAAAGGTTTTAACCTTCCCAGAAACCTCTGGAGAAATAAGGATACAATATACAATAAGCGTCGAAAGCTACAATAGTTGACGTTGTGCACATTTAATTCGTAAATCGATTTTCAAGGAATTATTTCCCCCGAATGGTTTTGCGGAATTTCTCTCTTATTTTTTTAAAATCTACTACTACAAAGCAACCTAAGACGTTAAATATTCGAAGCAATTCTATGATAATTTGATGCCGGTCTGTCACTTAAATCAATCAATGCTCTCTTCTAGATGTGATTCGCACCAAGCCCTTGTTTGATCATTAAAGTATAACCCGCAATGCAAGTGCTTAACAAAATCGTCATTTTATTGTAAATTTGCTCATTTTAATTATTTTTTTATTCGTTGCATTAATATCAACATCTACATTCTTTAAATTCGTCATGTATCGTGGTTAATAATTAGTTTTATTAAGTATCATTGAATAAACATCTATCAAAGTTTCACTAATTTTTATACAATTTTGCCTACACGCTTACCTCACTCTAAAAATATATACGTATTGTAGGTACATGATATAAATCTATATTACCTTTACACATATTGATAATACTTTCCAGGCTGCACCCACGCCAAGTAAGCGAAAAGCTGAAAATTGCTGCTAGATAACATGCGACGTCAGTGATAAGCATGTCACTTTCTGACTAAGGGCTCAGTTTTCCCAATAATTGTCTGAAAGGAAGAGGTCGTAAAAAGTAGTGGCAGCCACGCAATGGTACCTCCACCCTAAAAGTCTGCAAATTTGAGCATTCTTCTGTAAAATCAGTCAGTCCACTCATCTTTTCATTCAAAATAGATACATTTTGTTGCGAAATTTGAGGTGTTAAATAAATACTTTTCAATCGACTTGTTTTATGATCTGTGAATTATTATCACGTGTTGATACTTGATAAAACGTTTAAACATGAACAATAAATTAAAAGCGCTAATTAAAAAAAATATAATTCAAAGTATCATAAAATATTCATAATGTCTCTTGAGACGTCATCGTACGTATTTATTTTATTTTCAATTGAACAGGTTTTATCAATAGGCTATTATAGATCCCGGTAAGTCGTATAAAGACAGAGTATTTATTTATTGCGAGGAAAAAATATGCATATATGTATTGCAAAATTCATTAACATAACTCAGACAAGTTAAAAAAGCCAAAAGCAAGCAGAAGTGCAGAGAATTTGTGTAACTTTGGTTACACCTAATGATAGGTTCCTTTTGGTTCTTAAAATAACTTATGTGCTAATCGCTACAGAATTTTTAACACATTTACGAGTACATACGATATTTAAAACGCAGTTGAAATGTTATGAGGAAAAGTACTAAAAACTTGAACTAAGAAAATATCATGTTTATTTTTCTCCCTCTAAAATATTAAATCTATCATCTTTAATCTAATATTTAGTATTATCAAATATATGTAGTAATATAATATAGTGGATCTTGATATCTATTTTTGCATATTTATGGAATATTATATATAGATAAGGGTTAATTCAAAATTGATTCTTACATTACAAGTACAATTCTACTCTCTACACTGTCTACAAATACAATTTATATCCACTCATTGTCTCACCTGCCAAAATACTACATATATATTCACAAAAATATAATAACTGAATCTCTCAAGAGTGTTTATTTGAGAAAATCAAGCATTAATTATTTCAATAAAGTGGTAAAATCAATTGATTGAAAAAATATTTAATTTCCAACGAAATAATGTACGGCGAATACATAAAGAAGAAACTTGTCAAAGTGGCATTCGAGTCATCCCGCATTTTCACACATCATACTTTGAAATAAACGCCATGTCAGTCAGGCGTCAGTCATAAAGGGAATTTTCCACAGTGAGCGCGTTTCTTTTACCCGCGAATATATTTGGCGCGATTTTCCGAGCAAACTATCAATCGTGCGAAACATGACTTTAATTAATACTGTTGATAAAAGACAGTCAATATTACTTTAACCGTAAAAATTGCTCATTTTTCAAACACTACGAAATAGATTTCCAATAGAGACACTTTTATATTATTATGTATATGCATTTAATGCGACTCTCCCGTGTAGTTGGTTTATGGTACGCGGTTCGATTTATAGATTGCGGCAGTTTAGTTTGGTTTTGGTTTAATTTTATTTAACATCTTATTAATATATTTTAAAGGGAATCTTCATCTTTTCCGTCTAGATGATAATTTGATATTGATATTTTAAATGCCATTTCACCTTTAGGTGCGGTGATGAAGCCTCGATATTTTAGTCTGTAGACATGTTGAAGTATTCGATCGTTTTTTGTGCAAAGGTTCCAGTAGTTTTCTTGTCAGCCCCAACATTTTACTATTTTGTTTCGAAAACCAAATAATCAAGTTGAAGTGTAATAGGTTATTATAAAAAATATTGAAAAGTATATTTAAAAAAGAAAATATTAATTAGGATTGTTAAACAACTCTGTGAATAGAAAAAATTATAATCGAAACACTGCTGAACTGGGATTTATCCCCCTTCATGGGTCGCTGACTCCACAAAATGACAATAAATGTTGTTTAATGTCTTCTATTATTTTATTATTATCATTAAATACCGTTATTTTCTTTTAAATTTTATTGCAAAAATCAATGTGAATGCGTTTTCACTCTTTTGCCATTTCTGGTCAGTACAAGCTAGGGTTAATTTTACAGTGATTCCGAACGATTCATTCTCACAAAATAATTTAAAGAACTATTATTAATGTTGCATAATAAAAAACTCCAAAAACCGTTAGGTAATAAAATTTATCAAACATTATATGTCATATTAGGATCAGATATGTATGTACTCTCGCGGTTCAAGCCTATTAAGTGTATTTTGAACATTAAAAAGCTGTTAACTATCTAAATAAAAATATACGTAAGTTTAGAAAATTTATATGGCCTTCACAATGGTAGGCAGTTAGTCTCACCCTCTACCTAGTCTCTGGCCTTGCGGTGGGTTGAAGTGTGGTGTGGTGGATTTTTCATGTTTTATTTAGGAACCTACGCAATCTGGTTTTGACGATCTGAAATATCAATACAAATTTCAGAAAGCCAAAATTGTTAGCGCCTAACGACATTTTTTGTGTAAAATTGTTCGCTTCACAATAAGGGTCAACTTAATAGGATTAATGTAGCACATAAATGATAAAAAATATAATCTTTAGCGCTAATGTTTATTATAAATTAGTACGTAATTCTCTGTTAAAACATTGGCACAGATAATATCAAATGAATAAAAACTTGTGTATGTGATTAAGTAGGTACACTCTGAATTTCTACGACAAATTCCAAATCTACGATCTTGATTTACGGTTTAATATTCTTGCCATTTTTGTTTAAAACATGTAAACCTTTCTACACGAGCTCTGTAATCGGTGGCCGACACGCTAACTTCTTGCGTCACTGGAAACCTTCGCAGAACTTCCGATAATCCCGCAGTTTGAAACTCAATAAAGCATAAAAATGAAACACACTTAGTAACGAAATTATTGACGATTTAGTAATAATATGTCGTAAATAGTTTTGTCTTAGCGATATGATAGTCTTTTATTTAAAATGTTAAAATACCACACCACACCCAGGTAGTTACAGGTAGATAAACGCTATTTATAGTGAAATATATTTCTCTTAACCTAGTGCGATACCACTCTTTGATATCATATATAAATATATCGTGGTGCATATTCCACAATGTATGCAGGAGTATTACACATAGTGGACCATAAATTTTTAAATCGCATCTAAACGGGAATCGCGTGAAGAAGGGACGCGCGGCTGAGAGCGAGCGGGAGTTTGGTCCTAGGAAATTTAGTCACGATGGATCGCGTTCTGGGTAAAACAGTTGTACAAAAGGAATGATTCTTATGTGATTGATTGGCGTCTAAGTTTAAAAAAGGTTCAGTGCGAAATAAAAATAAAATTGGACGGTCACAAAGCAGGAGAAGCAAAGAGAATGTAGCGCAAGTTAAGGTACTGATAAACATGCTTATTAGTGGCACGTGAGCATCCGCAGTATTGACCTTCTTTAGCCCTTGCTTATTAGTGCCATGTGTGTACGCACATTGCTAGTAATAAGCATGCTCATTAGTGGCATCCTCAAATTGATTTATGAGCATGCTAATGTCATTCACCATGAGAAGGGGTATCTTTTGAGCATGTGCGAACAGGCTTGCTTATTATGAGCATGCTTATGTCATTCGCGGCTAGTATCGATTATCAATGCGATCTTCTCAGTCCACGAAATGTGTGAAGTGAAATAAGTATGGCGCGTTGGGGAGATGATAAAACATTACTTTTCATGACTTATTACAGGAATCACGAATGTCTGTAATATTGGTTCACTTGAATTTTCTATTTCAGTTTGCAAAGTTTCAATTTTGAACTAGAGTTCCTCTCTATTCTATGACAAGAGCATGCCACTAATAATCATGTGTGTTTGATTGTTAGATTTGAGCATGCTTATTTATGAGCATGCTTAAAATAAGCACGCTAATAATGAGCAAGTGTGTACAGTTGGCAGCTAGTTTTGAGCATGCTAATGAGCATGCCAGTAATAAGCATGTGTATCTGTACCTTAAACGAGAGAAACTACGAGAAGATCCGGGCTCGTCGATACCAAGATAATCTTTGCGTCGAATTTTGAAACTGGACTTGAAACTATACCCAAATACGATCCAGTTAGTGCAAGATTTAAAGCTCTATGATTGGATTTCATGAAAATGATTAGAGAAAGAGACAATGTTCGAGCGGTTCGCCAATTTCAATATTTTGTTCTCCGGCGAAGCTCATTTTTATTTGAACGAACATGTTAATGCAGGAAGAAGCCCAACTCAAAACCTTAAGGCCTCTTCATTCTCCAAAAGTCATCAAATTCATTCTCCAAAGTCATCATTCTGTGTCATCAATAGGCATTTTTGGTCCTTATTTCTTAAGTTCCTACCTACTTATTTGATAGAGGAATGCCAGCGGCAAAATAGCGGACATTTAAACGACATTATTTTTATGACATAATTTTCCCAATTATGCTCTTTTAGTGAAATAAACATTCATTGCCATATGACCTATAGTTTAATTATTATTGAATTTTCACAAATGCATAAACTTATAGCCATCCTGTAATTCCAAGACTCTCTTAATAAAATATAAAAATCTGGCTGCTGAAAAAAATTTGTATAAATTATCATTGTCATCATTTTCGTTCCCTTATTTTGGGTACGGAGGCTTAAAGGAACTTCCGTCTTCCCGCCTCTTCGAGCATAAATCATTGTACGAAATATTAGATTAGATAAATATCTAACTTTTAAAAAATGTAATTATTAGATTTCCACCATAGAGTAGTCTCAATTAAGGTGGCTTGGACATGTCTTACGAATGCTAGAAGAGTGACTTCTAAGATATATCTTCTTGGCAACACCGGAAAGCAAGCGGCCGGTGGATCAAATAATACCGAAGCGGCACAACAGGAGAAGATGGAAACATTTTGACAAAGTAGAAGACTAAAAATTGTTGAAAATGTAACAACTGCAAACTTATCATTCGACCGAGAAGTTGGGACCCCCTGGACTAGTTGGTATTGTTGATCATCATTGCGTCACGAGATTCTAAAAATCGAGGAGAATAGCACATAATCGAAGGTTCCCGGGTGGATTGGAATATTCTGGAAGAAACCGATAGGTATTCACTAAAATTAGCCAAAAATTTCTAGAACTCGAGCGCTTATAAATTTAGCACAAGACGCCCGAAAACGACAGTTGATTTTGACAAGTGATGCGAGACCAGCGACAAGAAGTGAAACGGCGATTCAGTGCAACTATCGTCAATATATTAAAAAAGTACCTACCGAGTGTTCAATAAAGAATAAAGTGGTCAACATAGGTACGAAGGTACGAATATTGTGGAAGGACGAGTATAAAGTATTCCACAGACGAGTGATTAGTGCGAAATTGCGTGAATTAAAGAATAGTGCTCCAAGTAAATTCGTGTCAAATGATTTGGTAATAAATAAATTAATTATTTCAAGTGTTTGACCGCCACAATCCTGTGATAATATTGTAATCAGTCTGTTTAATGACTATAAATGTTGAAATCAAATATTCGCCGTCTAAAATAAATTAAATTTTTGAACGACGAAAATTTGGGTATGTGACTTTCTCCGCAAAGTGCGGAGCTCCGACCGGCGACATAAAAAAATATCTATATTGTCGGATTTATTAAACACGCGATTTGGCAATTTTCTGGTAAGGGGTGGCTTGTCCCACTGCTGCCCTTAAATTTCTCGGCAGCAGGGTTGACTTAGAGCTTAAATATTCTGCCTTTCCTAGATAAGCCACACATCGATCCGCGTTTGAACAAAATCATTTAATTCGTAGTGTAATCATCCGAAAAAATCATAGAAAATATACGTTTTTAAAAATCGCCGTGAAAAGAAAAAAAGACAACTTGACCACAAAAAAACTGTTACAGCGATCATTCTAAATAATTTCAAAATTCTTTAGCTCAGAAGCTGGTACGAACGGGAAATTCAAAGAACGCGAGAGAGAGTGTATATGAATAGGCGCCCGGCGCGCTGCCTCGTTCGCAACAGGAAAATACTGCCTCACTAAACCGCATTTGTGCGACAGAGATTACTCAATTTTTTTTGTTTTATGAATATCTTGGCCAGCATAGTTAAAAATTGAACGAATCAATAAACTGAACACAGTTTGACAACGAGTGTCATTTAGTGCGCGCGTTGTTTATATATGAAAAATAAGAAAGCGTGATTCTTTTATTTAGTTCTTTCGTTATTTTTTAATTTATTTCATTTATTTAGTTCACCTTGATTATAGGTTGATCATAGTTGATTCTTTGTTCATGTAAAATTTAATCAATCTGTATATAAGAAATGCGTGTATTTAGTAGTACTGTGTTTGTGCCAAGTTTTTACGTGTGATTTATATGATTTAATGAAATGTCTTTAAACATTGAAATTATTAGCATATTTTTAAATCAAATACGAGTATGTATTTTCTTAGGTATTCTCTCATTGAAATAAATTACCTTTTTTTTGCGAATTTGCGAAATAGGCATTGCTGTGGAAAACAGTTAGGCAAAATAAGTAGTTATAAGAAGCTTCAGTATTATATTACGTGTGTAAGTATCCCTAATTCTTGCTAACCAGGGTTTCGGTATTTCCAAAAAAAAACATACTAATTCGCTAGATTCAAACATAAAATTAAACCTGAGTTCCGCTGTGTGCACATGGTGTACAATGGAAAGTGGCAATCAATATATACAAAGCCTTATATAATATTAAATACATCATTGAAATTTACATTAAAATTCCAATATGCTGAGAAACGACAATCTTCGCTTTCAGATACATCCATTTTCCCTTCCCTTCCCTCTTCCATTATAAGGGAATATGAAATTTCTTTGCTTAACATATGCAAAGTTTTCAGCATCATAGTTTTTAATCACCATGTAAAAATGTGACTTCGAAACTTTTATCTACCAACGGGATTTTTCAGGACATACCAAGGTTAGCGATAATTTTTGGTTTATTCTGTTCTCTGTACAATATGCAAATGGTAACGCTTAATCCAAAATGACGAGCAGATTGTTTATATTTATACTCCTTGTATTTCAACGTAACGTTTCATGCGTGGACATTATGATTTAAAACCAAAAAGAGAATTCTCATTTTTTATTTTTTCTATTGCAACTAGATAATCACGTAATAAGCGTCACGATTAATCTACGACAAAGCTCTACGGTCTGTTTTTTCGTCGGTGTGTTTTCTCAAGCGACATTGATTCAGGTGGAAGAATGTCATCATATCGGTAAAAAGGCAGTAAATACGTATAGCATGACGTATATTTACAGAAGGCCAGTAGCTCAAGTAAATATGTACATAGGTTCATCACTCATAAAATACGAAAAGAAATTCGGATGAAATTATACATTTTTATAATTAAAAATTATTTCATCTATACCTATAAAACTCAATGTCTGTCTGTTCTCTATACAAATCCACACCGTTTGTCCGATTCGATTCAAATTTTGCATACTTATGCTTTAGGACCCGGCGGGTAATATAGGCAACATTTCCTCCCTATTCTCGTACCCCTTCCCCTCCCCTTGACATATTTTCGATGCAAATATGTACCGTTTGACTGATCAGACTCAAAATTTGGAAACTTATTCTTTAGAACTCGGCGGGTAACATAGGCGACATTTCTTCCCTATTCTCATACCCCTTCCCCTCCCCTGACATATTTTCGATGCAAATCTGTACCGTTTGACCGATCGGACTCAAAATTTGGAAAATAATTCTTTAGGACCCGGCAGGCAACGTATTCGACATTTCCCCCCTATTATTTTAACCCTTCCCCTCCGCTTATATATTTTCGAAGCAAATCTATACCATTCGAATCAAACCTTTGTTTACCCTCACAAATATATTTTAAACTTAATCCTTAACCCGTGCAACGCCGGGTAAGGACAGCTTGTTTTTAATAAAATAATGTATTCCGAAATACTCACAAACGGTTGTTATGATGTGTTACACATACTAGATATTTATAAAAATAATAGCCGTGCACTCCCTACAGCGTGGAAAATCACAGGACAATAATTGCAGGGTTTTGAAGCTGAAAATTCATGAATAGAAAACCAAACCTAAGAGTATATATTAATAAAATAATAATTTAAAAATTTCAAGAACTAACTTGGTGGGGCGACCCTTGCGTGTTGCCTGAGCCGCGCGCTGATTGCGTGTCATACTCGGGCGTCCACGCGTCATCAGTGTTGCTATTGTTATTCCAGCCTAATTTCAGCGAGTTACGTACAAACAGACATTCGAAATTAGGATAACTTATTTTTGACAGTAAATTTCAATTAAAAATATTAATCAAAATATTATCATTGTATGCAGATGACATCAGTTCAAAATTTCTACATACTAGAAATATTTCTAGATGCAAAATTTAGGTTCTTTTATGAGACCAAAAATGAGTTAAAATACAGGCCCCTAATTTACTTAACGCGATCCTGGCAGTAAATAGTTAATTAATGCGCAAAAATTCGTCTAAATTCTAAATTCAAAGTTGGTCAATGCAACTAATTAATTCTAAAAGACGAAAACGGGCTACCTACTTGAAACATTTTTTAAAACACGTTGATCGCGAAACTTTGTGAAACTGATTTTGTATCCTAAGATTTTTCTAAACAAAGAATTACTTAAAACCAAATCGAGTACCGAATATTTATGTAAAGATATTTGAAAGCTAAATCTGATACAACTTACATTGGAATAACATAAGACTTCCGAATTTATCCAGATGTATAAAGTAAAATAAAAATATTTAGATTTATTCCAAAAATTAAAAGGAACACGATTTTAAGTATTTTATTTTATTAGTTTATTGAATGTAAAAAATGGTTTATATTCCTCACTATCTACTTCTCCATAATAAATTTTAATATTCGTTCAAGACTTAGGTATATCACTTGTTCACGGACATAATTTAGTTAAGTATTTACAATTCAATTTTTTTTCGATTTCTCACTAATCCACCATGTACATGATTTCACCTTAAGATATTCAGAACATACTAGTACCTACACATACATATCAACATCGTACACTCGGTCGCCAAGTGCTTACTTATTAATGTTATACGTTACAAGGATATTATGTGATGCATTTTTGTATGCATATGCAGTTCATTGTATACATACATAGGTACCTACTCGTAAACTCAGCCAATTTATGTGTA
This sequence comes from Agrypnia vestita, assembly GCA_016648135.1. Lineage (NCBI taxonomy): Eukaryota > Metazoa > Arthropoda > Insecta > Trichoptera > Phryganeidae > Agrypnia > Agrypnia vestita. Next base: position 438,547 of record JADDOH010024337.1, on the reverse strand, counting down.
ATGTGGACTGTTTTGCAAAATATCACATTAATCAATAAAAAATAATAAGAATTGGACATTGAAGAGTTTTGGATGATTATAAAATATTTAATAACCAAATTAATTAATCAATTAGAAAGACATACAGAAAAATCTAATTCACGAAAAAATATTAGGTTACTACTGGGATACGAACCCAGGTCACCTCCTTTCCGGGGCCGGTGCTCTGACCACTAAGCTATAGCAACCCTCTATATTTCCGTGAATATATCGACCTTATATGTAGTTCTTATTTTTATTAATTAATTAATTTTTATTTTTGTCCATAGAGCAATCCACTTTTTTTTTTGATACGGTAGTTGAAATTACTTTGCAATGCCACCGCTAGATGGACGCCATGATTAATTGAATAATTCATTTTTATTTGGACATACATTTATACAACAGATATTATATATTCAAGAACACATTCATATTTGTGAAGTTGTAATTTTTCAGAACAAAGTTCTGTGAAATATTTAATAACCAAATTAATTAATCAATTAGAAAGACATAGTAACCTAATATTTTTTCGTGAATTAGATTTTTCTGTATTTGATTAATTAATTTGGTTATTAAATATTTCACAGAACTTTGTTCTCAAAAATTACAACTTCACAAATATGAATGTGTTCTTGAATATAGATTATAAAATATATTTTAGTATTGATGGAATATTATGGACTAGGTCTGTTTCAATCTGTCTTCCTCACCTTTCATATTTAAGAATTATGTTCTTGTTATGTGCCACCCCTCCAGAATTCTGCAGAGGTGTCTTCCAGGGGCGTGCAGTGAGACCATTGAAGTAGATGTGACTTTTTCCTAAGCATTTATTTTGAAAAAATCTAAATAACAGATACATTTCGTAATATTTGTACCAGACTTGTTATCATTTTATACAGATTTTTATGCGACATAATTGGCCGTATTCTAAACTAAGCAATATTGATGTAATTAATAAAATAAACCTAGTTTTCACCACTTTTTTACAATTGCATACTGTATCCTGACGAAGGGGCTATAGATAGGCCTTGAACCATGTTGATATTTTCAATATAAAAAAGTGGTGAAATCTAAGTTTAATTTATTAATTGTATTAATAATGTCATCACAAAATTATTTTGCTATTTTTGAAGAAGAAGTAAGCAATATTGCTATTCCGGTATTTTGACAGTTATTGTTTAACATTGTAACGTCGCCAATTTTGACGTTTTAAGTTTGACAGGTTTGAAATTAATGAATTCAATCAATTACAAAGCTCATTATTCATAATTATGAATAACAACATTTGTTTACGTTTTAGAGCTTTCTGATTGAATGAATTCATTAATTTCAAACCTGTCAAACTTAAAACGTCAAAATTGGCGATATTAAAATGTTATACATACATAACTGTCAAGGTACAGAATTAGCAAATAGTTCAGAATACGCCCAAATATTTCTGTCACATAAATATTTTATTTCGATATTATTTCCCCAATATATTTTTATGTAAATGTCATGTTTCAATGTTCTCACTGCACGCACCTGGTGTATTTATTTAGTGCCATTAGTATTGCTCATTATTTAGATTTTTTTTTTATATTTTTTATATATTATATTTTTATTATTATATTTTTATTATATTTTTTTTCTAGCCCTTCTCCCCTGTCTTCTTTTATATTCTTGTACATAGAAGGGTATAGAGTGCACAAAAATAACATTTCGGTATAGAGTACAAATGACTACATAATATACCTACGAGTATAATCAAAGTGTGTTAAAAGATGTGTTAAAGTTTGTGAAAAATGAAATACAGAAGCCATATGAAACTCAGGAGGATGGCACCCATAAAGGTAAGATTTCTAAATTATTTTTTTATTGAACAATGTTATTAGTTTAAATTAAAATTTATGCATATTGAAGCGCGCATTTTTCCGCGCATGTTCATCGTGAAGTTTACTCATGAAATGCGCGCACGAAGCACAAACGCCTTTGTAATGGCGGTCGAGTAAAATGCGCGGGAAAATGTGTGTAGGGCTTGTGTGCTGTCTGACAAAATACGTTAAATAAATAGTAATAAAATGCATCTAATCACATATATCTATCGCGTATTGAAAATAAAAATGTCATAATAAGAAATTGATTATTTTCTGTTATGAATTAGGTACATCTAGCGTAAACTTAAAACTAAGCGTTATGCAAAACCCTCTCTGATCTAATTATATCTACAGTAGGTATACCTACTGATTTTATAATGAATTTTATTAACAAATTTCTTCATCTACATTTTATAAAATTTAAATGTCCCACTAGAATGCAGACTTTTTGAATTGTATCTCTTTTCTTTTCAAGGTGCTTAGTAATATAAAATGCATATTATTTATGACGAGCCGATTCTTCAGCTCTAATATATAATAAAATATTTGATATCTTTGTTTCATATTTATTAGATATGTTATCGATTTACGAGTACGTTCCATATAAATTATCAATTATTTATCCGTACAACCTATAACGTTTCTTGCTCTTTGATTTATATAGTGTGGAATACATTAGTTATTGGATTAAAAGGACTAGACTAGATTATGAAACTATAGGTGGACATATTTTATACAATTTAGTCACTTCCAAACCAAGCACATAGTTGCTTAATCAAAAATGGAGAGCAGGTATCTATTATTTAACTATGTATTGTATTTTATTTTGTATGGTAGGTACATGGTGTTTATACATATTAAGTAGAAAATACGGAATAAAAATAGCATTTTGTCAATTGAATCAATATATTCTAAAATTATTTCGGTGTTTAGCGGGTTTACATGAAGGCAGCGACAGCATATTGATAAGAAATAGTAAAGGGTGTTTTAGAAATAAATTACAGAAAAATGTTTTTAATATCCATGAAATTGGCTTTATTTGACAGATTTTCAAGGCATTAATATTGATATGATTTCAAGTATGTGGTTGTCGTGGTTGGCGCGTACAAGGCGTATCTGGAGGTCCGATTTTCACACACCCTTCGCAGTAAATCAAGCTGTATATCGGCAATAATGCGTCGAATGTTGGCTTCCAAGTGCTCAATTGTGTCTGGATTATTGGTGTACATTAGATATGCGATTTTACATATCCTCAGAGAAAATTATCTAATGGCATCAAATCGCACGAATAAGATGGCCAGTTAACAAATCCATTTCTTATTTCTTATGAATTATTTCTTGTGAAATTAATTATTCGACAAATGTTTCTATCAGTAAATTAATTGTATCGCGCGTGTGTGGTGCCGTCCTACTGAAACCACAGGTCTGCGACAAAGGCATTCATTCCAATTGAGGCACGAAAAGTTAGTAATCATGTCTCTGTATCGCTTACAGTTGACTGTAAATTCTCACAGTGATTCCACCGGTAATAAAGCGCACCAAACGGGACTTTTTCTGGATAATGGTGTTTCGACAATGGCTTGTAGATTATCATCGCTCCAAATGCGGAAATTCTTTTTATTGACATAGCAAGTGTCCTTCATCACTGAACACATTTGGATTGTGAAAATTGGACCTCCAGATTACGCCATTTGTGCGCCAGCCACGACGGCCTCATGCCTTAAGTCGTATTAAAATATTAATGCCACAAAATTATCTGTCAAAGAAAGCTAATTTTATGGATATTAAAAACATTTTCTGGGTTTTATTTTCATTTAAAGTTTTCCGCCTCTAAAAAAATACATTTTATCATCAGTAGTATATACTCCTATACTCGGCATAAGAATACACAAATAAGACATCACAATAATAACACTTTTATATTTCAATATTAACAAATATAAATTTTATGCAAAAATTGCCACTTAAAAGTTAACTCACATCTATTATGTTAATGTTACGCCTATTTATGGGAATTTTAATTAATCAAATTAATTTTTTTTATAATTATCTTTATCTTTAGATTTTAAAAGAAAATTAAAATTTTCGATTCAAAAATCTTCCCGAATTTTATAACTTATACTTGTGCAAGGCGTATTTCAAAATCGGTCGACATTAAATTTGACTTAAAAATAATATTTAATATGAAAATAACAGTTACCTAAGTTGGTCAGTAATTTATATTTTAGGCAAAAATATTTTTTATATACAGGGCGTAACAGATCTAGTCCCTAATACTTTATATTTAGATTCCTGACTTGTTTACCTAATTTTTAATTCCTGCTTTAATTATTAGTCGAAAATGTTCAAGCAACCACGTCCTTATATCAATAGTTATGGATTTATGCAATATCATGGTTTGCATTTTTTTTTTTACATTTTATTTATATTTATATTTAATACTTATATTTTATATAACATTTAATTATCACGATAGTATTTATATCGGTTACAAAAACTTCATTCGATTCAATACAAGTTAAATAAAATGATAAAAATCATGCAGAAATTCCAAATGGTATGTTTTCTACTTGGAATTGGAAGGTTTTTGACTTGTATTAAAAGGAATGAATTTTTCGTAATCGATATAAGTTACTATAATGTAAGTTCATCGTTTGTAAAATATAAGTCAGGGACATTGAAAAAAATGCAAACTTTGATATTGCACAACCCTATAACTATTGATATTAGATAATGTCAATCTATCTGTGAAGTAGTGCGGACTAGCTCTGTTACACCCTGTATATCTTATTTATGATAAGTGCTAAAATAAATTTGCCTAAAAGTGGTTAGATCGAAAAATCATAGGGCATCCTATATGTTGGCAATCGGACGTACAACTGTGTAATCATATAAACTTAAGGCGTATCGTTTAAAATTTTACTCGAAAATATAAAATATTCAGATTCATCAGAAGATAATTAATATTTGATGAAAATTTTAATATTTGTTTAAATATGAATTTATTGGTATATACCTGAGGTGGATATAGGTACCCAGATCACACCGGGGCCAAGGGCTTCAAAAATACAATAAAAAGATTTTTATTTGAATCTGTGATTTTTCTTTGTTTCCTGTTGCAATCATAGCCAAATTTTAATGGTCCGCAAATTATCCGCAGTTACTTTCATCTTTTCTTACGTCTTTACTTCTTTTCCTTTCATCATTCAATTTTGAAATTTAAATTTAAAATCTTTATCGGATACTCGATAAACTAGTAGAATAGATGCTATATCTATCTATATAGAGGCTTATGATGCTGTGTTTGAAACAAGTGAAGGAAATTTTGAAAATAATTTAATCAATTAGGCAGCATCGTTGGCCAAAAACTTTGGGTCCATTTGCATGTTTGATTTTTGATACAATATTTTAAGTAAGTGTGTAAGTAAGTGTAGGTAGTCAAAACTGTTAAGAACTTTGATATTTTTTAATGTTATACTCATTTAAATAAATTAAACATACCTAGTTTTGAAATATTGATAAAAAGGAAAAACCTTTATTTAAGCAATATTTATCGAATTATCAACATGTTTTGGGGCCAATGGTCCCTTTACCAGAACACAACGTATACTTAAAATTAAAATTCGATGTATGTATAAACATTGCCAAAAACAAAAAAAAAAGTATATGGGTGTTGAATATCTAACTAAGAACTAACGTGAAAACAAATTTAAAAAGTAACTATTTGCAAAAAGAATTTGGTTATTTATAGAATTTAATTTACAATTAACACTGTTACTAATTTCTGAAATTACTGTAATCCTATGTTATTTGTATGTAAAATTTCTAAGCCCTAATAAATATCAAGAGGATGGTTTGTTTCTAAAAGATGATAAGAAAATTCAGAAGAGTTATTGCTATTTAAACATCTTAAGTGCCCCTTAATCAAAATTTCTTCATATATAAAAATTATTGCAACCATTGCAAAATAATTTGTAAGCCCCCGATTTTTTTACAATAAATCATCCATATCTTTGTTATTTAATATATAATTCACAACCCGCCTGAGGATTTTTACAAGAATAATATAGTATTTTTAATATTTACCGTAAACGCATTTGGTTATTCAATTTTATAAACATCTTTAAAATACGAAAATGCTACATTAACGATTCTATAAACACACAGAGTTGTTGTAAAGATTATATTCTTTTTTTATTTTGTAACAAATTGGTCGAAATTTTAACATCCGAGTCAAAGAGCATTTGAGATATTTGAATATATTATTATTCAGTGAATTTCAAATTTTTGAAAAATAATCACATTTTTGGTTTAAAAAAATAGGTTTATCTGTTTTACATCTTAATTAAGTTGGTTTTAAATATGGTTAAAAATAATCGTTATCTAAAGTACGTAAAGGTAATAAAAATATCAGTTATAATATAATACGTATAAAAAATAAATAATTGGTTAACTAAATTGAATCACCAACCTTATTACCCTACAAATATTTCCATAATTTCAGATATTTAATGTATTTTTCATATATTCATTCATCATACGGGTTTTTTATTTTCATTTTATGCGGAATTATATTTAAATATTTAAAATAATTTTTAAAATGGATTATTATCAAATAAAACATAAAAATGTTATGTGAAAGATTAGTTTTTATGATCCTGACTAAAGAAATTATTATTTCCTGTTGGTTAAATAAACTCTAGATGTTACCTATACATATGTACGAAAATAAACATTATATATTATATTTTTCTTTGAATAATATCAAGCATAACATAAGAATATACCTTTCAGTAGTAATATAAAATACGTGTGTTATTTTCCCAATGACTGTTTTATTAACTAGAGGTTTTTGCCCAAGAATTTTCTGCATTCAACGAGGAGTAGACGCATGTGCCATTTTTCTGTTTTATTTCTTAAATGTTTGATTATAAAAGTGCATAATGTGTATACACATTGTGCCATTCTTAAATCGATATTCTAACTATCCCAGCCACATAGCCCATTAAATCATGTCGTTCTGATAAAATATGATAATATTTTAGTTTACTTTCAAAACGACACATCTGTCACTTACAATATTAGCAATGTTCTTAGTAGAGATGAAACGGATAGTGATTTGGCCGGATACCGGATATCCGGCGAGCCCCTACGCCGGATAGCTGGATATCCAGCTGCCGAATGTTTGACCCATAGCCACGGACATGTCTCGAATAATTTAGATCCGAGCTACGCCTACGCTACGCGATCCGAGCAACGCATTGGATGTCGTCATGAGTCATTACGTCATTAGTGAGCGATTAACACGCGTGCGTTGTAGTGATGGGTCTGCTCTGTACTCACTATTACAATGTAGTACTACATTACATTGAAGTGCACACTTCACACGTTTTGAAGTGTAGTGCACACTACAAACTACAAACACTTTAAAGTTATTGAAAGTACATACTTCAAATAGTACACTTCATTTCAAAGCGAACACTACAAAGTACACACACTTCAAAGTTATCGAAAGTATGAGAAACATACTTTAAATAGTGCATTTTTGTACGTGAAATTTTTGGAAAGTTGATGTAGATAAATGAAGAAATCTCTGGAAACTTTAACAACCCCCCCCCCCCTCTCCCCATGGTTTGAAAAATTTTGGGACCGAACGAAGAAATCTCTGGAAACTGTAACAACCTCCCCCCTCCCCCCCCTTGGTTTGAAAATTTTTTGAAATCGAATGAAGAAATCTCGCCAAATTTTTATTTGGGAAAAAAATATTTAATCCACTAGTACTACAATTACTTCATTTCTTCATTATTTACATTACATTATTAAGAAAATATAAGCAATATTCGACAGGTCGCGGCCGTAAAATTCGTTTTTAGTGTCTTAGAAATGATCAATTGTGTACGCAGAATATGTTTTCTTACCAGTGGATTGCTGACATTTTGAAGATAAATCTGAAGGTACTAAAATAATTAATAAATGTTCAAGATTATTTAAGTTGTAAAATAGGCCGGATAGGCCGGATACCGGATAGTTATCGGATATCCGCTTCATCTCTAGTTTTTAGTGTGAAGAAGTGGCTTACCCAAAAATTATGAGCATTTTTATGCCACGGGAACTTAGTTGGAACGGTACTGGAACTGGAACGGTATGAGAAAAGAAGAAGATGAAAGTCCGTGAGATAAAATATGCTGACCTTTGTTCATTCAAATATTTATATATGGAAAATAAATTTTACTATACAGGGTTGAGGCAGCTTTGGCCATTTTTAGATATTTTTTGCCAACTGTGCATCACTATGAACTCAAAAATAGTCAGAATCTATTTTTTTCAAATTTTCCCATATAACATATTAATTACTTTTTTGAATATATAGAAAACAAGTCTATAAAATTTTATGCTGATGTGTTGTTGTAAGACCACAAAACCAGCACTCACAACAACACATCAGCCCTGATGATGGACCCTGCAATGGGATCCGGTCAGAAAGATTGTAAATACACGGCAGAATACCCCAGAAGACACGAACCAGAAGAGTTTTTTTTCTTTCTTTTGTTCAAATTTCCAGCTTTTTTCTTCATTCTATCTTTTCTTAATTGTTTTTCTCTTCCTTGTCTTCCATTTCTGTTTCTTTAACTGCCATTATAGAACTTGCCAGAATAAATATACTCTCTTTTACGCATAGTATAAGGTACCTACTACTTTTATATTTGGCCAGACTACACTGTTATTAAATAAATATATGGCCTTGGCGGTTGTAATAATAATAATTTGTGAATAGAAATATAGTTACTTGGGATAAATTGTCAAATGATTTTGCTCGAGTGGACAATTCATTCTGAACATCATTTGGTGAAGCTGCTGAAGTAAATATTTCATTTAAGTGCGAATGAATTTCTTTTTGAAATGGGTCTTCTTGAACTTAAACTGATACTTTGTGAAGAACATTACTTATTGGATCCACTGTTCCCTTCCACTTCTGTTGGTGGGATAGTTAGAAAATTTATAAACCAATGTAAGTGGATATTACACCAAGTATACCCAATTAAATTCCATGTCTTAAGTATAAAGACATTTGAAATGTGATATAAGTACAATAAGGGAATTAGAGGTTAAATACAAAAGGGGGTATCAAGTGTCCTATACCTAAAACGAAAACAACTGATATTTATGATTAAGAATACACAATAGCACAAACATAGGGTCAAGTGAGGAACACGGGGCACAGTGTAACGTTAGTAATATTTCTTTCTCTTTTAATTTGTCTATTGCGTCTCTACGTATTTTGACGTCGTGCGCCGCAATCTTTTGTCATTGTAGGTTATATTGCTTGGTAAACGGAATCATGTTCAAAATTAGGTTTTTTGTCAAAAAATTGTGAATAATTTGACTAGTGAAGTTTCGTTATTGTTAAAATACAAATAGTTTGTGGTGAGTAATTGTATTTTGAATTTAATCTTCAATTCATTGGTGTTTAAAACGTCCACAATGTTTGACGATATTTCTAACCTATAAAATTAAAAAAAAAAATGTTTTTATAGTAAGACGTGGGGCACAGTGTAACGGGGCACAGTATTATAAATATTTTATAGTGTGCCCCCTTGAGTATTTTTATTTTCTTCCAGGTTTATACATCGAAATTGGTACGAAATCGTAGTAGAAAGACTATATTGAAAAGATTAAATCTAAGTTAGAAAAAAAATACAATTGTTTTTATTTTTGTCGAGTGTATAATGAAAGTGTAATGATTAGGTATGATTCCCAAAAACATGTTATGATGATATTATTGAGGTTAAAGAATTATTTTTTTTCATATTTTATTTCGTTTAATGTCAAGTTTAGTTCAATGGTATAGTATGTCCCGTATTGTTATACTGTACCCCTGTGGCTGTTAAACTGTACCCCATCCCAGGGGCACATTGTAACAAAATTGTGATCTCAGAAAACTGCCAAATTAAGTAATTTCTAAGTATAATTGCAAATGTTTTTTTTAAGCCAAATATGAAGGTAAAAGACTTCTAGACTAAAAGAAAAGTAGAAAGAGTCTTCAGGCAATATTGAAATAAATATAAAATAAAGGTTTTTTTTTTCAAAAAATATAATTGACTTTTTTGTTACACTGTTCCCCACTTGACCTTATTCACAATAATAAGTCTTGATAAATATTTGACTCTCCTGAGAAAACTGGCAAAAGAAGCCGTCTGAAAAAATTTCGGTAAAATTTCGATGACAAAAGGAGCCGTCTGCATTACAATGTGAAATATTTATATCAAATTTTACACTAGTGCCGGAGCCACTCTACGCGAATTTTCCACTGCGTCTCTTCAGTCGCGGAACACCGCTACATTTATTTCCATACAATATAAGCTTATCAAACACACTACGCGGATGATCGGTCGAAAAGACGCGGCGGAAGATACGCGCAGTGTAGCACCGGCCTAAATCAATATTTTAGGACAGTAAATTAACAACGCCTAGAATAGCGTTATTATTTAAATATTTTCGTTGGCACGCTAAATTGAAACATTGTTATTGCTCTCCTCAGCATTATTCAAAATGAAAGTGATCCCTTCCGCCATTCGAAAGCCGTACAATACCGATATTTAATATTGGCAAAAAAAGAACCATCTGTTCACAAAAAAAATAATTTCCAGATCTAAAATGTGGTATCTAGCGTTAGTTACAACGCGACTAGCGATGTGCAATATTAGTTTTTAATAATTTCGCTAGATGTCATTGAAGTCGTAGTATACAATTAAATAGTTCAAAAATGTGTAGTAAAAGACTAGACGAGTAGGTATTTGAAGTAATTTAAAATATTTTTCTCGGATATATTTTAAAACCATTACCATGACTATATTTACATTACCTGGCAGATAACTTGAGACATAAAATAATAAAATATTATGATATTGGTAGCATTGCATAGATATACTAAAGGGATGTGTTAGCTTCTAATCGTTATTTATTCTAATAGTGAATAACTCAACATTTGTTTACGTTTTAAAGCTTTCTGATTGATTGAATTCATTAATTACAAACCTGTCAAACTTAGTAACGTTAACATTGATGGCGTTATAATGTTATAAAATAACTTTCAAGATACCGAATTAGCAATAATTGCTATTTTCAGAATACGACCGATTATTTTATTTAACAAAAATCAATCATATTTGTATGTACATTTGATTTCAGTCATAAAAAACAATATGGAGGGACACGAGGGACACAGCGTATATATATATATATATATATATATATATTTAATTAAAAAAGGCATTCTGTTTCGAAAGAATTTTTTCTTGATATACTTTGTTTTCTAGAGATATGGTGTAATTCGAAATTCCGTAACAAATATTATTTTAAAATGATAATAATAATGATACTATTATATACAATCTGGAAATAAGAAGACGTACATTAACTACGCAGTCTGATCAAGTGAGAGGGGGGGGGGGGGGTTAGGTAAAATGCTACCCTGGGCTACGTGAGGGGAGGCGGCCAGAACCGAGCTACCTAATTCTTTCATTTATTTTATTTGGCATAATTAAAACGGTACAGAATATGCGATCGATAGGTCTGCGCAGATTGGTTTGCACCGATAGCGACACATTGTTACGTGTGTAGCAAGGTTTAGGCACCTTTTAAACACATAAAAGTTATTTTTTCTTTAAAAGAAAAAACACAGTATTCTCTGGCACACGAGACTTCCCCCGCTAGAAACAGGGAGTCAAAAACTCTGCCAGTGAAAAAAAAAAAAAATTTTGTTTTGTTAAACTTCAATAATTTCATTTATATCCAATTCACTACCTTCTTTACCATCCGAATTTGAAAAGGGAAAGTAATGAAAGGTTATGGAACGCGAAGTTTTATTTGATATAAAGATTTTATAATTATGTACACGTATTATAGCCCTGCATAAAAATGTTTATATTTATAAAATTAAAATTCCAGTTGAATAGGTAGTATGTAATATAGAATCTACTAATAGTTAGTGATTATGATATATTTTATTTCAGGTTCACCTACTCGTCAATACAGCACCTGACTCATACTTTATTTGATAACATTGGAGTGACATTTTTTTACTTAGTATATATCCTCTTGCTTCATTATGTAAGGATATTATATTGTCTTGTTTTTAATTATTTGATTAGCTTATATAATTTTTTTAGTTACATATTTGTTTTTATATTTATACTTTACATATTACATATTTGGATTATTTCCACATTTCTTTAAATATTTTTGTTGTATGTTGCTTTTTTTGTTTAATAAAATTAAAATATATTATATTTCCAAGAAAAATCACGTCACGAGTTGTATTATTCATTACCATGTTTAGGTATTAATCATCTTCGACAACGATTTCATTACCATCCGTTTGCATTTCATTATTTTCTATCAATATATTTTTAATTTCTCTAAAACTACTACTTTTTACGTTCTCCACCAATCAGGCAATCCGTTTTCGTAAATAGCTATGCTTTAAACGAACGCTTACTTTAATCCAACTTGAAACAACCGGGCCTTACACAGATAATTTATCTTTTAATAGTATAGTTCAGTTTTGCATCATAATTTCAGTCAAAATTAATTTTTTACATTCCGCCAAAATACTCGCATTAATTGCGGAGTGAGCCATTTTAGAAAATAGAACAGCGTGGTGAACTCTGGGGATGGGAAAAACTATGTTTATTTTGAGATCTAAATAGTAAAATATTGAATTTATCTGTGATATTTATGTATATGAAAATAAATCAAAAAATAAAATCAATTAATTAAATGTCTCGTGTGATTGTCATAAGACATTTCATATTTTTATACATCATATTAAATTATTTATAAACGTCCATAAATAATTTGTCAAACAATGCTTGTATTGAATTTAAGATTATGACGATAATGTTGTTAAGGCCGATAAACAAATATCGATTTAAAATTGAACACCTCTATTCTAAGCAGTCGATCGTTTGTCATCTCGACCCATGGACACGGAGCGTCTAATTGGGTGCTCGAGTAGAAATGTGTCTTCGGTCGGGGTCGCCATTTCGTTCTAAAATGCATTTTATTGTCGATAACATCGTCGTCACTTAATTTAACCAGTGTTTTAGTGTTTGTGATATTCATTTTAATTGTTATATTCTTTGAATGTTCCGAATATACTAAAGATTACGGGCGAAATACGTGTATCATAACCTCGCCCGTCGGTGGTGGAAGTTGTAAGACACAATATGTAAACATATCTCGTATTCGTTAAAAATACAGTTTTGTGTTTATTTAATATCAGTTCGAGTCTCCTCGATGCCTTTATACTGCAAAGTGCACTATGGCAATGCCGTGATTGTGAGTGCATAAGCTAAATAAATAGATAATTTCACAAATAAGTCTGACGTTTCTGCTAGCTACACCTCTCGATAAACAGTGCCAGTTTGTCGAGGTTATTTTGATAGCAGTGAAATTGAGAGGTAATAATACTCCCACACTTTTGTTTTATTCGGTTTTCGTTTCGTTTCGTTTAATTTTATTAACATTACCTTTAATTAATTAAATATCTATGAATTTACACAATTCATAACTACTTTCTATGTTGTTTTTCAAATTGCACGTATTGCAAAATTATTGCAATCGTCATTTACCTACCTCACAATTGCACATGTACATGTGCCTTCTTTTGTACTAATTTTATACCTCAATCTTAGTTTGCAACCCTAAAACTTTCATTTTTTAGTATATTATCATTTTTGTCACATTTATGAGTGATGTGGACCTGTACAAGTGGAAAATAACAATATTTATTCTGCCATTACACATGTAGATATTCGATACATACGAAGTGACAATAAATTATTAATTCACTATCTGACTTTGATAACCTTTCCTTGATAATAATGCATATCGAACGTACTCGATTGTAAATGGATGGTAGATATTTTATTTGGAAATAAAAATGCAAAATACCTACGTGCCCTCAGTTACTTCATTCTTCATTGTCAGCTCTTTATACACATAACAACAACCTTCGTAATTGGTAATTTATAAAAATTACCAGAAATGAATCACTTTTGACCGATGTACGGCCACTGGCGGTGTTTCCGTAAAACCTATTTTCAATATAATTTATTAGATATCAAAAAAGGGAAGCGTAAGTAAACTAAACCACTTATCACAAACAAATACCCAGTTAGACGTATTCATAAAATGGTTTAAATAATAACGTAATGTACCTACTAATCCCGCAAAACACCGAGTACAGATTATAATAATTCTGGGAGACGGGGCCCTGGCGGCAATAATTTTTATTAGCCTGCTTTTTTAAAAGTGACGGTTTGTGCCTATTCAACATAAGTCTGCATTTATTTTCTGACAGATATCCATATAAATGCCCAATGATATAATAAACTGTAGATTACAAGCGTGAAATCTTGACAACTCAAAAGTAAGGTAATTAATTAATTGCCTTACTTGCATTCGTCATCGAACGGACCTTCTTTCATCTTTGGGCGCGAAGCTACGCCGAAAAAAAAGTCCCGAGGGAAAAGGAACAGAGTATCGTACACTATTGTAAGAATGAGTATGTTATTTTAGTCACCGTGACTTCAAATTAACTGATTTTTACGTGATTACTTGATAATGTGATTTGTTGTCTCTTTCAATGCAATATTTGCTACATATGAAAGCCGGCTAGTATGGGAATAACGTGTCTATATCTATAATACGTCAATGTAAATGCCAGTTAGAACATTTCAAAATATAATTTATAAAACTGTAGATAATTTGTCTTATTCAGCGGCCCTCGTTGAAGTAGCTTTTGTATGAGAGCCGTCAAATAAATTATAGTAAATTATATTTTGGTAGAATAATCTGCATGTGAGTATTTTTTGATGTTTAACATCTTTCCTCTCGCTTTCCTGCAAACTGTGGCAGTGATTTCGTGAAAATGGACGGAAATGCGTAACAGGAAATAAGAGCCGGGGAAGTGCCCGCAATTCTATTTGACCAAGGAGCGCGCGCGATGGAAAAATCATCGTTTATAAGAAATGAAATCTGACAGCCGTACATTAAATGATATTAATGTGTTTTTTTAAAACAAATGTGTGAGAATTACGACGTTCAAGCGATAATTTTTTTTTGATAGAATGAAAGGTTGATATGCAAGTTAGTGTTTACGACAGAGAATTCTTTTCCTTTCGACGAAAATTAGACGGCGCGGATCAAATCAAAAACTTTCTATCACCTAAAAATGTATTGAAAGACATTGACAGACTGGCTTCAGAAATGTCAGTTTTAAAAACATGTTGCGTATTGTTGATATTCAATATATAATATCTCGAAATCAGAGATGAAACGGATATCCGGTAACTATCCGGTATCCGGCCTATTTTTACTATCCGGCCGGATACCGGATAGTATCTCAATATCCGGCTGATACCGGATATTCAGATAATTGCGAAAATTAAAAAAAAATATATCGCCAGTAAATTGATAAAGGGAGATAGATACTTGCCGGCAAATAAAAAAAAACATACAATCGTAGAACAATTTTTATTATTTATTTAATCAATAAATTGGTTAGTATTCAAAATTAACCAATGGCAAATTAAGAACGATGATTTCTTCTTCAAACACAGCAAATTAATTTTGTGGTGACATTAATAATATAATTAATAGAAATAAACGTTGTTTTCACCACTTTTTTATTGAAAATATCGACAGCCCATTCGTCAGGATACAATTGTGTCCTGACAAAGGGGCTATGGGCTCCGAAACATGTTGATATGTTCAATAAAAAAGTGGTGAAAACAAACTTTATTTTTATTAATTATATTAAGACGGATGAATACTAATTTCTCTGCATTTTGGGAGGATAAGCGATTGCGCTTGTTTTCGTAAAGACCGGTTTCAGAAAGTAGTCTTTCGCTCTATGCGCTGGTACAAGGAACTGAAAGGTAAACTCTGGCAAACTTTATCTAATTTGGATCAGAGTTCGAAAAAATCCGATTTTTATAATAAAAATCAAATAATATATCCGGTATATATCAAAAATTGGATATATATCCAAACTTTTTTTCTCCTTTTTTGCACACGTGGATTGGTACAAACTCGAAATAATTAGGAAATTTATATTTTTATTTTGCATATGAATTATTATTTATTAAATACATAAATGAATTCATAGGTACTGAAAAAGGCTTATATATGCAATTATTATATATAAGTTATAAAAGTTGCTCTTCCTAATGTAGCGTTATGGGTGTTTGTTTCTTTGTGTGAAATAAAAACGGATTATATGAAACAAATGAAACTAAAAAATAACCGTAGCACTTTTTAAAATACAACTAACGCCATCTAGCAACGACCGCAGATATTAAAAAAAAAAACAACCTGTAGCATTTTTAAAATAAAACTATTAACATCTATTAACATTTGCAGAAAGTTTTCTTGGATATATATCAAAAATAAAAATCTAGCCATAAATATCGTGACATATATCGTGATATATATCATGATATATATCCGCGGATATATATCCTCGAACCCTGATTTGGATACTGTTTTGAATTAGCTAGTATTATATAGATAGAATTAGCAAATATAATGGTCGCGACTACGGTAGATTTGAACTATAATAATTGAACTATAATAATTGCGTTCTTTTCTTGATCCTTACACTGACTATTATTTTCGTTTGCCACTTCGTCGAAACAATCCCGAAATGTATAGTGAGCTTCACGAGTGACAGTTGATCTGTTGTTGATCAGTTGATCAGTGATACTACTAGTATTGTCACTTTTGTTTCTTTTAGCAGGCGTAGAAGATGGCTATAAACTTCCTCGCAAGACATTTTTATTAATTCCAACAAGATTTTCTTTTTCGGGATCTTTCTAATGTCTGGTTTTCATATTAATAACATCATTAAGTCATATCATGCTTTCTGCTAGAACAATTTTTATCACTAGATAGTGCAGTAGATCAATATTCAAATTAAGCAGTAAATAAATTTAATACTGATATTGGAAACGCTATTTTGAGTACCTATTCAGTTTTAATTAGAATGTCCCAGACTCGTCGAACAAAACTTATCTTAAAATTGTACTCGTAGAGTTTTCATTACGAAAAATTTATAACTTTATTAAGATTGAACACTTTTTAATTATTTTAGTAGAGATTTACCTTCAAAATGTCGGCTTTCCACACGTAAGAAAATATATTCTGCGTACACAGTTGATCATTTCTAAGACACTAAAAACCAATTTCACAGCCGCCGAATAGCAAGCGGGTATCCGGCCGCCGTATGTCCGGCTATCCGGCGTAGGGGCTCGCCGGATATCCGGTATCCGGCCAAATCACTATCCGTTTCATCTTTACTCGAGATGTATTGTACTTAGTAGTAACGTCAACCCGAATATCACTAATTTTAAAGTTGGAAAAATGCAATACCAACCTTCACATTAATTAACCGTTAGTTAATATGAATGTTAGTGTTGCTGCTTTGCGTTAATTATTATCGTATTTTTTATAAAAAAATATTTTGTATTTTTAGTATTAAAAAAAAAATAACCCATAAAAACAAGTTTTTATTATACTCCCTTTCTCATTTACTAGTTGAAACATTTTTTTCGCTTAACCTACGCGTTGGGCTTCGGTCGGGCGACGCTACGAAAGGGAGTAATAAAAAATTTCCAAAAATCCAAAATTATACTATAATCAGGTTTCGCTCTACCAGACGCGTTGAAATATTTTCATACAACTTAATAAATTGTATGAAAAAACCATTCAGAATTTGAAAAATTCAAAAATTTATTAATTTTTTTGACGAAAATTTGATAGATCTTCTTAATCGTCGTCACGAGTCTGCTTGCAAAGTTTCAGCTCGATTGGATCACGAAAAAGGGGTTTAAAATGGACCCAAAGTTTTTTCGTCAGACAAGAAGACAAGCAGACGCCACGAGTTAATATTAAGGAGTCCTTGAAAATTGTGCTTGATTTCCTAGGGGTCCGTGGCTGAAAAAGGTTACGAAACACTGGCGTAGAATACATTCGACACTGCAGCGATTAAATTTATATAGATAGCGAATAGATATAATATATTGATTGACTTTTTTCTTGCAATCCTTGCTGGGTATCTTTCAGAAGACAGACTATTCAGACATTCAGATAAAAATAACCTTACTTTGAAACTCATGGTTATTGGACTTGAAACTCGTAGATAACCAATTACATCACCCAAGCCTGTATTCCGAAGGTTATTGTACTTTTATAATATACCGTGATACTGAGTAACTTTATAATACGTGTGATGCACAATTTAACGGCACTACAGAAATCACTCTGATGTAAAACTTATTTTAAAATTACTTAATTTATTGTTTGATGAATGGGGAAGTAAAAATCCAAGTGTAAAGTAAATTATTGACTACCATATTGCTCTCACGTCTGCGGAACTGAACGGAGTTATGACAGTTCAATACCAAAAAAATAGGCAGGATAAGCAAAGGGGGACTTTACTACGGTTATAAACATTATATGTACCTACCTATGTATTTATATTAGATTGAGGAAAACAAACAAAAGATGTCCAATAAATTAACAAGAAATATTTTATTAACAAAATAGGTATGTACGAGTAGGTAATCGCAATTTTCTTGGCTGTGGCTAGGTACCTACTCGACTTCCGAACTATGCCAGTGAACAGCCTTTGGTTTAATTATTTATTTCATTTAAAAAATAGATTGAAAAGAAAAACACGAATTTAAAAAAATTGCCTTCTGACATTCTCAAGCGACATTTTTCTTATAGCAAAATGCGAGCATATGCGAACGGGTTTTCGCGTCTAGATTCAGTACCACCTCCGCATTTCAGAATATGGTAACTAATAAAATACTAATCCGATGGGTTTTTGTTTGCACTGAATTTCAGGCTAGTTTCTTAAGACAATTTATAAACATGATAAATCTACATACATGTGTGCTAATTTTTTTTATATAGAATATTATACATATATTCGTGTTCCGTATTTTATTCCGCTCCTTCGGAAAACATTTTACAGAAGTTAATGTAAATGCATAGAACAAGAATAATTTTATTTTCTTGGTAAGCTCTAATAATAGAGACATAAGGTAATTTAACGGAATGATGGACAGTGCTAATATTATTGTGGTATTTCCAAGTTATGCCCAAGCAATTGTAATAATTGATATAATATGCCGGGTATTTTTAAATAAATGGAATTATGGGAAATTATTCTGACGTAACATCACGTAAATACTTATCTGGTAGCCTTCTAGTCTTATCTTAGTAACCTTTATAATTTTTTTGTATCATATGTAATGTCAATATAAACACATTAGTTTTAATATTTATGTTGGTATTATTATATATTAAAAATTAATAAATGTCTCACATGCCTTGTTTTGAACTTTCATCGTGTGTACAGTGAGCGACAATGAAATGTCCGCACTTAACCCTAGAATCCTACACTGTTTTGCCCAACCGATTTTCCTACAAGGGGTGCCTGAGCACCCCAGATTTTGGGAGTTAATATTTTTTTAAGGAAACAATTTTAAAAATATATTTCTTTAATACACGTAGGACTATAAACTTAAGATCAAAAATCAAAATAAATCTACTTATTATTAATTAGTTAAGCACTTTTTGCATACTTTTATTTGATGTTCCAAACGTATCGGAGTTTTGCACTTCGTATACTAAGTTTTGCTCTTCCGGTCCTTACTCCTGGGACAGAATCCACAACGCATCTGGGTGTGATGCTAAGGAATCAAGCTTTTATTTGGCATAGGTTTTTTAAGGATACCACAAATAATTTATTTTTTATGCGTTCAAGTTAACTTTGCTTTTGCATGCGTTCTTCCAAATAATTACTCAAGAGTTGGAGTCCCAATTTTTATTAAAAAATTCTTCTAAATTTTATTTCTGATTTATTTGTTGCTTTTAAACATTTGTAGAGAACCCAAGAGTTAATTAATGCCAATACCGTTTAATTTAAAAGTCCATGAAAAGTGCACATCGACCACCGTCGCGATTTTCTTTGGACGAAGTATTTTTTAGCCATTCCATGGAAAACGTCGACGCCACTTTTGGTTTTATTATAAAAATTAAATTTCCTGGAGCTCTACTTCATTATTTTTGTCAGGAGAATCTTCAAGAGTTGACAACATTAGGGTGACCTTCTTGGTTGATTTTGGCGGACAATAGGATAAGAGAGTTAGATCTATCATACGCAAAAATAGTTTTTTTCTCGGTCTCGTAACTCCAAAACAAAGACCGGTATTTCATTTTTATTTTGCGTGTTCGCTATAAGAATGCTGGTGAACCAGTTATCCAGTTATCCATGGATATTATTTGCTGGACCTTAGTTGCCCGTTACATGAAGTAGTATGACTAAAAGAATTACCAACTGAAATTTATCTGTAAAATTTTAAATTTAATGTTTTTGCAATTATTAGTAATAATAATATAATCAATATTATAAATATCAAGTTAATAAAATTCAAGAACTTGTAGAATGATTTAATTTATATTACAAAAATACTTACGATTTTCCTACACCCACCGGGGGGGTGCCTGAGCACGCCGCAACACACGCACATACGTCTACAAAACTCGGCAGTCGCTGAGGTACTGACCAATAGACCAATCCAGAGTAGGTACTTGGCCGCAAAGTAAAATACGCAGACGTATAAACCAGGGTTCGAGGATATAGGATCGAGGATATCCGCGGATATATATCATGATATATCGACTGCCCCAACGAACGAGGCAGTAACTCAAATAAATCGATTTTTCAGGGGGACACTTAAGTTTCGAACCGGATTTCTAATTCTTTTTTTAATCTACTCAATTTTTTTTTTGTGTGTGTAGGTAATATTTAAGACGATCTTACTAGTAATTGAGATGTTTTATTATAATTTACATACCCACCTACTTCGATATTACATGGAAAAAATGGTTAACTGATTTACTAGTTTTGTAAAATTCATATTTTCATCTGTTAAATATTGAATTTGAGATACTGCTGTCTTTGCTGTAGGTAGGCAATCATGGCCTAAACCTAAAAATGATACTAACTCAAATACCTAAAATATTGAGTTACTGCCTCGTTCGTTGGGGCAGTCGATATATCACGGTATTTATGGCTTGATATACTATATATATAAATATTGCTAGGTACATTTTTTATCTAAATATATATATATATATATATCGATTTTTATTAGATTTTGTGAGTGCGGACTTCTTACTGTCGATCAGTGTAGGTCAGGTGTGGCGAACCTTTTTGGGTCAGCGTGCCAAAAATCCTCAAATATTATTTCTCGATTGCGTGGCGTGCTCAAGCAGGAAAAAAATTAACAAAAATGGAAAAATGTTTTTTTTCGGAATTTTATTTACAATCATAAAAATTACAATATAGTTTCTTAAAAATAAAATCGTAATCAATAAAAATACACATTATTTATTTATCAATGAGATTTTTCTGTTGTATATTCGATGACAAATTCTTAATATCTGGTTCATATTTTGTCACTTTTAGTAATACACACGACCAACTGGATTCATCAGTCATTCTCTTTCTTGAATTACATTTTATGAAAAATTTTCTGAAAACAATGACTCCCATGCAATGTAGAAGAGAAAATTTATAATATTATTCTCGCTAGTTTCTTTAAATCGCTAAAGATTTCTGGAATGGCGTTCCAATATCTCATTATTTCTTCTTCTGCATATTTTTAATATTGCATATTTTGTTCGATAATCGACGCTTTCAATTATTAGGTCCTTACATATGAAATTGACGTTTTGCCGTACTGGCAAATTTGATCTCAAATATCTTCTCTTTGGTTAGGAATTCCAAATCCAAATTTATACAACTATTTACTCATGTATTTGTGTTTTGAAAATTATAATTCATTTGTTTTTTCCTCAATTGTTTTTTTCTTTGCGTCACTCAGTTTACAAAATGAAAAACTTGAAATATCGCGTTATTTACGAGTACGAGTTCCACCGTGGCACCAGTGCTGCAGAAAAGGCTCGAAGGATTAATGATGTGTATGGCGACGGTGCCGCAAAAGAAAACACAGTGCGTTTTTGTTTCCAACGTTTTCGTTCTGGAAATTTCGACCTGCAGAACAAGCCCCGTGGACGGCCGGAGACCAAAGTTGATAATGAAGAATTGAAGGCTATTGTGGAAGCGGATCCATCGCAAACCACATCCGAGTTAGCTGCAGGCTGCGGTGTTAGTGATAAAACTGTTTTAATCCACTTGAAGCAAATTGGTAAGGTGAAAAAGCTTGAAAGGTGGGTACCTCACGAATTGAGTTAAGCAAATCAACAAACGCGCGTTGACTGCTGCGTTGCATTACTCAACCGGCACAATAATGAAGGGATTTTAAATCGAATCATTACCTGTGATGAAAAGTGGATCCTGTACGATAATCAGAAGCGCTCATCGCAATGGCTGAACCCTGCCAAACCAACCAAACCATGCCCCAAGCGAAAATTGACTTCAAAAAAGTTACTTGTGAGCGTTTGGTGGACTAGTGCTGGTGTCGTTCACTACAGCTTTCTTAAATCTGGCCAGACGATTACGGCAGATGTCTATTGTCAGCAACTGCAAACCATGATGGAAAAGCTAGCTGCTAAACAACCGAGGCTGGTTAATCGCTCTAGGCCACTGCTGCTTCATGATAACGCTAGACCACACACTGCACAACAGACGGCTACCAAATTAGAGGAGGTTCAATTGGAATGTCCAAGACATCCACCGTACTCTCCGGACCTTGCCCCAACAGATTACCATTTTTTTCGAAATTTGGATAACTTCTTGCAAAGGAAAAAATTCAACTCCGATGGGGCAGTCCAAACCGCCTTCAAAGATTTTATTGATTCCCGTCCGAATGGTTTTTTTAGTAAAGGGATCGATGAACTACCTATGAGATGGCAAAAGTGCATAGATAGCAATGGTACATACTTTGATTAAATAAATATATTATAATAAAAAAAAATCGGCTTTATGTTCCTCCCATACTAAACGTCAATTTCATATGTAAGGACCTAATATTTCCAAATCATTTCTCAAATCAAAAAATTTTCATTTCCTGAATTCGATAAATTGCATTTCAATGTCTTTCGGATTACGCACTCAAAAATCATCTGCTGATAGTGTGTCTAGATATAAAACTACAGAAAATTCTTGTGTTAATTTGATTTAATCTGGTTTAGCTTCTGCATTTTTTTTGTATTTTAGATATTTAAAGGTGTTAGATGCAACGTCACGATCGAAAATTTGTAATTTAGCTTGAAATGCTTTGATTAAATGAAACATAACAATAATTGTTTTATTAAAACCTTGCACTTGAATATTTGATTCAATTAAATGTTAGCACAACTCAGTAAAAAACATTTATTTCTTTAGCCATTCCACGTTTAGTAACTCCTTATATTTTTCAATAAGATTCTCATTAATTAAAAAAAGCTTAACTTCATCCAATCACTCAATGAATCGTTAAAGGAATTTTCTATGACTTAACTAACCATCGCACATTGTTGTACATATGTAAACCCTTATACACTGAGTTTACCTCATTCAAAAATTCTAAAAATTTTCGTTTTTTTAATCCACGTGCAGATATCAAATTGACCAATTTTGTTATAAGAATCATAACATCTTCTAGTGACTTAAATCCGTGTTTGCGCATTAAACTTGCTGGTGCTTTAATCACATCGTTTTTGGTGAAAAACATAATTCAAAGATGATGTTGTTCTTTTTCACTTGTGTCGGAAATGGGGTATTATTGTGCATATTGAATATATTATATGAACATGGTCAATGTTAACCACTCCACTATCAGCGAGATGAACTTATCTTCACTGACAGTGACGCGACGAACTTATCTTCACTGACAGTGACACCTGCAACGACGATAAACAACAAATTACAACGTACATAACCTCAAACGAAAACAAACGAAGTCAAAGGCAACGTTTCTAACATAAAAATCAAAATGGATTATTTGATCAGAATTTTAATTCCTTAAACTTAAAAATTAAATAAATATTTTTGAAGTTGGAAATCGTTCGCGTGCCATCCAAATTGTCAAACGTGTCACCTCGGGCACGCGTGCCCTAGGTTCACCACAACTGGTGTATTTCATCAAAGTAAGAGCATGTGAAATATCTGTTATTATCTATAGTATAGTAATAAAATCATGCGCCCAAAGAAAGACGTAGATATATTTTTAAATATTGGGATTAAAAAATATAAACACAAGATAATTAAAATTTCATATACTACCTTTGTACAAGATGTTTTTGTTGTGGTATAGAACTTTAAAATGAAATAAAGCACATAAAATCTCGGTAATGACCATTGTATTGACTTTATTGGAAAGATAATTTTACGTCATTAGTTTTATTGTTTCAGAAGTAAGTAGTAGAACTCCATAATCATCACATGTATGGAAATAAAAACAAGTTTTTTGTAAGATCTACATTTTTAATTTTCAATCAGGGCATTATCAATCTCAATAATGCCCTCATAAGGCGGAACGCGTCTCAGAAAATTAAAAAAATAGAACTTAAAAAACAATTGTCTTTATATCCATGTATGTATGTCATTAGTGTTTAAATAAAGGCAGTTTTTAGAGCTTTTTCTTGCGAATCGGATGCACGTTTTCCGGCGACAGCTGATTTGGGCTTAGTTTGGTCTATCATTTCACCGTGAATAGACTAACGCCAAAAGAACATTTGCAAATTTATTTCGAAAATCGTGGTATCGTATTTATATTTAACACTAGTTGCAAAAAATAAACTCTTTCCAATAAAGCCAATAATATGGCAATTACGACGATTTTTATGTGTTTTTATTTCATTTTGAAGTTCTGTACCTCAAGAAAAAAATTATTTATATATATTTTAAAAAATTGCACAGTTTAATTGTGATTGATGTGTTTAACGGTAGGCATATTTTTTGTGACTTGTCACTGCCAAACTCACTATTTTTATTTTCGTATAATATATACAGGTGTCTTATAGCTAGTAGAAAAAAATTTAGAGGTGGATTCCTGCCTGCAAAAATTTAAAATACAATGTTTTATCATTTTATTTGAATTGTATTAAAGTGAATGAAATTTTCATAATCGATATAAGTCATAATGATATGCAGAATTTTTGCAAAAAAGATGTCAGAAATATTGAAATTAAAAATTCAAACTTTGATATTGCGTATAATCATAACTATTGATATTACGTCATGGTTGCTTGAAAATTTTCGACTCATTATCAAGGCGGCAGTCCACCTGTAAAGTTTTTGCTATTCTATCTAGCTATGAGACACTCTGTATACATAATTGGAATATTGTTCGTTCGACGGTGTGAATGTTGATAGCATTTGTTATGTATAGATAACGGACGCTCTGTCGGTCAAAGTGGAAATCCTATTGTCACATCACAGCGTTTTGAGAGTGGAGATAACAAGGAATATTTACACTGCGTGTCAAATTTCAATAATACGAGAGAAAAATATAGAAAATAAACGTGTAATTACGTTGTATATTAGATTCCAATAGATATGGTCGTGTGAAATTAGTAGAAGCACAAAAAACAAATCATTGTTACGTCATATTTATTTTGTGATTTATTTTGGTGCCGCCCCATCAGACTTGTTGCTGGACTGCTCTGCAGTTTGCTGTGCAGTTTCCTCTCAGACTATCAGGACCTACGTCGTCACCATTCAGCTGTGTCCTGAAGTAATCAGAACATTTTTTGAAAAACATCCTGATTATCACTGATGGCTCCATCATTATCTCGGCAACAGGTGATTCTGCGTTCGAACTCATTCCGACAATCTTGTAGGGTGAGGTTACTTATGACTTACCACTGCCGAAATCGTACCTTTTTACTTCCTTTATAATTAACTCGTGGCGTCTGCTTGCTTGCCTGCTGGCAGTCGAAAAAACTTTGGATCGATTTTTGACCCTTTTCCCGTGATCCAATCGAACTGAAACTTTGCAAGCAGACTCGTGGCTATGATCAAGAAGATCTATCAAATTTTCGTTAAAAAAATAATAATAATTATAGTATAATTTTGGATTTTTAGAAATTTTAATGTTTTTTTTTTAATTGGAGTCATTACAAAAGTTTGATTACTACCAACGGCGCCGGCGGCCCGATAACGTCACGGAATATTAAAAATTTGAATTACTCCGTCGGTAGGTATAATAGGTACTTCACTACGAATTTCGAAAATTTGTGACAATTGGTTCACAGATGTTCGGTTTTTTGGGAAGAAATTAAATAATAAAGAGATATTTTTAGAGATTTTTGACATAGATATTTGTCTAGACATGTTTCAATTTCAGTCAATCATTTATTACATGATGGTAAACTTCATTTACAAAGAAAGGGAGTAAAATAAAAACTTGATTTTTATGGGTTAGTTTTTTTTATTCTGAATTTAATACTGTGCCAACAGCTATTATGGCATTAAGTAAAAACCAAACATATACTCAGCCGCCTTCCCAATGAAAATAACAAAATGTCTATCGAATTTTTGAATTCCTGAAAATGTTCCCTATTCGTGAGGTGGTCCAAGTTTTGTGCCACCATCTTTTACAGGTTGTGCAGCAAAGTCAGTAGCGGCAATAGTATTTACAACAATTCTACCAACTGTATTGTTTCACGAAATGAGCGTCTGTCAGCGTGAGGTGACAAATTCTCTCAAAAAGTATATCATCGTTTTCCTATAATTTTATGTCTATGTTAGGTAGTTTTTATCCCAAGCAACGTAAATATTAATTTATATTCCTTTTTAAGGATTCGTTCTGTCCTGTTTTAATAGTTGTTTACTCGATACTAAATCATTATGTTTATTTGAATTAAAAATGTATGTGCCAAGTCGTATCCCTTATAATCCTGCAAAAAGGGAAAATCTTATCTAGAAGATGTGGCGACCATTGCAGCCGCGCCACCCATAATAAGGGTGGAATTAAATATTTCGTCTCATATTAGGTACATAGTTGACACATGTCAACTGTATATCTGACTAGTCAACAATTACGCAAAGGCATAACCCTGTCTGTAGAAATAATGTCTACATCGTATAAAGAATAAATCGAGAATACAATAAATAATAACAATGGAGCAGTTAAAAGAAAGATGCAAACAATTGAAAATTCCGAAATAAGGAAGAGCTATTGTTTTTGTAATGTTTGAGCAGAAGAAAGTGTAAAAAACAGGATTCAGTGTTTAAAATTGAAGAAAGGTGCATGAGCTAAGTGATGGGGTTGACAAAAAACAAAAAATACGTTTGTAATGCCTGTAAAAACTATATTCAATATGAAAAAACGCAATGATGTCATCATAAAAAATATTTTTCTCTACACACATAATAAATATAGTTTCAGTTATTTTAGTTTATTTTTAGTTTTAGGCCCGACTCCAGCTGTTGGTGATAATTATTGTGTTTTGTTAATTTCATGTAAATGCGTGCAGATTTTTTCAACTTTTTATTATAATAAGTAACAATGTTCACAAATGTTTTAAATATATCAAATTATTATTGTTATAATGTATACTTGCTTATTCTTATGGGGTATGGCCTAAGGCGGGATTCTACTTTGGACGCTCGAAAAAAGGGCTTTTTTTTATGAAATTATGAATAAAGATGTCGATGTAGGGTTTTCTAGGCTTAATAAATACGCTTGAAGTACATTAAAATTAATTATATATTTTATGCACTTTTAATGTACAAAAACACCATTTGAATACAACGCTTCGATTAGTAGGTGGGTCTGCGCTGGTGTTGAAATTTCAAAAATGGGCCATCTAAAACAGAAAATTTTTGAATTTTTAGGTTCAATGTATCACTAGCAACCGACTAAATTAAGAGTGTATTTATTAATTAATCTTAATAAACTCTGCATCAATATATTTATTCATAATCTCATAAAAATAGCATTTTTTTCGAGCGCCCAAAGTAGAATCCTGCCTTAAACAACCTTACCCTGCTCAGTCAGTTTGCTGTTTGCTTATCTCAATCGGTACTGATCGTTTGTTCCGTGTTGGGCGCCGGGTAATGGTGTGTGTACCTATAGAAACATCTTTCTCATTCATATTAAAAATGAAAAGTTTTATTCCTCAATTAGTCACACTCAATAATGTTTTTATTGATTACGATATATTATACATATGCCGTCGTTCATGCGATTCCTGAAACCATATTAAAAGGTTAATTAATTACACGCAAAGCTGGCTGCAGCCGGCTTGGGGTGAATATTCGCTTAATGACACCGTTTAATATTTACATAAAGTAGTGATAATTTATGGGTCATTCCACATCAGGAGAGACGAGTCCCATGGAACTGTGCATCGTCAGCGTGCACATTTGCACCACGTTAAGGTGTACTAATAGTAAACGGGTTAAAAACCAAAATACTAATAAAATTAATACAAATTCTAATTTGTATGTAATCTGTTTAATTTAGAAACCAAGTCACGTCAAGACACCGCACCGCGACATTCACGAGGCAGTTATAATTTATACATTATGTGTATAAATACCTCAAAAATGTTGTTGCATCTAGTGCGTACATTGCCAATATCAACAAACAAGAAAATAGCGAAATCGTATTAATGCAGCGAGATGTGCAGATTATTTTAAAATACAAGTATATTGATTATTTAATGTGTAGAAATATTATATACATTGTTTTCTTGAGGTGACTCCAATAGTAAATAATGTATGTACCTACTATTTCTACACAATAAATGAATATAAAATAAATTTACCTTAAAATAATCTGTACATCTTCATATTTCGAAAAAATTTATTGTGACAATTATCGCGCTACAGATTTTCATCTTATTATTTTATAGTAGTAAAAATGTATACTTTAAACGAACTTCTATTTTAATCCAACTTGAAACAACCAGGCTTTATTGGCGATGCATCACGAACGGCTGCTACGCTACGTCCACCTCTGTTGCACTGAATATACGTGCAACACTTCTCAGTCGAGCGCTGTTTTAAATTGCGGCAACCCCAAGTCTTGACCGATTTTACTTAGGCAACCTAATACCATCTATATTTTAATATAAATTTCATTAAGAAAACACATAAATGTAAAAATCTAGTATTAACTCACCTATTTTTACCTGGCAACCTATATAGTATGGACCAGAAAAAGTTAGGCAACCCAACATTTTCTTATTCCTCATGTTTCCTACTCTCTCAATCAATATTGATTTCGTTTGGTTAACAGATAAGTGAAAAATTGAAAAAAAAAATGTATCACATTAATTTAATTAAAGGTAGGCTTGACTTCATTTCACCAGAAATATGTTTGTTAATGTATTATGATTGCTAAAAAATATATTTCATTCGGTAAACAGATGGGTGAAGGTCGACCTTAGTCGGGATCCTGTACTATAGAGATTAGCGTGAATGCAAGGCAAACAGTTCAAAACCCAAGAGGGTTGAAACGCGGAATACGAGTCTAAGGGCCGGTGTTTGACGAGTGGCGGTTGCAAAAGTGCAGCGTGGACTTAAGAATGCCAGACGCAGAGTGTCAAATACAACAGAAGACCAACGTCAAACTAGGAATGCTATTCGGAGAGTGCTACATATGACTGTCAGTGACCTCTGAAATGACATATAAATAAGTACGACTGGTAATATTAAACCACGGTGCTTTTAACAGTTTTTTAACAGTGTATAAAGCATTCCTCAAATCCATTACGGAAAGCAACGCCTAAATTCAGTATTTGCATGTGCTTCACATTATTAACCTATTACTTACATACATGTCTCCCTTGCACTTGGCACGCGTGTGGTATTGTTAATTCTAAGGAATGTGCCAGTATATCTCATAGGTACCTGGAAAGGGACGTAAATTATATGTTATTTATTCACATGCAAGATGAAAGTTGTATTGTAATATATGGGGAGTATAATAAGTTATATATCAGGCATTAAAGTGAAGTAACCTGTAAAAACTGTAGGTTTATTTATATAGCAAAAATGAGTTATTTAAAATGCGGGAGAAGGTTGGAGAATTCGCGGGCGCTACCGGCGGTAAAGTTTGCAGTTTGAATAACTATCGACATGGGTAATATTGTAAAAATTAACCAATGTTTCAGAAGAAGAGCAATTGAAAAGCAATATCACAATCAACTATATAATATATTATATACACGTTAGTACTATATTTTTTATCAATTCTATTAACTAAGCACTCGTGTAATTATTATTTTTTTGTTACAGCCTTCTTCCCTATTCTCGTAATAACATCGTTATGATTTCCTAAGACAAAATAGACGGGTCATATTTATTTTTGTATGCGAAAACTTTCTATAAGAAATGTCGAGACAACT
Source organism: Agrypnia vestita (assembly GCA_016648135.1). NCBI lineage: Eukaryota > Metazoa > Arthropoda > Insecta > Trichoptera > Phryganeidae > Agrypnia > Agrypnia vestita. The sequence continues at coordinate 408,287 of JADDOH010024337.1, read as the reverse complement.
GTCAATATTTCTTTTGGCTGTAATTAAATATTTGGAAAATTTGGTAGTCGAAATAAGTCGATGTGTGAAACAAACTGATTTCTACCAATTTTTAAAATAATATTAGTATTTATTTCATTCAATATTCAACACGTAAAAATTGACGAAGTGTGTAATGTTATATAATGGCGGTCAAGAAATGATTGTTGGATAACGCTATGTGTTGTTACGCTACGTTAACAGATTCTACGTGTTGTCGATATTATTTTATGAAATGGAAGCATGGACGCTTACCGAAGTATCGATAAGGCGACTTGAGGCATTCGAGATGTGGATCTACAGAAAAATACTCAAAATAAGCCGGATGGACAGAGTTATAAATGACAATGTTATGGTTCGGATGAATAAAGAAAAGTGAGTGATTTAAACAATAACAATCTGAAAACATCAATATCTCGAACATTTGATGAGATATCCAGAGAAGTACGAAATTTTGCATCTCACAATACAGGGAAAGATTGCTGGAATTGGGGCCCTGGAAGAAGGAGAACATCGTGGTTGAAAAACCTGAGACAGCAGTTTGGCCGGTCTACTGTAGACCTATTTCGGGCCGCAGTAAATAAAGTTCTTATAGCCAGTGTCCGTTGGACGGATTGGGCACGAAGAAGAAGAAGGATAACGCAAACTTTTACGAATAGACCCGTTGTACGCTTTCTTTAAAATATGCTTCTAAATATCGATAAGTAATCTATATACATTTTGTGCATTTGGCATTCCAAGTTTATTTGCACTAGGTGACAGGTATCTGGCAATACATTTATCGGAACTGTGGCGATCAAAATAATAATCGTAATTATCATGTCAGTTATTCAGTTACCTAATCACACCATTTAACAATGCACAGCTTGTGTTTGGATGCAATTCTTTACCCGAAGGTCAGTTGGCAAATGAATCACTCTCTCGACAGAAATACGATGCTTCGATATGGTTTCGCGTTGTAATGCGATGTCTTCGTTCGTCGATAGAATTTTAATAAGTATTTAGTTGAAGTAACATTTTGATTTTTATCTATTTTATTTTATTGTCGTTTAAATATTTATCTAATGTTTTACTGTTGCTACAAGTTGTTATTATATTATAAGGATGAGTCAAAAATTATCTACATTTTCGCCATAACACACCTTTAAGATTTTCACTCTGCCTTCTGTGCATACATGCTCAGAGTTGGTACGACTAGGGTCAACTGTGCCAAATTTTATCTCAATCGCGTAGTTTGCCTTCCTGCTATTACAGTGCAAGCATGTGCGCTCCGCTAGCAGTTTGCACTACGGAGGAACAACGAGCAGTGATTCGATTTCTCTGATGAAAATTGACTTTGAAATTTATCGTAGACTAGTATCACAATACGGCTACATTTCTTTATCATGTTAAAGTGTTTTTTGTGGGTCGAGAAGAAGAGTGTGATGCACAAAGAGGGAGGAGGACGCCCGTCAACCTCTATTGCGGGGGACAAGATTCAACAAGCTCGAGAGATGGTTCTACAGAATAGACGAGTTCTATTAATGAGGTAGCATCTTCTTTGACCATCAGTCGTGACTCACCCATCAATTCGTCCACGACGAGCTCGGGTTCCGTAAAGTCTGTGCAGATTCCCAATTCCCACATGAAGGACGCGGTGTAAAAGTGGCTTCGGGACCAATCGTAAACCTTATTCTTGGAAAAAGTACGTGAACTTGTGGACCGCTGGGAATGATGTACATGTTGAATCTTTGTGTAAATAAATTGTAAAACGAAAAATGTAGATAATTTTTGACTTGGCTTCGTAGTTAACATGTTATATTCACTGAAGAAGCGAACACTGGTTCGCTAAATATGTTCATATTAAAAAAAACATAGTTTAATCACAGTGTGATAGAGTAAACTCATAGACATTTTTTGTAAAAGGTATCTTATCTGAGTACTCCGTGATAACGCGTTGATAAACAAAGTTTTATAAATGCGAGATATGTTGTAACTAGGGAATTGAATCCCGGGATTCTGGCCCAGTTTATCTTGTTCATAAATAAATATTCTAATTAATATTTTGTATCTAGTTTCGGGGTACCCCGTTAATTATTTATTGTAACATGAACTAAACTAATTTGGTAATGTATATATTATAATAGGAGGAATATCGAGATATGTTTTTAATGTCGGTTTTCCCTCTACTCTCTTTTTTTTTTGTCAAGTTTAAGGTTTCTTCAAGTCCTTGAGGATGGTTAGAATCCATCTGGTTTTCCACCGATCCTACTACCAATTTTAATATATAGTTGTGGTCATATGTCTTCGGTGATAGGTTTTAATCCTTTTAATTTAGACTTTAAAAAATCCTGTCGGTACAGACTCCGATTTTTCACGATTGTCATTAATCGATCCGTTTTCAAGTGATATCGATTAATTAATAAAACCTTAATAAATTCATAAATAAGATGAGGAATTTACTGGATTCTCAGGAGTACTGAGATGCAAAAGAATTCCCATGAATTACTTTGCATTTCAGTCTAATTATAGCATAGCTTTGGAACTTTTACTTCATATATTATGTAACAAACTAATTAACTTACCATCACGCCGTTTTATGGAAAGTTGGCAAAGGATAGAGCGCTACACGCTTCTGTTCTGACACACAACTCTCGCTTCACCCACATTCATACATGTTCGCCGATTGTTGAGGTTCCTAACAGGACCATCTTCCAGTATCTAGTTAACCAGGTCAAGTCTTTCGCGGTCACCCTTCTTTATGGCGCCGTCAATACTTACGTCATATGTCTTTCTCACCATTCTTTCATCATTCATTTTTTAATTCTATTCATTGTGTTAATATATTTTTCTCTTTTACCCAAAGGGGTGTACGGTTTTCACTATTTCTCTCTCTCCATGGTGCAATCTTCCTTTATTTAGATTTATATATATTTTTTATTATATTTTTAATTTTTCGTAATATATGTTTTTGGTATCTTTTATATTTTGTTTTAAAAATATTTGTGTTTTGTTATTTTCTTTTCTTTGTATTTCTCTGCTCTCTAGTTACATTATGTTATTTTGTTATTTATTGTGATTTTATTTTGTGCTTCGATATTTTGTTTGATATATATTTTCTTACAGTTTACTTGTGCAGTTTACTCGCCGCGTTGCACGCGTACTTTTGCTTCTTCAGCGGTGTAGCGAGGAAAACGGTGTAGCATTCATCTGCACGGCGAAAGTGTAGGGCCGATTCGGGAGCTTTTTCTCGTAGAACGGCACTGGGTCAGTGATGGGTCCCACATCACTAGGCTAATATCAGATTTACATACTTGCCCAATTATACTATGTATACAAGATCATTTGACTAAGAATCGCTCTATCGCTTCTTCTCTCGACACACAATTGAAGTCAAACATCAATACAATACCGTGAGGCTGCGTTATGTCATCTCATTATGGAATAATATAATGAAGAGGTGTTTTTTAAACTGGCGCAGCCTCTCAACCGGTAAAGGTTGTCATTGCTCTGAAACCTGAACAATTCGCTTCGAACAGATTCGAAACAAATATCGCTTCTCATCATCCATGTAAAGACGTAATAACGAATGATTTGTCGTTTCTCATCTAGTGGCTCTGTTTTGTTTTCCTGAATCCTAGTCGCGATCTGGTGCTGTGGACCAACTGGTTTAAAATTCGTCACCAGTATTAATATTATTTCGTATCTCCCAATTTAAAATATAAGAGATTAAGTTTTTTATCCGGTTTTAAAGATTTTTTGTCTGGAGAGACTGTTTTCTGAAATAGTTAAAGGTAACCGATATGCCCTAAAATGTAACGAGGGTAGATGACGCATGACACATCATAAGATGATGACAGTAGATATCACTGATCAGATACGCAAGTAGCAACTAGGGATTATAATCCCGGGATCTCGAGCGTTTTTTTTGGTCCCGCTTTTCAATTTTAAAAGAGAATAGCGACCCGTGCGTCCCAGAATTACCAAATGTGCTGGCGCGCTCTATACCGATAAACTGAGAAGCCGTCTCTGAGATTCGAGTATCGAAAACCTTCTTAGGCGATAACATATTTCAAAAATTTTCAAAAATTAGACACTGGAATCTTATTAATGTCGTGTTGGTCATTTTTAATACTAAATGTACCATGTCGACGGTCCTTACGTAAACTGTCGAATTTGCGAAAATTCGATTTTCGTTTTATTCTACCACCCATCCATTGATTACTCATTTCAAAAACAGCAAATATAAAGGAAAATTAAACTTCTTTTTAAATCATTATTTGAAAATGTAGAGAAAATTGGATGCATTAAAACGAAAATTAAAATCTTCAATTTCCACAGTATGTGTAGAGATCATTTATATGTTTGATTAAGAATTTAAAACTGATTTGTTCATCATAATAGTCCCTATTCTTCATAATCGAGACACAATTTTTTTGCTTAATTTTTATATCGTTTTGTATTTTGATATTATTTTATATTGTTTTGTTTCTTAATAATCTCTATATTGGCTTGTTTAGCACTTGTTTAAATAATTATATTCATAACCTACAAAAATATAGTTTTGTTACATAATATTTAGCAAGTAATGAAGGTTATATAAATTACGTACTTTGTAGGATTAAAATAATAATACATGTAGAGGAGATTTAACTTTTGTAAAAATATACAAATTTATAATATAACATAATATTCAGGCTGGTAAAAAAGTACCTACTGCGTTAATGATAATACCTCTATTTAGATTAGTATCCAAGTGCTGAAATTTAAATAAATAAGTTGTATTGTACTTTAATGCATATTTTCATTTATATTTTTATTTCCTAGTCACCTTGGCCAATCCCGAGGAGATTGGTTCCAGGATCCCGGGATTGACCTTCCTTAATCCCGCATTCCCAGTATTGTAAAAATATCCGGTAGTATAATCCGTAGTAACCACTCACCACAATTATGGATTTACGAAGATACCGTCAGGTTTATGCTTATCTTTTTAGATGACAAACCATGAGCGAAGTATCCTCAAAAAAAGCCAAATGATATTAAATTTGAGTAACTTGATAGAGTTTCAGTGCACATGCAATGAACATATTATTTTCATATTATTATTACGTGTGTAACAAAATTGTAACTTATTTTGTTGCTGTATTTTACTAGAATGCTCAAGGTGTAATCCGAATCAATGGAGGCTTCGAATTTGGTAATTGTTTTGGTTTTACTTGTCTGACATGTCCTATTCCAAATAGCGACTATCAAGCCTGCGTCCTAGCGACCACAAAGCACAATCTCTGTTAGAATCTTATGTATTGTGATATGCATATGCTTATTGTCGGAATCATATCACTTCTGTACAGCGCAGTCTCGCGTTTGTCCAGATAGGAAAGCAACGCGCCGAACAACCCCGAAAATATAAAATAATTATAAGCCCCAAATTATAATTAATTTTTCTCAAAAATCAGTCACTGCGGTACATTGCTGAAGCTGCTCGTGGCGCTATTAAATTCAAGCTATATTCGAAACGGCGAGTCCAGCGACTGGAGCTGCTGAACTATTGAGCATATTCAATACATAAGTGCATTTTTTTAGTTGATTAGTGTACATATCCTTATCAACATCATCATCATTATTTGCGCAACGGGCCAATCAGATTCAAGGCCGGCCGCACAGTCGCATTCGTAGCTCGAGTGTCAATCAACCTTTCAAATATGTACCCATATTTTGTAGATTTGTTTATTGACTTAAAAAATATCAAATACATATTAAAATAAATCGTTAATTTGTTAATTTGTGGAGTCGGTCACTTGAATATAAACGGAAAAAACAAATTTGTAAGCTAATTCATATTCAACACATGCTAAATGCTGATAAGAACAATGCCGTGGCATATTATATACATATAAACAAACTTTTTAATGAAACAAAAAAAAAAATTACCAGATTACATTAGACCAGCGTACTAATAATAATTCTTACAAAAAAACTCCGAAGTCAACCGATTAAATCATTATTTTATGCATAAATACCTACATAATTTCAAATTTAATAACTTTATTTTAATAATAATAAATTAATCAATTTTTATAACTTTTCAGCATATATAGGTAAAACTGCATGTAGTTTTAATTTTAAAATAAAATTTATTCAAGATTCGCCAGTAATAACATTTTTTTGAATTGTCTAACCATTTTTAGAGATAGGTCACACTTAAAAAAAGCGGCAAAAAACAAGTTTTATATAAACCTACATATGCAATGAGGTTATTTAGCAATGTTAAAAATCTCTTAGTATTAAATCTATAATAATGAATTAATATGCAATTGCATCTAGAGAATAACCCGTTATTCAATATATTCCCCATTTCAATATACATCGTTATCTTTTCCCCACTCCTACCACGACTGATTGAAAATCGCTTGATTGATAGCCCCATGATTGATAATCGATTTCATTACATATTTAATATTATGGATCAGTCAGTGCGCGTCCGTCCTGGTGAAGATTAAGTGGTTTATACAAAGTGTTTTAGTTTTTAAAATTCATAGTTCATAATTATTTTACTTTGACTGATATATTATTTGATGAAATTATAAAAATGCTTCTAATTTCATTTTATTTAGTGGTTAAAAATAAATGTTATCTTCCGTTCCGACATGGTAAGTTGTGTTCATTTTTTTGTACTTTTTTTTGTTTACCGACTTTAATTTGTTTATTTTATTTATTTTTATTTATTTCAGTATATATACGCCCATCAGAGCATTTACATAAACATTGGGTAATACATGTCGGTAATGAGAAATATAAAAAGAAAATAAAAAAAGTCATATAAATAAATATACATTGACATAATAACAGAAATATAAAAAGAGCTCTACAACTAAACTTAAACACAGAATCCATAATTTCATAAATCTATAAATACATCATATTTTTTATAGGATTAGCGATAATTACAGAAATATAAATTAAGAATTTTTTTTTATAGGATAAGAATACAAGAAAAGAGTGATAATTACATATATTTGAGGATTATTTTTAGACATAGAGGAAAGTTCATTGTTGATTAAGAATATTGCGAATTGTATGTTTGAATTTATTTAAATTTGTGGAAAAAACGTCTAACTGTTCAAATCTGTTAACAAGTCTGGGAAGCCTTTGAAGTGGTGAATTAAAAAAGTAATTAGTTGTCGCAGCTTCCAAGGCAAACCCTGCGTAATTTCTGGTTACTCGGGATGGAACTCGCAAACAGATTCGTTCCAACAGTTGTGGACAGTCGATGTTCCCGTTAATTATTTTGTGAAAAAAGACGAGATCAGCTACAATTCTTCTTATTTCCAATTTATCAAGAGAGCAAAATGATCTTAAAAAGTTATAATCAATATGTGTTGATGGTAAATTAAGTTTATAATTGATAAAACGGAGAAATTTATTTTGTGTTCTCTCTAAATGTGACACATGAACAGCATATTGAGGGCTCCATACAACTGAATTTGTTTCTAATACTGGTCTAACCAGACTCTTAAATAATAGTTTAAAAGTTCCAATATTTTTGAAATCTTTACTTAATCTGAGTACGAAACCTAGGGTTCTTAAGCCTCTATCAACTGTGCAATTGATATGTGACACAAGAGAAAACTTATTGTCTACAATTACGCCCAGATCTCTAATTTCATCAACGACACTCAAAGTTATACCATTAATTTTGTAGTCATAGTTTACTATTGTCCGGGTACGGCAGAATCTCAGCATTTGACATTTGGAGATGTTTAAAGAAAGTTTATTTTCTTCACACCATTTCTGTAAAATATCCAGTGCATTCTGCAGAAGTTTGCAGTCGTGTTCCGTATTTATTACTCTATAGAGTTTCATATCATCTGCAAATAGCAAACACCTCACACCGGATAACAAAAGCATGGGGATTACATCATTAATGAATATAATGAACAAAATAGGACCCAGGTGGGAGCCTTGTGGTACCCCGCTTACTGCACAAAAGTAGTCAGACTCTAACTCAGCTATTCTAACAATCATTTGTCTGTTATGTAAATAACTCTCGAGCCAAGCTTTAATGTTACCCGAAACTCCCAAGGCATTTAATTTATCAAGTAGAACTCTATGAGAGACTCGATCGAACGCCTTGGAGAAATCTGTATAACAGCAATCTAGCTGGAGAGAATCTTTGAAGGCATCAAAGACATCGGCTTGTAAAGCAAGAAGGTTTGTTAGAGTAGATCTGTTTGGCATAAATCCATGCTGTAGAGGGGATATAATGCTGAATACGTATTCTTTTATTTTATTTAGCAATAAAAGTTCAAATAGTTTTGGTATTGCAGATTGGATACAAATAGGTCGATAATTCTTAATATCCGAGTGGTTGCCCTTTTTAAAGACTGGAATAATATAACTCGTTTTCCAAATCTCTGGAAAAGTTCCATTTTGTAAAGACAAGTTAAAGATTTTACACAAAATAAATGATAATTCTTTATAACAATTTTTTAGGAAGATGGTTGGTACCTTATCAGGTCCCTGTGTTTTGTTTTCATCCAACGATACCAACCCTTTTTCTACTTCTGATTTGCTAAGAACTACATTAGGAAGGTTTATAGCATCGAATAATTGTGGTTGAACAGACGAATATGATCCCTGTGCAGAATTATCATATACCGACTTAAAAAAATCAGCAAAGAGATCAATAATTCTTTTGGGAGTGTCGACCCACTTATTATTTAAGTACATAGTCTTAGGCAAATCATAGTAATCGCTTTTAAGAGATTTAACGTATTTGTATAAAGATTTGGAGTTTTCTGGAGTTTGATCCTCAATTTTTGTAAGATAATGATTACGTAACTGCTTGGATAGAATACAACAATCTTTTCGAGTCTTCCTAAAAAGCATATAATCATGCACTGACCTAGTTTCTTTATAGGTTTTGTGTTGTAGTTTTTTTATTGTAATCAACGTAACTAATTCCTTTGAAAACCATTTAGGGTGAGTTGATATTCTGATTTTTTTAAACGGTATACAATCATTAAAAATTTCATAGACTAAAGAATAAAAGTTTTCTATCTGGTTGTTTACATCACCGCCTATAGATATCAGATTCCACTCCACATTATTTAAAATTTGTTTTACTTTATCATAATTACAATTCTTGAAATTTCGTTTATATATATCACTAGTTTTGTTGATGTCTGATTTTAATGAGAAGGATATGTCTAATGGTGGATGATGAAGGTCAATTGGTAATAACTCGTCTAAAGATAATTCAACTTTTAGATATTCCATGTTACTAAACACTAAATCGAGTATTCTATTATTTTTGTTACGTATACCATTGTATTGTTTGAATTCGAGAAAAGATGACATATTTAGCACTTCGATTTCATTATTGTTTTCTGGGGAGTTGACGACAAACATAGTATCATTTTCACACACCCATTGCAGTTTAGGGAGATTATAATCACCAGCCACCATTATTTTGGCTTCTGGAAACTTAAATCTAACACTTTCTAATGCAATACAGTGGTTTTCATATACAGTATTATCAGAACAAGGGGGAATGTATACTGCGCACAAAATCAGACACTTTGTAGGCAATGATATTTTCACGAATATTTGTTCTACATTGTTAACGGAATTTTTGATTATGCACGATCTATATTTATTCAGTACGGCTATTAAAACCCCACCACCTCTAGTTTTCGTAAAAGCAGTAGAATTATTAGGTACAGAGGAACGATCGCACCTATAAATAACAAAGTTTTTTAAACCCAGTTCGCCGTTTTTTATATTGTTGTTTAGCCAAGTTTCCGTCAGAATTATTGCATCATAATTAACACTTTGCATCATGGTTGATAAATATTCCAATTTAGTATTCATACCTCGCACATTTTGATAGTACACATTACACTTACGAAAGTTTTCTAGTTTTTTTGATTTTGCACAATTTTTGGAACCGAGTTAATATACTTTATGGCGATATTTTCCTCACCATTTTTCCTACGTAGATCTAATTCCTTCCATAAGTTATGAAGATCACTTCTTTGCATGGGTGTGAGATCTCTCTTCAATTTGATTCCATCCAATCGATTTAAAGATTTCAAGATGATAGATTTCGCTTGGGAAGAATCTTGAAATTCGACTTTCACAGGTCTGATATTGTCATTGGATTTCTTACCAAGTCTGTACATTTTATTGATTTTATAATCTTCATTAATATCTATTTTTTTCAAGACTCCTGCAAACCTATTCATGTCATCTTGCATACCGATAAATGTTTGGTCCGATTGGCTCTCCGGAAGATTGAAAATAATCAAATTTTTCGACCGATTTTTTCTTTCTTCTAGTTCTTTAATGGTATCTTGTACAGAAGAAAGTGTGTTGGATGGGATACTAGGGGTGCTATTTAATGATTCCTTAAGACAAGAAACTTGACCTTCTAATGTAGCCAAGCTTGCTGTTATCTGGCTATTCGTGGCCATTATTTCTGTCGTCAAAGGAATTAATTTGCCGATCTGGTCCTTATTAAATTTATTTGCTGGGTCCATGATAGTAGCGATTAGTTTGCTTATAGCATCTTTATTATTCAGGATATATTGTTGGGCGTTCATGATCGTTTATTCTATCAGAAAAGGAAATAAACAATATGTATTGGCCGAATAAAAATATGTATTGGCCGAGTCGAACGCCGCAGCCAGTCCGAGTTATAATTTGTCATCGTTCACTAAATTGGTATTTATTACTTTATTTGTTTTATCACCACAACGGCTTTGAAAATCGCTCAGTATTGTTTATTTTTACTAATTTATACTAACTAACCATCACGTTAAGGCAGAGAGGATAAAACGCCACACTCTTCTACCTAGCACACCACTTTTGCCTCGTTCACTTTCATACATCTTCTCATTTTCCGATCTTCGGTTTTTCTTTCAACAAGGTCGTCCTCCAACATTTGGTTTGTCTGATCAAGTCTTTCACGCCCTCTGTTCTTGTTGCCTTAAAAAATGATCTCATATATTTTATTTTTCCTTCTCTCCACGCTCATGCATTTAACACGAAAGAATCTCAGTAATCCTTTATTTATTCTGTCTACTACGCCATAGCCAGCATTGAATTCACTCCTAATTTGTTCATTTTTTCTCTGTGGATGGAATTCTCAAATTCAAACATTAAAAATCTGTCATTTTTGACGGGCTATATATAGCTAGTAATATTGTATATATATTATAGAATTTTATTTAAACATTATGTGTTTTCATAATTTAATTTTAAATAATTTCATATAATCATCAGTTTGAATATATTCCGGTCTAAATATCATTGTGCATGTTACGTGTACTTTCTCATTCGCTCTATGTTTGTATACCTAAATAAAATATTTTAAAAATGAACCTTTTCCCCGCAAAATAAGGCAAGACGTATTTCCGTGGGCGAGTCCTGGCGCGTCTCCTCCGGTTCCAGCTGGACTTGCTCGACTGGTTTGGTACACGACGTACACTTACATGATATTATCGCATTTTACCAAGCCGCTACTTTTCTTCCAACCTTTCGTCACTCACAGAAGCATGAACCTTATGTAGATTTTAAACATTGTATTTTATTACAGTTATACTCTTTCGGGTGTTTTCTTAACGGTATAGAACTTTAAAATGAAATAAAACACAAAAATCGTACTAATCGACATGGTATTGACTTAATTGATAAAATTATTATATCCCATTAGTGTTTAAATACATTTTTTTGTTTAAATACATAATTTGCAAGTGTTTTTTCTGGCGTAAGTCTATTCATGATGAAATGGTAACCCAAATTGAACACAAATCAGATGTCAAATCGGCTGTCGCTGGAACAAATGTTACCAATTCGGAAAACAAACCTCTAAAAAAGCATCCTATATTTAAACACCAATGCCATAAAATCAAAGTAAGTAAATTTCCAGTAAAGCCAATACCATGGCCATTATCATGATTTTATAAGTTTTATTTCATTTTAAAGTTCTACAACTATAATAAAACACGCTATACAAAGGTAAATGAATTTTAAATTTCTTCCATTTTTTATCTGTTGTATTATATTATAACCTCTTTGGTTGTGTTAATATATTTTAATTGCAATATTATGGCCGTTACCACGATTTTTGTGTTTTATTTCATTTTAGAGTTATATATCTATAAAAAAACACCGTAACCTTCCAATTTATTCAAAATAATCAAAGCCAATTCTAACAGTTCTTTAGGAATTGAAAATCTGAAATATGTGCTCGTCATAATAATTGTATGGCTTTGACAAATTTTTTTACAAATACTTTTATTGTTATTATTACGTTACATTTACTTTATTTTGAAAATATTTGAAATTTGCTATATAACATACGCAATAGGTAGTTTTTTTTTTGAGAAATTTTATTCCAATACACAATTTGGAAGCCAAAGTTGAGTGAACCAATTTAAAACATTGAAATGATTTCACTAGCTTCAGAGACACGTTTCTCCGAAAAACAAAATTACACAATCATAAACAAATTATTAATAAATGTACCAATTAATTACTTTTGCATAAATATAACCTTGTTTTGCAATATCAACATTTCAGTAATAAATATTTGTATGTACGTACCTACTTCACTCACTTTTCGTATTCCAGTTTCTATTAATTATAATTTTTTTAAATATGTGTAATTAATAAGCAATAATATGTTGATGTTATTAATTATCACATCAACTTTATGGTGCATTATCTCTAACATATTGATAAATAATTATTTATATACGTATAAGCTAGAAGGTGTCACGGTGTTCAGAAGTTCACGGCCGATGTCGCGACGCGACGTTGTGTTTACCAAATAATTTTTTTGATTGCGTAATTTTGAAATTCATTTTTATCAGTGTATTTTTAATTCTTTTCATGTATGGTACATATATGTATATAGATTTTTAAACTTTTAGCTTAGTCTTTGAATATCAGTTGTATTATCTATCCTTTCTGTCATTCTGTTACCCGCTATTTTGTGATGGGTACTCAGTGTATTACATATGCATTACTTTATCAATTACCAAAAAATGAATAGTTTATTCTAAATTATCGGCAAAAGTTGAAATGGATAAAAAAATTTAAGAAATTTTAATGTATGAATCTAAATCATAAAAATTGTGGTTAATATATAATATATTACAAAAGTATTTCGAAAGCGTATTGAGGCTATTGATCACAAAAACAAATGAGATGAAAAATGAAATAAACTTATGGACTACCCTGGAAAGCCCTTGATGATGATGATGATATATAAAATTTTGGTTTTATTAAAGATAAATAGAGGGATTAAGTATGCTATCTGATTTTCCTTCTCTAATATGATCAAATTAGGGAAAGAAAACCATATAACAGAAATAATTGGACTAGGTTGGGCGGCCTTTGGAAAACTAATCGTGTCCTTAAATATAAAGATATTCCCATGAATTTAAAAAGAAAAGTGTTTGAAACATGCAGCCTCCCTGTGTCTAGAAACTATGACGCTAACTGTAGGGCCATGCATACACAAGATGTAGATACAGCAGTCTATGGAGAGAGAAATGCTAAGCGTAAACAGCAGACTCGAAAAAATGTCGATGTGGTAGATCGTTTTGCTAAATTAAAATGGAAATGGGCAGGTTAAGTATGTTGCCAGACAGGGAATAAACAGATGGGCTCCCGGAGTTCTGCGGTGGAGACCATGAGACATGAAAAGAGGAAGAGGACGGCTTCAGAACAGGTGCGCCGATGATACTATTATACCTGTCGCGGATAGTGGGTGGATTAGAAAAGCCCAAAGAAGAGAAGTTTGGAGAATTCAAGAGGAGGCCTACATCCACGAGTGTAGAGATGGCTGAGGACGAAGAAGAAGAGTGATTAAGTAGTTGACTATGGGTAACTTGCATTGCTAAAATTCCATTGCTTTTTCACGTTGCATTCCAGTTTAGACATAAAAATTATTCCTGTAGCTAATAGGGAAATTTCACATTTTACAAATTCCGATGAAAATACATATATGAAATAGATTCATAAAAATTAATTATATTCTTAAATCATTATGGATAATGTGGGTTAATGTTTTCATTCATAATTTTTATCTGTACATCTGGATACAGTACAATTGTGACGCGCGTATTCGTTTTCAGTGAAATGAAGTGTTTTGGCGGAAATTTAAATTCAAAATCATTTAAATTCATAATCATTTTTATACTCGTAAAATATACAAAAAAAAAATTGTAGACGTATTTTTTAGACCAAAGTAAAGATTATTCTATTAAAAAAATGTGAAATTCCCTATTGTTGTATTGTCTTATAATTTCATTTGTATATTTTGTTATAATATTTATTACAGTTCTTTGGAGTACGACAGAAATAAAATTTTGTTGGTATCCGAGTATTGTAAATAAACCGGTGATTTCTTAATAAACCATTACGCAATGAGAAGGACATCGTTCTTACTAGTCACTGCATTCATTATTCACATCGCATGCTGAACACGCATCGTCGTATCGCATACATTCATTCTTGTACGAATACTTGCTATGCGAATGCTGCTACGGATAGTACGAATCAATTGGCATGAAAAACTGAATGCTTCGTGGGCAGTGCCGCAATACTGAGTGGCGTCGAATTATAAGAGGTAGATTTCGGGTAGGTACTAACCCTCCATTATCGTCACGGTGAGATGTATTTATTTATTTTCCGGCAATTATTAAATTGTCCCATTACAAATAATGAAAGTCAGGATTATGGAACAGTAAGAAATGCGTGACCTTTACAACGAATTTATATCGAAACACCATATATTTGTTCCGCAGCATTTTGTAATGTTTGAATTTAGACTCTTAATTCGGTAATCTTGTTCGAAACGGGGGATTATTTTCGAAGTTTACTATTTTCAAATCAAGTGGCTGATGAACCATTACATGGTATTGCACAAATGTTTTTTTAATTTCAATTTTATTTATACCTTAAGCATACAGGATCTATCGGAGCTGGTTCACGATACTTTACAGGCAGATTCCTACCTAAATTACGAGTCAAAAATGTCCGTCAAGCAACACTGTCCTAATGTCAATAGTTGCGGAGATAATAAGCTATAATACTTCAAAGTTTACAATTTTTTTTCAATATTTCTGACTTTTTTTTTTTGTAAAACGTTGCAATATCATAAAAGAAACTTATCGGATATTTAAAATTCGTTCACACTAAGACAAATAAAATAAAATCGTCTAGAAATTTTGAACCGGAAATTTATTGCAAGGATTTATTTATTATTTAAGTTTACATAATATTTTACACATATGATACACATAAGCATGGATTTTTTTAAAAAAAATTTACAGTCCCGTGAAAGTATGAACTTGTATATTTTGCTATTGATATTAAAACACTGTATGAATATTTTCGATTCATATTTTTGGCAGGAATCTACAAGTAAAGTATTGTGAACTAGCTACTAGAATATAATTATAGCGTTACTTAGCTTATGAACGTGGGCGTAAATTATCCAACAGAAACGTTGGTTGATTTCGTATTACCAAATCAAACAAGCAAATTCTCAAAACAAATTAGTAAGACGTATATTTCTAAGGTAGTTCCAGTGTTTTAAGATATCTGTTAATCCATTAATTGCTATTGTATTAACATAATTTTTAAATGATTTTGTTATTTCTTTACGTCCAAAGAGAAAGCTTCCTCGATTAACATGGATCGGTACTATGTCAAAAAAAACTGTCAACAGTCACCTGTCGAAATTTTCATTTTTGTTTCAATACCTTGAAAATGTTGTGCACAATTTTTCAAATTTATATCCATATTACTTTTTTAAATATTGATCTATGTCATATTATGTCACAGTTGGTACACTAAAGACGTATATGGAGACAGGACTCGACTCGAGCGACTTTAGCGGGAACAAGCTCTCGATCTTCGTTTCCTTTGATTTCCTGATCGTTCATGCGAGATGGTCAAAGTACTTACAAATACTTATCTGGGTTCGAACATAATAATTCAGTAAACAGTAATTACTCGACACAATCTTTAGCTGGGCCACTATTCTGTAATTCGCGCTAACAGAGTTCGCTAGAAAGTCCCACCCGTCTCTGGTAAGACTTTACACACCATTCACTTCATTGCCTATCGCACGGATTCGCAGTGCGCTATCATTTCGCCAGTTTACATGACTTTAGCTCTCCGTAAAAACACGATGAACCTGTCAGCGCGGCCGCGACGCAACTTATTTAAGGGCCCGATTTTTCGAACATTCTGATATATATTTGCGTATTCGAGCGGTCTCCAGTTACTTCTAAAACATCCCAACGTCTTACAAACCGTTCGGAAACTCTCAAACGAGTACATTTATTCTAGACTTTAGAATCTCATGACAATATGTTCAAAACGATAAAGAAATGTCGCAATTTATCACCACTCATCACTTTATCGCGACTTATTTATTGAGCTATCTAATATTTTTATAGATTGTATTTGCTTTGCACACATCTCTGATGTATTAGATAAAAGTGCTATGATTTATTTTATATGGAAATGAATCTAATAAACTTTGTACGTATCAAATATTAAAAAAAACAGATTTGTTTTAACTTTGTTTATATTATTTAGGGTTATTTCTTTAGAGGTTTAGCAGAACTTTAAAATTAAATAAAACACATAAAAATCGTGGTAAAGGCCATGGTATTGGCTTTGCTGGCAAGATAATTTTATATATTTTGTGTTTAAATATAGGGTGTCTTTTGAGAGAGGTTTGTTTTCGAATTGGCAACACTTTTTCCAAAGACTTGAGTTTCGTATTTATCAAACAGGTTTCGGAAACAATTATTTCCTTCCTCAGTGCGATAAATATTGAAAAAAATACAAAGACTTGTGTTAGAGGATGCATATTTTCATATATGGGATATAAAAAAGCAAAGGCAGTAATATCCAACAAAAAAAAATTGAACGCAGTCATCAAGGATTACTAATTTATAATGTACTGAATTCGAGATTTTATAGGAAACATAGCCTATAAATCAATAGGTAACAAGATTTTGGAAGTGACAGATACATAAAATCTAGAATTCAGTACATTTTTATTTAGTAATTCCCGGTTCTGCATTCAAAATATTAAGTAATTGAATGTTTCGGCGTTAACCTTGTGGAAATCCATTATGAACAAATAATGAAATAAAACAATCAACTTTGTTTTTTTTTTCCACTTATATTTGAGAACTTGTTTCACTACATGTTTCGGAAACGTCCGTTTCCTTCATCAGGTGAATTAAGACTGAGGTATGTAGGAATGGTTGTCTGGTGTGTGGGTTGTGGATTCGGTAGAAGTGGAGGGGGTATCTAAGTGGTGGGAGATCGGGAACATTGTAAGAAGGGGTGATGTGAAGGGTTGTATTTGATTATTGATTATGTTATTTGTTGTGTTTATGTTTTTATGAATTTCAAGTGTTTCTAAATTATTTTGTTTAAGGCCGTATGTCTGTTTATTTTCTATAGAAAATAACCACACTTTCAGCAATACAAAAATACACATCCTACATAAACAGACATACGGCCTTTAACAAAATAATTTAGAAACACTTGAAATTCATAAAAACATAAACACAACAAATAACATAATCAATAATCAAATACAACCCTTCACATCACCCCTTCTTACAATGTTCCCGATCTCCCACCACTTAGATACCCCCTCCACTTCTACCGAATCCACAACCCACACACCAGACAACCATTCCTACATACCTCAGTCTTAATTCACCTGATGAAGGAAACGGACGTTTCCGAAACATGTAGTGAAACAAGTTCTCAAATATAAGTGGAAAAAAACAAAGTTGATTGTTTTATTTCATTATTTGTTCAAAATATTATTTTATTTTTAGGATATTGCTGCCTTTGCTTTTATACCCCACATATTATATCGTGTCAACGCTAAAGCGGAATCATCCCAATTATAATAATTTCCTTGTCTGTCTGTCCGTCTGTCGTAACTTCTTGTAACGTCCTTAACTTCTTTTTCCTTTCTTTTCTTTTTTTAATTATTTATTTCTTTTTTATATATAAATAAATAAATACTTATTCCTTAGGAACCGACATGTAAAAGCTAGTGTTATATTAAAAATGTTGTCGACCGTCGGATTAGTTGGTGGTGAACTTAAAATCCACGATCACTGCAGGAAAATACGATACGATGACACTTCTTTTTAGTATTGTACGAATATCTTACCTTCTGTAAGCCTCACAGTCTAGTACAAAGTAAAGAAGAAAATACAATTTCACAAAAGCTATTCCGTGTTTTCCTCGGGTCTGTTCGTTTTCGGCCCCGGCGTATTTACACAAGAATTTTTGGCACCGCTTCAAATCATTATTCTCACACGGCCGAGTCACGCGACAAGCCAACAAGTATCGAATAAAAATCATCGTTAAGATGGGCCAATAAAATTGGTAGCAAATCAATATTAAGGGATAATAATAAGATTGCAAAAAATCTCAGATACATTATATATGGCGGACACTGCATAGAATATGTTTTCTGTTTGAAAAAAATGAATACTAAATAAGATCTTTTCGGGGCGGAGCCGAACCCCGGCCTCGCCCGTGACAAGCCGGCATATTTATACTACCGAAAAACGGAATATTTTAAACCCTACTACAAATTTCAACAGGTTTAATTAGTTTTTAATTTCAAGTAGTAGCTTGTTGGTGTAGTGGTCATGACGCTCGTCTAGTGGTCGGTGGTTCGAGCCCCATTCCAGGACACCAGCAAGCTAGTTTTATTTTCCTATAAACATTTTGTCTATTCAATTTCATCACCTCTAGAATAATGAATTCGTCTTTGTGTAATTATACAAATAAAAATTGCATAAAACTGCGATGAAGTTACTTATTCACATTTTATCTGCTTTCTAAATAATTATTTCACCAGCGGCTTAGGTAATGGTCGCGACGTTTTTGTCGTAACCGATATCAAACCGATGCCAAATATAATTAATTAAAAACTAAATCGTTACAGCATATACAAAATAATATAACAATTTACATATACAATGCGGTGTGTTTATATACTCGTTAAAAGCATTTTATATTGAAAGGACTATTCTTGATTCTCTCAAAACCTTGTGTTACAGTGGGATACAGTAGAGATGGGAATTTCAGTTCAGTTGACTGAACCTATCGTTCACCAAATTGTTCAGTCAAGTGAACTGTTCACTTTGAATCGTTAAGTAAATATATGAATTATCGTTTTTATCTACTTCAACTTCTGTTCAACTTAATTCATTTCCCATTTTTTTTTTCGAAACCGTGATCAATTTTGGGTTTTGGAATTTACGATTCAATGAACTATACCTACCGTTCATTCGTTCAGTAAAGTCGAATCTTATCGATCACCCATCTCTAGTGTACAGTCTGTATTAATCGGGACATGCTGAGCATGAAATCCCGTTAACACTTTCGTCAAATGCGCTCAGGCGGGTGCAGGCCACTTGTTACTTTTAACTTCACGCGAGCTTCACGAGCGGCGAAGCGCGATACATGACGATTGGCGAGCCTACTATTTACACGCTCGGCTCGCGGTTCGTCGCGCGATTCGTCTCGCGACTCGTGCGAATGTGTAAATGCGATTTTATTGTTCATAACCGCTGGTCTAAGGGCCGGTTATATTAATTTGGTTTATAGTAACCGTTCGTTTAAAGCATATATTTTTGCGTTTACACCAATCAAACAACGTTTTCGTAAAAATCTATACTTAAAACGAACTATTACTATAAATCAAGTCGATAAGAATGAATTTATTAAGAATTAAGTTTCAAAAACACAACTTTTAATTTAAAATATGTTTTATTTAAACTTTGTAATACACATACAATATGAGTTATTAATTATTACTGTAGTTTCGAGAAGAGCAGTCCCTCTCATCATCAGGTATAGATAATAACTCATTATCTATACCATTAAACTAGAGTAATGATTAATAACTCATATTTTGTGTGTATTACAAAGTTAAAACAAAACATATTTTAAATTAAAATGTTGCACCACGAAGTATCTGCCAAATCTTTCAATAACACAACTTTTTTTTATTCAAAAAATCTCTTTGTTACGATGATTCATATCTATGAATTGGTTTCTAGTGTGATTGCTCACCGAATTACGAGTAATCACATTTATCAATCACACAATCGCTGCTTATTTCATCACATTTGATTAAATCAACCAAAATTTTACTTCTGACAAAATTGTTGATGAACGTCCAATGCATTATTTGGATTGTGAAAAATATTGTGTATACATTTATCTATATTTTCAAGGTTAATAGGTCAGTACGTCAGTGACCCTTCCGACGAAATAAAATAAATAATGACGAAGCGGATTAAGTGTATATTTCGTTCTCTTTTCACTTTAATTTCGTAAACAGCAGCAGCCTCGAAAGAAATTAACCAAATAAAAAAATTTAATTCGCAAATTATTCGAATCGATGAATTATAAGTTTAATCCACCTCATTACCACGATAATTTTTAGTTCTTTTTGCATATGAGATGCAGGACACAACATACAGGATATCTCGTAGCTAGCTTGTAGCAGATAGAATATATGAAAGTAATTTTGCAATTATGTCTAAGTGAAATCATATATTAGCCCACACAACATTATGTGTGGAACTAAATAATTAAGATAAATAAATTTATATCGAGTATTTAAAATTCATTTGCTTTGATACAAGTCAAATAAAATTATTAAAACCTTGCAGAAATTATAAAAAAATGTAATTTTATTTGATTTGTTTCAAGCGAAAGAATTTTTCATATTCAATATAAGTAGACTCCTTTATTGTGATAGATCCATTTACTCTTGAAGCATTTCCTTAAAAAAATATGAACAAATATATTGTTATAATATCAAAAAAATTATAACCCCGAAACACTATTTTAGTTTTCATGCAATAGAGTTATCTATGGTACACTTAATCTCTGTATTTTCAAATAAAGACCATATATTTTATTTACAAATTGATTTTATAAACTTTGAAAAAGAAGTGGTGCTATTCAGAAATTAATATTTTTCGACATGTTGTTAAATATATCGTTATAAAAAAGACAACAATTAAACGTTCTGTTTCCTACATTGCAGTATCCATAAAACCATTAAAACATTAGTTATTTTAATTAAATTTTACATGCGTACTAAGAAAATTTCACTGTCATTAATATAAAAATTTTCAAAAAATTATACCTCATACTCAAGAATTAGAATTAATTAAATCGTATAGGCTATAAAATATAATTTTTCTTACAAATTAGACTTCGGTTGGACAGTCCTTCATATTTTTTTTTAAATGGATCTATCATAATAAAATTGATTAAAAGACTATTTAGCTATGGGTTTTGCAAAATGATTTAATAAGTTTACGTTAAATTTAACAAAACGATAGCAAATACGAAAATCGTGTACTGGGGCCTCTTAAGATAGTTAATCGAATTAGCAGGTACGTGTAAGCCATTCGTATGAGCACATTGTTTCGTTGTGTTGGTGTTTATACCCTTGTCTTTCTTAAATGGAAAGGGGTAAAACTGGTGATAGATAGTCCAACGTTTTCATCACAAACTCAATCAAAATATTGGAAACATACAGGTAAACTTTGATATATATCTCCGTGACTGTCGACATTTCACTCAAAGTGTAAGGAATATTTCCTATCAAAATTAAATGAGCAATATTCCCCCGAAGACTTTTTACTAGCTACGAGACACCTATATATACGTTTTTTGTTGTCTTTTCAAGTTGTCCTGCATCTCTGTGTTATAAACGCCTATATATATATATTATATTATATATATATATATATATTATATAGATCATATATATATATATATATATAATATATTATATATATATATATATATATATATATATATAAAGGGCTTAGCAACAGCAATCGGCAACAGTCGCATGCTTTCTGTTAGATATAAAGTATTCTTGTATGGAGTATAGGTGCAAAATAGCATTTCTAAGAACGACTTGGTCATTGATTTATTATTATAAAGGTGATTTTTAATGTCAATTAATTTTTTGCAGGTTGACGAAGTACCTGATTTCACGGAATTTCCATCGGAATATTTAGGATGGTGAGTAAGGCATTATTTTAAGTAAGTGGTAGGTTATAATAATTCTACACGTTTATGTCATATTTATTTGAAACTTCGCAAAAGATCGAAAAAACTTTTTTTTTAATAATCTTAAAACACTCGGCTTTTTCAGGAACCGCACACCCTCGCAAATAATAAACGCGTTTACGATGATTGCAGGCGTTTGCGTCGCCACCGCTCGTCAATGTGGAGATGCTGGTCCCCCGGGCAGTGAGCGCGCGCCCCGTGTCCTCCTCCGTGCGCGGCCGCCGCCATGAAGCGGACCGACGCTCCCGCGGCCTCGCCCGCTGCCTGTGACGAGAAGAAGCTCAATAGGAGGTCCTTCGAGTTCCCGCAGCGCAAGATATTCGACGCTCAGTGCGTGCTCGACAAAGTGAAAAAGTCCTATTCCTTCGACCAGCGATGTGACGGTGATATCGTAGCCAAAATAGTGGAGGATCGGTTCGCGAGTGCCATCTCCCGGAAAGTGCAACTAGCCGACGATAAGTGCGAACGATCGAAGCCGCGCGCGAAGCTCGCGAACGGCGATCGGCCCGACGGGCATTCGGCCGGCGAGTCGCGCGCCGACGAAAGCGAGCGAAAGCGGAAGTTCGGGATCAAATTGTTTTCGGGATATCCGAACGGCGACGACGGCAAGCTAGAGGACAGCGAGCCGGCGGGGGAGGGCAGCTCCGTGCCCCTGCGGCCCAAGGGCCAGCTCCCGGCGGAGAAGGGCGCGCGCTGCCGCAGCTCCCCGCCGTGGGGCCCGGCCTGGGCCCCGCCATGGGCGGCCGAGCGGCCCGCGGGTAGGCTGTGCCGCACCTGGTACGCGGGCTACGGAACCCTCGCGGAGGACGAGGACTTCTCCCCTCAACAAAACCTGACTGATGTGAGTATTTACAAATTACCAATTCGCGATCATTTATTTTTTTATACAGTTGCAATTTGGTTTCATTTATACTCGCGGGAGGTTTTGCTAGGAGAGTAATAACTCCTATAATATTTCCGGGATAGAACGGGTGCCTTCCGATGCCCAGTGGTACAAGAAAATGCCTTAATGAAAATTATTGCTTAAAGTATGAATCGAACCTTTATTGGTTGGCATTTTGTATGTGTACAAAAGTAAAAATGTGGGGTATTTAAAAAGTTTGAATGCAGTCATCGAGGATTACTAATTTATTCTACTACTACTAATGTATTCGACATTTTATAGGAAACAAGATTTTGAATTCAAATCTAGAATCTAGAATTCGGTACATTTAAATTAGTTATCTTCGGTGCATTCGAAACATTTTTTATTGATATCGCTGCATTTGCTTTTATACCCCACAAGTATGGTATAGCCGGGATTAGCTGTAGTGTAATCATCTCGTTCCATTATCATCTGCCTTCTCTTTTTATAAAGAGCCAATTGTAGTGCAAATGAGAGGGAAATATATTTATTCTCAGTCCCACAAAACCTCTCGGCGGTTGATCCATATGTAGGTACATATACCTTTGTTTTTTATCACTAGATTGAATTTCCTGGAAATTTTTTAAGATACTGTTGTAATCGGCTATTACTTTGTGGTTATCCATTGCAAAATAAATTAAACACAAATTCACTCGATTTAAACCACAATATTTTTGGTAACACCAGCCGGTTTCGGAGCCACAGTGTCTTCTTTAGGGTAGTTTACCCTAAAGAAAGTGAGTTTATAGTTACGAATTAAAAATTACGAAATATGAGCAATTATTTTTCTTAGGCAACAAGTTTTTGTGTGTACCTGTCGTATGACATTATTTTCAACGTTCAACATTATTTTATTGTCTGTTTTCTGTGTTGTTTTAAATTATTTATATTTTCTAAATTATTTCAATTTTAATGTGCATTTCTTTTTAATACAAGCGCACGCTGCAGACAATTTTTATTGCAGAGTTGACATAACCATTTTTCTTGCTTGCTTGTATTAAATATAGGTATGTATTGTCAACGAATCTGTATGTCTCTTTAATTAAATCAGATTAGTTCTTTATAAGGGTAAAAATAAAAAGAATGTTTTTCGTTATGTGTACAACCAATTAATTACAATTCAATTAGTAATATAACCTAGTAAATCCCTACTTCTTGCTATTTTTCCTCTTCCATCCACATTTAACCCTAATATCCATTGCGTTTAAAAACGATTTATTGAAGCACTTGTAACGATACATATTATATTTTCAGTTATTGGAATTTATTAACGTTCAAATAAAATAATTTTATTATGAAAACTACCACGATGTTATCATCAAAAAAGTAGACGATGATATATTAGATGTCAGACAATAAAAATCAACTTGCACACAGTAAATACAGTGTTCTAAACGAACATGCGTAACTTTGAATACAACCATGATATTATGAAATTCGAATTAAAAGAAAATTTGGTTCGATTGCTTGTGGTGGAATAGGATTTAATGAAGGAAAACTGTGGAGCCCGAGTACAGTCAATACTTAATGATTTTAAAGGTTAAAGCTTTAAATCATTTAAGTATTGACTTTGTATTCGGGCCTAGGATGATGAATTTAGTTGCTTAACGCTCTAAAAATCGCGTTAATGTAAAAGGACATCATTCCGGGAATTTTCCGATAATTTAAGGAAATTTTTTTCATCATATTAAATGAAAACACTTAAAAAATTAACTTTTATTTATTACGCTAAAAGTCACTGGACACGAATTAAATCGGAGCACTGTCCTTAAATTTATAGTTACTAAATGTTTCTAGAATATTCCACACACTTATTAAGTATTACACTGTTTCTTAATTCGCTCTATTTCACGCTGTTTTTATTGTTTCGATCATTTTCTGTAAAAGTCCGTTCAATATTCGCACGTAGAAAAACTTATCGCCCGCCGGTAGAAACTTCCTTTATTTACTATATATACAGAGAATAAATGCGCAGGTCACACTCCGCTCGCTCCGTTGCTAATGTCGCGTTGGTTAAACGTCAATCAAAGTCTGATCACCCAGCGGCTGGCCGACTTTTTATAGCAAAATGTCTTTCTCGTCGAGAATTTATGATTACAGTCCAGTCGTCTTGAGATTCGTGCAGAATCTTCTAGTATCTTCAATTGTAGTTTAAATGGTGAAGAGTACTGTAAAATCTTCGGTTACGTGTAATTTTTTCCGATCAACCATTTCGTTACAGTATTACATATATCTCGGCAATGGAGCATTTTAGTTCACATTTTATATAACATTTTTTGTTCGCAATCTTTTAGTATTTTCCATATTTAAATGTAGTATACGTGTTTCGTCGAGAACATCTGTATATTTTTAATTGCGTTCATTGGTATCAGCAAGAGTGCTTCTGAGCGCCTAATGCTAGAACGATTATTATATTCTGTTCATCAAACAATGTCGTGACTCCGCTATTGCAGCGGCGACAAGTAAACGTCGTGCCGCGCAGTACCGGTTTTCGCACCTTGCACCGGTGCGATAAGTACGTCCATCATTATAAACCTATCATGTTTCCCGAACTCCGAGAAATGATTCACTAAATATGCCTGCTTACGAGTGCTTATTACTTTTTTCAGGGCCCGAAATCACGCACTCTTCGTGTGATAGTGACAGCTCTTTGGTCCTCGTACGAATTATATTGATTGATTTTCAAATCTTTTTCACGATGTTATTTATTTGTTAAGGAATCTTTACAGTATAATATTTTATAGGGTGGGCCATTTAATTTTTACTCATTACCAAGACAATTACCACTACAGAGGGTGCTTAAAAAATAATTGAAAATTTTAAATAATTTTTTTAGTATGTGGCACGTTTTCATATGTCTAAAAACTAACAAAGTATTTTTTAAAGATTTTCTGCAAAACTTTAAGAGGTCGCTACCAGCTGTGAAAGTGTAGGCATAACTAAAAAAATTTTTTTTAAATTTTTACTAGGTAGGTAATGTTTAAATTAAATTTAGAATTAATTTAAACATTAGTAAAATCAAAGAAATAATTACATAAATTAAAAAATAAAAATAATTAAAAGGAATAATAATTATTTAAGATGACGTCAACGTGAACTTTTTGAGTCCGAAAATTTTCGTCAATAATCTTTAATCCCCAAGAGTAAATATTGCATCTGCTCTAAATGAAATGAGGACGATTATCTTTATACCACCGACGACTCTTCCATGAGCACTGCTCCTTTCTCTACTATATTTTACAACTTTTTTACAATGTACAAATAAATGTCTTAGCTTTATTGTAGTCATTATTCTTCCATGTCCTAACATCTTTCGTCAAAAAATGATACGAAATGGCGATTGTGTTGAAAAAATTCAATGTATGATTTGTAGCAAAATCTTCCTAAGTTTTTAAGCATAATAAGAGCATTTTTTAGGGTTGCTCGCTTTGGAGAATTTTCCAATCCTTGATTTTCGAGGTCAGTGACCATCTTCTGTTTAGTTTCCAAGGAAACTTCATTATCGAAGTGTGCAAAATCGAAAAGCTTTTCAGACAATGCATTTGGTTTTATACCTCACATGTGTAGACTAGTAATAAAAAACCATAACACTGTAATGATACATTATAAATAAGAGTAGCTTGTTGGTCTTGCAGTTAGGACTCTCGCCTCGTGATACAAAGGTCGCAGGTTCGAATCTCACTCCAGACAAGCGAGTTAGTCCTATTTTCATAGAACAAGCGTTTAGCTTAATTTGAAAATAGTAAGAATATTGATGTGACACGAATTCCGTGTTCGCATCTTTATTTAAAAAAAAATGTTAAGTAAAAATGAAAAACACTGATAATAGAGGAGTAGAAATGGGTGAAAAGGGGTTAGCATTAGGTACGAATTATGGTTGAGGAAGAAAAGGCACAGCATGTGTATGTGATTAGTGATTTGGTGTTGATTGATTTACATAAAGTTCATAAACATTTATTGTAATATTGCGAGGTTAATGTTAAAATATCGAATTTGATTATCATGTACATAATATATCAAAATCTTCTTTCAATTTAATTTGCATTTTTAATTCAAATTTTTAACTTTATTTTCAATTCTTCGGAGAGCTCTTTTTGCGCTTACATTTTTCTTTTTCCTACGTGTATCTTCTCAGCGTTCCGCAAAGTGAGTATTGGGATCCACTGTTTGATTTTGTACTTATTGTATTTTTCTATGTATTGTATACTTTTTAGGCGCGCTATTAACCAACGTTTTTTTTCTTTTAGTTATGAATTTATTCCATATTTGTTATGTATCCTTAGGTTTTATGGCCGTGTATGTACACAAAATTTAAAAAATGATGTAATTTGCACGAACGGTGAATGAAGGAATTTTACGCATAAGCGGGTAATCGAAGACGACGATCTGTCTAGATGGAGAGGTTTATTATTCTCCCTCGTTGTTGCAGAAGACGGTGGCCGCGACGGCTGGCGGTGCGGGCGGTGGCGGCGGGGATGGAGGTGCGGGAGCGGGGGCGCGGCGGCGCGCGGAGGGCCGCAAGCGCGCGCGGGCGCCCGCCGGGCCGCGCCTCTCGGGCAGCGCGCTCAGCCTCAACGTGCTGCCGCGCCTGTCGGCCGCCGTGATCCCGCTGCGGCGCGGCGGGCTGGCGCGCTCGGCCGCCACGCTGCTGGAGGAGTACGGCGCGCCGCTGCTGGCCGCGGACCGCGCGCCGCCGCTGCCGCTGCGCAAGTGCGAGACCATGGCGGCGCTGGGCGGCGCGGAGCCGCAGCGGCCCGTCAACCGCTTGCGCGTGTGCTCGCGCTGCTCCTCCCTGCTGTCGCTGGCGGCCGGCGGCTCGCGCTACTCGCTGGCGGCCGGCGGCTTCGTGCCCGTGCCCGGCGAGCCCGCGCTGCTCTGCAAGCTGTGCCTGGAGGAGGTGCCGCGGCGGCACGCCTCCACCATCGCGCACTGCGGCTGCTCCTTCTGCACCAAGGTAACGTAACATTATTACTTCCCCCCCCACCCCGAGCGCTATTGATAGAATCAGCGTCCACTTTGTAAAGTTTCATTGTGATCTGCGTTATGGTTATTTTTGGACAATAAGCATTATGACTAACTCTACTTCGGTTTATCTATCCTACCCGAGTTTTGTGAGAATTATAACATTTTTTGTTGTTTTTATATTATCGTTGTTATAGAATAAGAGAGTGGGTGAGGGAAAAACTACGGAATGTCTATTAAGGTGTATGAATGGCTCGAATCACATTGTTGATGAAACCGAACTACATTTGGTTTATATAGGTTATTGATAAAAACAAATCGTTCCCGGTCCAAATATCCTCGTGTAATTTGCGCGAACAAATGAATTCTGCGCTTAAGTTTTTCTATTTCTAGGGACATGATCTCTAACTTTAACAAATTAATGTTGTACCGATATAACCGGTATTTTACTATTATTATTATTGTTATTGGGAGAGATTAAATCGCTTACAATGCGCTCGTAGGATCAAAAATATTCCAAATTTATACCTCGATAAGATGACGAAGGCAAGAGACACCTCGAGAACCTCGGCACGTACCGTTCTTATGTTCGATACGTATGTTAGCCTTTAAATGTCCCCCGGGACCTCGGACTTTTTATACCTTAAGGTTATTGTACCTTTTATATTGGAATCCAATTAAAGAGAATATATTTATTCTAACAGTGGCGTGCTCTAGGCATGGAGTATTGTACGATGGGTATTGTAATTGTCTGAAAGCGGTACTCTTTCAGGAACATGTTTTTGTAAAAAAAAATCGCCTGTTAATTTCTGCCTTTGAAAGATATAATATTTTTTATTCTTGAGAAAGTCTTAAAATATGTTATAACATAAAATAAAAGTAGGCTTAAAATCGAAACATACAACGCATCTTGCGCCATTTTGCAACACGAGTGTTCAAGCGAAAATGTGTTTTTGAAACACCCCGTACGCGTCGCGCTAAGGAAAGACGTGCGCGGCTTTATTTGTCCTTTTCCGCCTGATGATTCTACTTAAAACATTAACATGCCAACTTTTTATAATTTACGTGAAGATCTACATACTTATTATTATAATATGAGCGTATTAAATAAATATGCGATTTGCATTCATTACGCAGAAATTGCACACCTTTTTTGATTGCCTGGGGTTCACGCCTGTGTAATTTAAAGCGCCTTGCAGAAATAACAGATTTTTTAACTTGTTGTTGACGGATTTGGCAAACGTCCGTCCTTCGGATGCTTTTAATTATGTATATATTATTTACCTACAAATTACACTAACAAAATTGAATATACGAGTATATTATAAGACTAGCTATAATCCGTCAAAAATGACGTAAGTACTTTTATAATATATTTCGGCCGCCAGTTAAGGTTGTGAGATCAGCGCTATCTAGAATAGCGCAATGTCGTGATAACGTTAGTGATGGACATTATTAAACAAAGAATTACTTTTTTTCCTTCTTAAACCTCATTATTATTTGAGCCCTCTAGCAGCGTTAGTGATAGACAAAATTACGTAGAGAATTATATATATATATATTTTATTTTATTTTCATTTATTGGTTTTCTTACAGCCATATAATTAATCAATCTTGAAAAAAAACAATAATTGATGTACAGAGTTTTGGGCCAATTACAAGAAAACACATATATACAATCGATAAAAGAATAAGAAAAAACATGTCCAATAGTGAGTTTGTGTGAGTGTGTGTATTTGTGTGTTTATTTATTTATTTATTTATTTTGTTTTGGGAAAAATTAACAGCAAAACAATCTTAAAAATTTTCGACTTAATTTAAAAATTTACTTTAACATACATTAATAGCGAGTGGAGTGGGTGGAGGGGAATGTGGGAGTAGAAGGGAAGATATAATGTACAAATTAGTTTGGGTGCGGTAGTGTAGATATTGTTTGTTTTATGTTTCTTATTGTTGCGTTGAAAATGTCAATGTGGTGATAGTTTGTGTTAAATGAATTTGTGGATCTGTACATAAAGGAGTTTTGTTTTGAGTTGGTCTTACAAAAGGGGAGATGAAAAGTAGGTGAATGTCTGTTATTGCGAGTTGGGATGTGGTAAGATATTCGTTGAAGAAGTTCCGGACTATCAACTAGATTGTGTGTTATTTTGAATAGCATCACCGCGTCAGCTATGTTTCTTCGACGAGTTAGGGTCTGCATGTTAAAAAACTTCGCAGAGTCTTCATTGCTTGTATGAGATCTAAATGAACGGAGGTCTAGGTATCTTAGGAATCTGTTTTGGACGCTTTCAATTCTATTTTCGTGTACTGCATAACCTGGATTCCACACCTGAGATGCATATTCTAAAATACTACGAACGTATGAGAAATAAAGTGTCTTGAGGGTTTGAAATGTTTACATGTGCGTATGACAAAACCAAGCATAGATGATGCGTTGGTGACTATGTAATCGATATGTTTGTTGAAATTTAATTTACTGTCAAGTATCACCCCAAGGTCTTTGCTTTCGGATTTGGTAGATAATGTTATATTATTAATTGAATATTCATTAGAGAATACCTTTTTATTTCTTGTAAAGCGTACAACGAAGCATTTAGAGACATTTATTTCCAGGCTGTGGGCATTGCAATACGTGTTCAGATGATGTAGGTCATCTTGCAGCCTTCAACAATCTTCTAGTGAGTTTATGGGAGAAAAAAATTTCATATCATCTGCATATAGGATAGTTTTTGAGTTTAGAAAGCAGTCACCTATATCATTGATATAAATGTTAAATAGCAATGGTCCCAGCAGGCTGCCTTGATTAATGACTAATATCAATGACATAATATGCGATATAGGAATAAATGCTCTTATCATTTTTTTAATTTTCATTAAACTGAAATATAAAAAAATCTAATTCGGAGTATTTTATTAAAAAACCACAAAGTCGATGTTTACTTTTTATTTAATAATGATTTTGAAAACTGAATGAGTTCAGTTAATATTATTATTTGGGGGTAATATAATTGAAGTTACTTATTGCATTGTATTATATAATTAGCACATAACATATGGGGTAAAAACCAAAAATATCCAAAAAATTAAAAAATTTGTTTTGAAGAAAATCAATCTAGGATTTCTAATTTAAAATGTACTGAATTCTGAATTTTATGTATCTATCCCTTCCGAAATCATGTTTACTATAAATTCAAAGGCTATTTTTTCTACAAAATCTCGAATTCAGTATTTTAAATTAGTAATCCTCGTCGACTGCATTCATTTTTTTTTTGGATAAGGCTGCCTTTGCTTTTTGTACCCCACATAAACAAGTTTTTTATCTGAGCCATTTATATATCAGGTAGTGGCAAACAATCCCATGTCTGTAGGTATTCAGTGGTCTTTGGTGCGTGTAGGCACATACACATCATATTGTATAAAACAATAAAGTACTTATCACCATAGCCATAAGTTACCATAGGCAGAGACGATAGAGCGCCACACTCTTCTGTCCTGACATACAACTCTCGCCTCATCCACATTCATACATCTTCGCATGCAAGTTCGCCGGTTGTTGAGGCTTCTAACTGGACCATATTCCAAATATCTGGTTAATCTGGTCACGCCACGTTTTCCGCGGTCGCCTTCTCTTTCTGGCGCCATCAACACTTCTATTACATATATTTCTTACACATTCTTTCCTCATTCATTCGCTTAACATGCCCAAACCATTTGAGCGACCCCATTTTTAATTCTATTAATTATGCTAAGATCAGCTTTACATTCATTCCTAATATCTTCATGCTTTACTCTATCATAAATAAATAATGTAGCATGTGTTAAAAAGAATCGCACGAATTATATAAAAATAAGTGCGTCGGTTTTAGTGGACTTTTTTATTAGAATAAGTCCGGAAGATATTTCGTTACCATTTTGTGAGACATTAAATTAATTGATTTAGCAATACAGAAGCCGATCTAATCAGCTTTTGTGTTACAGAAAACAGAAATTGATGAAGGAACTATGTGTGATCACGATTTATGTAAATTTATGAGAATGTGTTTGAAATTAAATATGTGGATCCACAGAGATGCGATAAATGTACGGGTGTTATCCTGAAGGGTTTTTCAATGTCAGCGCATAAGGCGTCAGTAATATCGTTAATTTACATTACAAATGTCAGAAGGCATTAGATTATACACGCGCTTGATAATTCCAGTGTTTTGTACGATACGACTTATTTGTTTAGCAATTTGTATAATTATTATCAAATTGCTTGTGATCCATTGTGCAGTCAGAAGAGTAACTACCAAATCGTTTGATACAACGTTGCACACACGATTAGGATTTATTTGGTTGTGTTTTTTAAATACAATTTGTCGGGCTTCTAGAAGAGCAGACTCAACTCAAAACTCAGTTCTGATGATAGCCTTAAGCAATAAGTGATACACTGTTTGCCAGCTTAAGGAACATCATAAACATGGTTATAATATGTTACCCTAGAAGTGCGATTGTTGTCTGCTACAGTAAGGGCAGATTGACTAAGCTGCAAGCATCAGTTGTATGGAATATAAAATCGTTGTTTAAATGACTGCTATTTTAAGTTACATTTGACATCAATAAATATATCGACGATCCCTATCTAAATTCCGACATCTACCAAAAATGCGTTTTTGACTTTTTTATACCAATACATAGAAAATACGCTTATCCGCAATACAAAATTTAAAAAAAACATATTTTTAAATAAATAAACAGGCGTTAAAGCGGACAAATACGTTCATTTTGTATGTAAAGCCAAAAAAAATCTCTCCTGTAAAATTGATTTTTTAGATGTGTTAGTTTACGTAGGGACCGTCGATATCTTTCAAACATAAAATTTGACCAAATTGATGTACGAGTATAGGTACTACACCATAATTTTAGTGACGGTAGATGATCACTGAAAGATTTTAAATCTAAAAAATCACCACAAGGACATAAATGTGACCTTTATGAAAAACATTTCGTGGTGCAGTGAACCTATTCCAAGATTCAGTAAATAATAATTCATAAGAATTATTTTTTCACAAATAAAACCAAAGTATGTATTTTTATATACATGTTAAGAAACTTACTTTTGGATTCAATTAAAATCTTATTTTAAAGGACTTAGTTCTTGTGGAAGGAATGCACATCTGGTGTTTGTTTGGACTCTGTCCAGGTGTCATTATTTTGGTGTTTTTTTTTTTGTTTTGGTCTTCGTCTCTGTTTTCAATTTCTGTCATTCTATCAATTAGATTTCTGAGGTAAGTGTGTCTAAGAATATGTCCCATCCATTGGCTCCTTTGTTTTTTAAAGCTGTTTTAAAAGGATTATTTTGTTGCGTCTTCTTTCACTTGTAATTCTCTCGGTTCAGCTTCCACAGACACCACATCTCGAATTCTTTCATCCTATTGCTTCCTCTCTTTTTGGTTGATCGTACAGGTTTCGCTTCGGTAAATTGCTTTTTCGTCCTTTTGTTAGTCATCGTTAAAATCACAATAGTCGCCTTATACATTAGCATTGAAAATAAATTTAAACATTATAATTAAAATAAAAGTTTGTTTTACATTAGTTTTTGCAAAAACTTTGGCTTTCTTTATGGCGGTTGCATATCGATGAGATTTCTCTCGGAAATTCATCTCAAAGGCACGTATAGAACTGAACGCTAAGCGAAGTATGAATCATTGATGCATAGTTAGAACCAATACTTTCTAACATCCCCGAATCTCTGAAATGAGAGATGTAGATTTTTTTTATCTATCCCTTCCAAAATCATGTTTCCTGTAAATTTATAGGCTATGTTTCCTATCAAATCTCGAAATCAGTACATAATATTCTGTGTATAGTTTTCTGGGATATTCTGCCGTATATATGTGATCTCTCTGGTTGACGTTTCGGATCCCATTGCAGGGTCCATCATCAGAGCATCATCTCATCAGAGCTGATGCTCTGATGATGGACCCTGCAATGGGATCCGAAACGTCGGCCAGAGATGTCACATATACACGGCAGAATATCTCAGAAAACTATACACAGAAGATTCTAAACGGTCGTGAAAACCTGAGAACATCAGTACATAATAAATTAGTAATCGTCGATGACTTCATTAATTTTTTTCTGGATATTGCTACCTTTGCTTTTATACCCCACATATGAAGAATACACGGAATCAATGAGAATTGTATACAGATTATACGTATTTAATTTTCATTAGCGTTAGAATACCTTTATTATTAAAGTAGTAAATGAAGAGTACATACTCTTTTGTTTGCAGTTTTTTTGGGATATTCTGCCGTGTACATCTGACCTCTAGGGCGGACCTTTCGCATTCTTTTGCAGGGTCCATTATCAGGGCGTTATAGCCCACTTACACTTTCACATCAGCCCTGATGATGAACCCTACAATGGGATCCGAAATGTCGGCCCTAGAGATCAGATATACGCGGCAGAATATCCCAGAAAACTGCACACAGAAGATTCTGAGCGACCGCGAAAACCTGAGATCATTAGAATTCTGCCATTTCTCGGAAATCGATGGACCACCTTGCATCTCATTCGCTGCTGACACGTTGAATAGCTTCGACAAGCCTTTTTATAAATTTTTGTTAGAACGCTTATCAGCTCGCGTTACCCGACATCATCCCGAGTACATAATAATATTTATTATTTACAATGATTTGCAGCGTCAATCGTAAATTGTTCTGTTTTATTAGCGTAGGAATATTCCTTGTCATGTCACATGGCCTTTAGGTGTCGGCGTCGTGTTTATATTAATTATTTTATTTCAGTAATTCCAGACTATAATAAGTAGACATAAACTTGTTCACATTTTGACACCACATCTATTGCCAACACGTTCGGCTTCTGAAAAGTTACTACGAGGTTGTAAATTTTGAAACAGTTACGAAAAGCTCAATAATACTCTTAAAAAAAGTATCCTTAATGTTTTAATAAATAGGTATGTACGTCGTTTTTGCTTAAGAGACTATAAAATAGAAAAAAGTATAAAATAAAATTTTAAAAAAACTATCCCATAAAAATCAAGTTTTTTTATACTCCCTTTCTCATTTACTAGTTGAAACAGGTTTCGCGCCTTCTCCACGCGTCGGGCTCCTTTTTCATTTGTATGGTTTCCGATTTGAAAAAAACGTTAAAATTTCGAAAAATCCAAAATTAAACTATAATTAAATTTTTTTAAACGAAAATTTGTTAGATCATTTTTATCGTCGCCACGAGTCTGCCTGCAAATTTTCAGCTCGATTGGATCACGGGAAAAGGGTTTAAAATCGATCCAAAGTTTTTTCTGCAGACAAGCAGACGCTACGAGTTAAAAGAAAGGGAGTAAAAAATACGCCCATTGTCAAATATATGTCTAGTTTACTAGGGTATTTAATTATGCAAGAATAAATACTTTAACTCCAATATAATTGTATCCTAGACAAACACGAAGGGCGACATTCTTTCGCTGTGACCCATTTCTATCTCCTGAAGAACTAGTTTACTTAATCTGTGTACATATTCTGTATTCTGTGGTACAATAACACATTTTAATAGATCCTCATTTACACTCAATGACAAATTGACTTTGCAATTGCAATATATGCAATTTTATCTAGAATATTTACATGTTCTTAAGCGTATCCGAATACTATTTACATTATTTTGTATATTTGTATACCTAATAATACATACATATTTGTATGTTTAGCTGTTATACATACGTTCTTACATATAGATAAATACATTCAACAGATACAATCCAGCAGGGATTTTAACATTTGTATCGGGTAAACTGCATTAAAATCTTGCATCAATATTCTTAGTACTTTTCAAATTGATTCAAGTGCTCATGCTATGTAAAATAAATATCCATACATCATTTTGAAAAATGTAAAATCAGTCATTTGTGTTACTACACGTGAACATCAATTATTTTAGAAAGTTGTGTAGCGTTCTATAAACAACAATTAAAAAAAAAATTCTTTGTTGTTTATTAGATACTAATTTTAAAATGCTCAATACATTATGTATGTATAATCCAATGTTTGTGTCATAATTTTTTAGAAATATAATTTCTATATAATTAACTTATTTAAAATGACGCGCAGTATATTTGGGATGTTATTATTATTATTATTATGTAACATAAAATGTAACCTGTGGCTGGAGTGGGTTGCCAACAAAAACACATCAGTCAGCTTCCGGCCCGACCGGGAAAGAATTTAAACCGGAAACTGGATTTGACCGCTCGAGTTTGCGGTCACGGATTGAACCTTGGCAATATTTTAATTAATTATTAATCACTTAACAACGATTATCTTGACCTGTGCTTTGAAACACAAGTATTAATTAATAAACACCAGTCATTTTATTGCGAATTATGTTAATGCTATTTTAAGTCTAAATATGGAATTGTTTTTGCCAAATTGGCAATTTTTTTAAAAATAATTATGGGAAGTTAATTGTCAACTTATTTTATGCAAAAATTACTTATTTTTTGCAAAAAGTTGAACTATCATTACAGTAACTTATATCGATTATGAAAAATTCATTCACTTTCATACAGGTCGAATAAAATGTTAAAAGCTCGCAAAAAATTAAAATAGAATTTTTTCACACTTTTACACATTGAGTAGTTAACCGAGGCAACACACAGCAACACAGATTTGGTAAAATATTAGCTCATAGTACCTATTCTTGAAACTTTGAGGGCCATCCAAGATATCATTCTATTGTTTTTCCATACTTAATCCAAGGCAATTTATAAAAATATATTTGAAGCAATTACATTATTGCTCAAGGCTAACAATTTGTCTGTCAACCAATACTTCGTTACGTTGTTCGCTGCACCTTCGTCAGTGTTATGTTTTCTCTCATGATTGGCCATGTCTCTTTTATCAACGATCTTGCTTTGCCCTACCTATCTAATGCTCTCGACTGAGTGCCCTATTAATTGAGGATAGACATCCATTATCTCATGCTTCCCATGCTAGAGCCAAGAGCCCTTTATACTTACACCCCAAAATAACTAAAAATTGTTATTGTTATTGACAGTTGAACAAATATTTATGTTATAAAATTATTATCACTTTGTTTTAAGCACACATCAATTTTATGTAAAAATTCCAAATGTTTCGGGAGCTATGCTACTCCGTTCTTATATAAGTACATTTATAATAAGAGTAGCTTGTTGGTCTTGTGGTTAGGAAACTGGCCTCGTGATCCAAAGGTCGCGGGTTCGAACCTCACTCCAGACTAGCAAGTTAGTCCTATTTTCATGGCACAAGCATTTAGCTTAGTTTGAGAATAGTAAGAATATTGATGTGACACGTATTCCGTGTTCACAACTCTATTTTAAAAAAAAAAATGTAAAAATAATAATAAATGTACACTTATTATCCCGAAGAAGGGAGCTTCGCTCCCGAAACATGGTGTCTTTTTACAATAAAGTTTAATTGTGGTTAGATATAAATGTTAATTATTTTATTTATAAAATAGTGCCATAAAAGGGAATTTGAAGAAAACATTTTTTGTTAAGCTGAGTTATTTATTAAATTGGTAATTACGTACTTGTTTTATCACCTAATCGTTCATCAGCGATATGTCTGCCTTGTAACCATAAATGTATTATTATTGACCCCTGAATCTATAAAATATTTTATTTGAATTGGACCCGATTAAACAATAAAAATATAAAAACGCGAGCACAGTTTGTTGGTTAATATGTGATAATCAATGAATAGTACGTGATTTTCTTCATGAACTACACAAATTTTACTGTTTTGTGAAATAGCTGTTTGACGAAAATGTAATTTAGAGTTTTGAGTGTACTATAATAAGGATGATAAATTATGATGCAACTTAAATCAATTTATCCACTTGGAGTAGGATGCGTTAGAATAACTGCTTTGGATTGTGGGTTAACGGGACGCGGCGAGTTACTAATCCAGAACTGTCGTCACAGAGTCATAATTATTAACAGTAATCGAGTACGTGAACACTACAGAACAGTACGAACTGAGCGTTTACTGATTTATGCGTCGCTGGTATGCGCCATCTTCGCATTTCCTGCCAAAATGGGACAGTGAGATAACTCCGTACGGAGGAGAATTTTTGGTCGTTTGTGTTTGAAATATGAATCTGCGTCATAGCTGGTGATTTTATTAATGGAAGGGTTTTCATAGGATGAGATCTCGGCATTGGGACAGGTGTTTTATGATTTGTTTTAGGTAGAAAGTAGAAATACCCGAGCACCTAGTGACACTGAACCTCGGCTCATCCAGGGCAACCTGGATGCCTTTTTATTAACGTTTCAACGGGCCAAGAGGCCCAATTACTGGAGTCGTTCCATCATAAAAACACCCAGGCTTGAGTAAATCATGTAGATCAAAAATTTGATTTGATAAATCATGTCTGTACTAACGGAACCCGTCTCCAACATCGGGCTCCCTTCGATGTTCATATTCGCGGTTTATACTATAATATGTAGGTATATGAACTATTTGTATTTGGGATTGTAAGTAGTAAGGTAAACAGGCAAAATAGAAAGAAAGCTAGTTTCAGATTCGAACTAAATTTATTCAGATTATTACGTTATTTATAGGGTTACGTTATGTATGTAATTACTCAAAGCGAGATAGCGCGCGCTTTCTCACTTTGAGTAATTACACACATAACGAATTTGCAAAAAAGTAAATCATAAATATTGAAAAAAAAATGCAAACTTTGATATTGCATAACTCCATAACTATTGATATTAGGTCATGGTTGTTTGAACATTTTCGACTCATAATCGAGGCAGGAATCCACCTGTAAAGTATTGTGGACTAGCTCTGTTACACCATGTATATATAGATGATTGAAATATGAGTATGTAGTTGTGAGTGGAATGATTTTCATTTCCTCTGTACGGATACGGCTCGTTGTTTTCCTTACGACAGTGGTTAATGCATATCAATTAATCTGGCTGGCACAAGGCGCCACGGTGGACTCGGACTTCACTAATCAACCACGCAGGTACCTTAATCTGTGTACATTAGAATTAAGATGCACAGAAATATTTGGCACGCCAATAAAACAATTATATATTATTAATATATTTTTGTTTATATGTATGATGTGAGAACACAATTACTGGATTTGTCCACTGCGGGATTATTAAATTCAGATCTTTTAGATGGAATTGGTGAACGTTGTATTGTGTAGAGTGATCACTTAAGCCAGCTCATACAGGTTATAAGCCCTGGACCATCGTATAAAAGACTTCCATACAAACACATTTCTCTTAAAAATAGCTTCGTCTCAGTGAGGCTTCTATATTTTATCTTAATTAAATCTAATCTATTTTAAATATAATAATTAAGTTGTCTCTCCTTAACTTGCTGGAATGAAAACTTTATATAATTAGATTGTGACACGCAATCAGCGCGTGGCTCATGTTGCGCGATCACGCAAGGATCGTTATTTATTATTATTATTTCCCGTGATTTTTCACGGGTATACAGCCAATAATGCCTATATTACCTACGCTTAAAATTTATTTAATTAAACAATAATTTCCGCCCCGCAATGATTTGTTTTTTAGCGTCATGCCGGTCTATTCGACCGAACTGTTGAAATTACTAATCTTATCGTACTAATTGGGATATTAGAGCGCTTGCTTGTAAAACAATTATTTTTGTGAAATGTGTTAGGAAAAGTTGTTAATTTTCATTATGTCTGAATTCAGCCAGACTAGCTCGGTGTTTGTTAATCGAGTACGAAGAAGATGTTTAACTTTAAATTTAATTAGGTTTAATACCAGGATAATAATTTGAAAATACCGTGTTGATGCAATAGCTTTTGTAATATGCACCTAACATTTCTTAAACTATAGAGGAAACGAGAGAGTCACGTTGAAGTTGATGAATTTAACATGTAATAAATTATTTATATAATTTGTTTACTTTATTATTAATTTTTCTAGGAACCTCGTTTGAGGGATGTAGGATAGAACGAAATTTGCTCTCTTACTTTTTACTTTATCAGTTACAAAGACACTAGACATAAATATTTATAACTTTACACTGCGCTAGTGCTAATATATTTTCTACCAATACGTATAATAGAATATAAATTAATCCACTAACCTCGAAGATTCAGTAGAGCGAAAATTAAACTCACCTACGCCCCTACGAATTTTGACAACAGGAAATAACCTATTCTAAACCATTGGACCTCTTACAGTTCGATAGATATGTGTGCTACTTTTGGCCGTATTCTGAAAAATATAAGATTATTATTACAACACTCAAAAATATACAAGACGTAGATTTACGACAGATACGTAAATCTAATCTTATTCGGTGTTTATTACCCAACACTCAAAAATAGACGAACGTATTCATTCACGGTCGTGTTATTACATTCACAACTTTTGCAATTTTAGATGAGGCCTTTAAATCAGAAATTGCATTCTGCGTTTTTCTATAATGTTCTTAGGTTTTCACGGCCACTCAGAATCTTCTGATTTGTATCTTCTGGGGTATTATTCCGTGTTTCTACGACCTTTCTGGGTGACGTTTCGGATCCCACTGCAGGATAAATTATCATGGCTGATGTGTTGATTGTTGTTGTCAACGCATCGCTCGATTATTTTTTCGTCGACTTTAGTTGTAAGATAGGTTACCACAAAAAGCCATTTTATTTTAACTAGATAATATTTAGCCTATGTTCACCCTGAGAGTTCATCTAAATATTGGTGAAAGAATTTTGAAAACGGTTGAGTAATTTCGGAGATTAACTTATACATCCAAGCTTACAAATTATACCTATTTATATATTAGTACAGATTCCAAAATAAAATGATGTTACTGCGGGGAAAATTTTTAAATTCGCACATTTACTAGGGCTAAAGGTGAGACCTTGTTTGTATCATGACACTGTTAATTTTCGTATGCCGTATCGTGTGCCGTATTCGTTATCCCTTTTATGCTTGCCCTGAGGCAAAGACCGTCGAGTCAAGGTTGAATCGAAGTTTCGCGCTGCGGTTTACTTTTTCTTCGGTATAACGCAGAAGCATTACACAGAACTCGAGATACATGTTCATGTACCATTTCCTTCGTTACAAACGAATTGTACTGAAAAATATATGTATATAATATCTACTATTATTTATTGTCGTTTATCATTCGTCCGACATATCCTATCTGGGAAATTGCCTCCATTGCTGTCACTTTTTCGTGTAAACTTGTTTACGTAGAAAGTGGTAAATAATTTTGTGGGTGACGTCACGGCAACAATTCTTTCTACGTGAGATGTTGATCGGTGAGTTTTGGAATAGAAAAATGTGCTCGTAAAAATATGTGCGCGTCGTGTCCGTGCGACCGCCATATTGTGATAAACTGTTCAATAAAATTGAGTTTTTATTTAATCCACTAATAATTTATTTTAGCACGTTTGTAATGTAATGTAAAATATTTTTTTATTATTATTATTGAGTTGATGAAAATGAATTCTTGGTGTTTTTCTGCTTGGTCGCAACTTGTTATTGTCTGATATTGCTAATAAAAACAGGATGCGTATTTGGTTTTTTATTTGTAGGTCTAAATAATGAATTTTTGATACTAGTATTATCATTATGGTTATATTATACATTTAAGCATATTCACAAAAACCATTCTTCCCCAATGTTTCCCGGGAAATAATTTTTTATAATAAATTTTATTATCATTATTTAATATGAATTATTACGTGATTTTTTTAATTTTGTGAATTACAAATTCTTAGTGTATTTATTTATAGCTTTATTTCTACCATTTGTATTACATTTTCAATAATTCCTTAAAATTTAATATAAGAATCAAACTTTCTGTTTATTACACTTATTGGTGTTTTCGTTGTTCGAATTGCATTTGGAAAGTTCATCTAATCATAATCATAAGAATATAATAATCATAAGAAGCATTTTAAAGTAAGTGCGTTAAAGATTTTCTATATATTCTGTTAACATACATAACGGAAGTCATCATGATTAATTAGTGTATATTATAGATATCTCACAGAGACGAAACTGTATTAATTATGGGAAAGTAGGTATAGAAGTCATTTGGGTGTACACAGGACTTATGACCTGTCTTTTTATGGTTGGCTTAAGTGATCACTTTACACAATTGTAACATTCGCCATTTCCACCCATGATAGAATATACCATGCTTATTCATTTTTTGGAAGTTGTATATATGTTCAAATTGCGTGGAAAGCTTTCATATATGAGTTGTAAGCGCCTTTTCCATGCGGCCTGTACAAAGCCATTTTCATTCCCCTAAATCCCTACAGATGTCGCTAATGAGAAAATCTACATTGATTTTTTACGGAATTTTGAGAGCAATATACTTTATTGTGTGTAATGAAATTCATCCGAATACTTGCATTACACTAGGATACGCCGGGAAATATTAATTCCAATTTTTGTTAAATTCCTTTTTACCAGTATTTACAATTCAGAATATTTTGAGTTTGTTCAAATCTTTCAGAATTTACTACTTCCTACTTTCCCATAATTAATACAGTTTCGTCTCTGTGAGATATCTATAATATACACTAATTGATTAATAATGTCTCTGTGACATAAATCCAGCACTGTTCTGAAAGATTTGAACAAACTCAAAATATTCTGAGTCATCATGATTGTTTTAATTCTGTGCATACAATACAATATTCTTAAAGCATTAGAATAATTCTTGTTACTATATTTAGTGGCTACAACATTAATATAAAATGTATTTACACTAATCGACAACGTTGATTCAAACAAGTTGATACGATTTTTAGTGTTTGGTTATTTTGTGTTTCCGGTATTAAGAAAAAAAAAATTCGATTCATAACCAACATCAATATATATAATAATAGCATACCTATATCTTGTAACTGGGTCAACACTGTTCATCGCCACGTTTTTCCTTACACTGATTATAGGTTGGTTGACCTTACCCATTCAAAGTCACTGACTCAAGGACTTTTATATGCTTTATGTTTTTTCTCGCATTCATTTGTATCCATGTATCCAACGAGAACATTTTTAGCAAAAACAGTACGAAACGATAAGTGATAGTAATATTTTTTGATATTAATATTTTTTGCCTATGATTAATTCGCAAATTAAATCTAAATTCCACCAGTGCCTCACTTTGTCACAAGATATTAAATCACGATATAAATATTGTATCATAGTTCTCCCATAATGCTGCTTGTGATTTTGTTATGCATCACAACCAGTCGAATCATAAATCAGTCCAGGAGTTGCGGAGAGTGGTTATTGACCGACGAATTAGTTAGGTGTGCGCCGCATTGTTTGCTAATGTTATTATCTTCTTCTCGCACGCCAGTAATCGTATCCCAAAAAGAGGCTGAAAATATGATGCTCACGTCCACGTGATATATTAGGTCCTTACATATGAAATTGAAGTTTTGCCGTACTGGCAAATTTGATCTCAAATATCTTCTCTTTGGTTAGGAATTCCAAATCCAAATTTATACAGCTATTTACTCATGTATTTATGTTTTGAAAATTATAATTCATTTGTTTTTTCCTCAATTGTTTTTTTCTTTGCGTCACTCAGTTTACAAAATGAAAAACTTGAAATATCGCGTTATTTACGAGTACGAGTTCCACCGTGGCACCAGTGCTGCAGAAACGGCTCGAAGGATTAATGATGTGTATGGCGACGGTGCCGCAAAAGAAAACACAGTGCGTTTTTGGTTCCAACGTTTTCGTTCTGGAAATTTCGACCTGCAGAACAAGCCCCGTGGACGGCCGGAGACCAAAGTTGATAATGAAGAATTGAAGGCTATTGTGGAAGCGGATCCATCGCAAACCACATCCGAGATAGCTGCAGGCTGCGGTGTTAGTGATAAAACTGTTTTAATCCACTTGAAGCAAATTGGTAAGGTGAAAAAGCTTGAAAGGTGGGTACCTCACGAATTGAGTGAAGCAAATCAACAAACGCGCGTGGACTGCTGCGTTGCATTACTCAATCGACACAATAATGAAGGGATTTTAAATCGAATCATTACCTGTGATGAAAAGTGGATCCTGTACGATAATCGGAAGCGCTCATCGCAATTGCTGAACCCTGCCGAACCAGCCAAACCATGCCCCAAGCGAAAATTGACTCCAAAAAAGTTACTTGTGAGCGTTTGGTGGACTAGTGCTGGTGTCGTTCACTACAGCTTTCTTAAATCTGGCCAGACGATTACGGCAGATGTCTATTGTCAGCAACTGCAAACCATGATGGAAAAGCTAGCTGCTAAACAACCGAGGCTGGTTAATCGCTCTAGGCCACTGCTGCTTCATGATAACGCTAGACCACACACTGCACAACAGACGGCTACCAAATTAGAGGAGCTTCAATTGGAATGTCTAAGACATCCACCGTACTCTCCGGTCCTTGCCCCAACAGATTACCATTTTTTTCGAATTTTGGATAACTTCTTGCAAAGGAAAAAATTCAACTCCGATGGGGTAGTCCAAACCGCCTTCAAAGATTTTATTGATTCCCGTCCGAATGGTTTTTTTAGTAAAGGGATCGATGAACTACCTATGAGATGGCAAAAGTGCATAGATAGCAATGGTACATACTTTGATTAAATAAATATATTATAATAAAAAAAAATCGGCTTTATGTTCCTCCCATACTAAACGCCAATTTCATATGTAAGGACCTAATATATGATTATATCATGTCACAATAACGTATCCATACGTTATTGTGACATGATATAACATTTATAAGAATACACTGAATTCTCATTTCATATATAGTCATTGTTTTCTAAAACACCAATAAATTTTTTAAAAAGTCTGCGAAACTCACAATATTATAATGTATTGCTTACGATATATATTACA
The DNA here is from genome assembly GCA_016648135.1 of Agrypnia vestita. Lineage (NCBI taxonomy): Eukaryota > Metazoa > Arthropoda > Insecta > Trichoptera > Phryganeidae > Agrypnia > Agrypnia vestita. The sequence goes on along the minus strand of JADDOH010024337.1, from coordinate 363,351 downwards.
TTAGTTTGAAACGTCTTCAAATTATCGGAAAATTAGTCACTAAACGATATGAAACAGCATGCTATTTTTAGCGTGTAATGTTGCGTAGTGGGTTTATTACTTTTTTATTTATTGATACAATACAGTACATGCATACAAACTTTTTGGATCACGAAAGCATAATTACAAAATCATGTGCCAATAACATGCGCCACACCATCGAGGAATTATTAATTTATGTATATAAATATGTCATATCGTGTGTATAAATATGGCATATCGTGTGTATAAATATGGCATATCGTGTGTATAAATGTGGCATATCGTGTGTATACCTAAATGTGGCATATCGTGGCGGCAAAAAATTATTATGGACCGCGTGGGCGGTGTATGTTTGTGAATATATTAGGAAGAATTTTGGTGTCATATGTAGGATTTAAGAAGTAGACTTGATGAGCAAAAAAACTAATTAAGAAAAAGTTTATTTTTTAAATGTACGAAATTGTAAAATATATACAAAAAACAGATTTATCGTTCTATTCTATGGTTATTACTCTACACCATAAAAATTATTTTAAACAAGATTAACTTACTTGCCTTATTCTATTGCTCTATTATAGAGATTATTTATTTATTTTAAATAGAAATGCGTTCACTGAATGCATGCCACATCAATAGTCTTATTTTTAAACTAATTAAGAGCAACCACGTTCATCTACTAAATTAGATTTCTAAAGGGGTGGAGCACTAGTTGGCGAAATTTAATTATACGACGTTTAGTACTAGTACTAGTAAATAGGCGATGCACACAATGTAAATACATGCCGCGCATTATAAGTAGGTAGCAATCTCCTTGCGGGTTGTTAAGCTAGGTTCTGCATGTTTCTAGAAACCTCTTTAATTATAAGTAAAAAAAATTTACAAAGTAAACACGCGTAAATCAACTTCATTTTTTCAAAATCCACCTTAAGCACACTTGAGACGTGCCAAAAGTCATTCCTTTGTCCATATACAGGGTGTAACAGAGTTCACAATATTTTGCAGGTAAATTCCTGGCTAAATGAGTCGAAAAAGTTGGAACATCAACGTCGTTATATCAATAGTTACGGAGATAAGTTACTTCAAAGTTGGTGTTCTCTTTTTTTTTTTCAATATTTCTGACTTATTTTCTGTAAAACGTTGGACTGTCATTAAAGTAGCATACATCGAACATGAATAATTTCGCTTTAGTTAGATTGATTTTAAAACTGCGTTAGATTATTTTTGGAATATAATATTAACTTTTAGATATACGTATTCCGATATTTTAACTAAAAACGTATGATAGTTCAAACAATTATTTGTTTCAAAATGAAATTTCAAACAGGTTTTACGAAACGCACGACAAAGCTATTGATACTGTTTGTCTAAAATAGATAATTTAATTAACTTTAAATTGATTTTTTTTTAATACAATTTAATACAGTACAAATGGTAATTTTATTATTTCATCTTGCAGCCTTGTAATTTTTTTTACACTTTACTATTAATAAAATATTCGATTCTAAAAATCTCTTACATCCGCTGTTAGTACTTGATACTGTAGAGTACTTAATCGCCTTTCGTCCGTAACAAAAATTCTTGCGGCTTCCTCTACCGCTCTTCTCGTAGGGTATTTGTGGCATACGTAGTTAATTTTATATGTATGCATGCACTCGGTTAGTATCTCATCGTAATACCTAATGGAAAAATTCTAAGGTCTCAGAAGTGAACGGGATTTGCATCACTGAATAATGAAATGCAACAAAGTGTTGTTATGATATCTTGATCGATGATAAATATAGATATTGCCGGTAAACAGAAAGCCAACTATACCAACAATTTATCAGCGTTCATAAGGCGCATGGAAGTGTTCGAGGTAAGAGTGGTGTGCTAGGAAAGAAGGGTATGGCTTTCTATCCTCAGTACTTACCTCTGTGAGGATTCGGCGCGAAGTGAGTTAGATATTCTATCCTATTTAGTCGAACGATAAGATGCTCAAGTGATTGAGGTCTTGGTCAATGTGTCATTTTTTCAAGGTGCTATCCTTAGTTTTAAAAAAATAATATGGCATATGTTCCATGTACGAATCCTTATTTGATAAGTCCTTATTAGTTGTTCCAAAAAGGGAGTTTTTTTGAAACGAAGAATAAATTATTAACAACCAATTAAGTTTAACAGCTGTATGAGCAGAAGAAATATATTTCAATATGTTTTTCCTGCTCATAGATACGATTTTACCTAATTTCTCATTTACCTTGTCAAGTGAAATAAGACATGTGTATTTTTATGTGTTAAATAAAACGGATATTTTAAACGAATCGTATATTTCTCTCTCCTATAAGGAGACCTGGAACCAACAACGTGCTTTCAGCTTTGAGGGCCCAGCTATGTGGAATCAGCTGCCTCCAGTGCTGCGATCTATGGAGAACCAGAAACACTTCAAGAAGAGCCTAAAAACTCATATTTTCGGGATGTCGCACCTGTAAAGCACCCTTGAAGCGTCTCTTACGCAAAAATGGCGCTATATAAATTAACATAAACATAAACATAAAACTCCAGGACTCAAATGAGGTTTAATCCCACCTTAATATGAGTTTTAGAGCCTTGATGTATTTAATATTTTACATTGCGAATGTTATGGGCAGTCTTTTAGACAGATAGATTTGATGTCAAGTATAATGGAATCAGTTCTAAACACAGGCGTGATTTATTTTATTACATTAAAATCAGCTATCGCTACTAGGCCCTGCGGGCGGCTGTCTAGGCCGGTGTTGATGGCCGCTATGCGGCTATAGCTATTTGCTTGCTGCTTGACAGTGTGGTCGGTTGATACTGGCCGGTAGTGGTCGCTGCGCATCCATTGGTGTCTACAGTCGGCTGTCGCCGTTGGTAGACACCAATGACCGGCCCAATATTTTTTTTCGTATTTCTAAAAACAAAACACTCGCATTTAAAAAAGGAAATTCTAGCACTAAAGTTAAAGAAAAATACAATTTCATTGTAAAACAATAATGGAAAGTTGATTCATAATTGATTTGGGGATAACTTTCCTATAATGACATATTTGTTATTTATGCCGTGTCATCAAATAATTAATGCTCTGTAAAATATAAAATGAAAATAGGGAAAATAAAGATACACAAAACACGACATTTTAACCTGAATATGACTTATGAATATGAATTAACATGAATATGACAGTTAACTAGTATATCAGACAATACGTACTGCACGTGCTTTCGTAATATAGAGTCTGCGACATGATTCAATCTGGAATGTAACATTTTTCAAACTAAAAGGAGCTTTTTAAAGCGACAAACAGTATAAAGAGAAAACGTAAACACTTCCACAGTTCGTCCAGTGCTCGACAGCTACATTAACCAGTACTAAAAGAATGTGGCGAGATTCACAATTTTAAAACACATATATGTATAAAATCTAGCGGTAGTATTACAAAGCAATTTGAACTACCGTATCAAAAAAGTGGATTGCTCTATGGACAAAAATAAAAAATCAATTAATAAAAATGAGAATTACATATAAGGTCGATATATTCACGGAAATCTACAAGTCTCCTATGTGGTCAGAGCACCGGCCCCGGAAAGGAGGTGACCCGGGTTCGAATCCCGGTAGTAGCCAAAATATTTTTTCGTGGATTAGATTTTTCTGTACGTCTTTCTAATTGATTAATTAATTAGGTTTTTAAAAACACATATATATATATTACAAATTAGTACACGCGAATAAATACTGAATAAATTATTTTTATAGGTGACCAGTAGATAATATTTTATTTCTGCACATTAAATATTATCTGCATGTATTTTAAAATGTATGTTGTATGATGTATATTAAAATATAAAAAAATGTATATTAAAAAAATTTGTACTTCTCACTATTTTATATGATTTCGCCATTTTTTTTAAGCTGGCAATGGAAACATGTTCAATATTTACACCGTTTGTAACGCATTTATATTATAAAATTGCTTTGTAAGCTCGTGAAGACAATATTGAATTTTATGAAATTAAGTGAAATTGTCTGGTAAATTATGTATAATTACTAAAAATGCGCTTGGTGGTGTAGGGTTTATGAAGTTTAAACATAATAGTAATAATAGTTTATTATTAATATTAATAATTAGTAATAGCTGGAGACACGAACAAGCAGTATGATCATGAAATCCTTACATTGTTTTACTTAAGCCTTTAATTTATCACCATAAGCGCCGCTATCATGAAAAGATACTGTGTACCGTATACAAACATACCGTATCACGTATCATACATTATCTTATTATAAGATTAAGAGAGAAATTAGATGAAGGGAGATAGAACGCTACACATCACTATCCTGAAATAAACTCCACTTTTCCGCTTTCCATCCAACCTTCGTTTAGTCCTTATTATGGCACGATGTTTATACACGAGTGTTTTCTATTGCTCGTTTGGCCTCGTGGCAACTACGTACATACAATTGATGGCGAATTTTTGTTTGATTGAAGGACTTCCGTCATGCAAATCGCTGCGACTGTACAAAGACAGCTCATGCATTATTCAAATTTATCGTGTCCGCTTTTCTTAAAAAAACTGTCGATTAATTTCACCATTCTTAAAGATACTTGGTATTAAATCGCATTCAAAAAATTCCTTTTTATTTGTGGTTTTTGTGTTTAGTTTGTAGAACTGTGTTTATTTTCAATGAAATTTCAAATAAATTAAATTTTAATAAACAGTATTAAGTTTAACAGGTTATGTGTTATTTTAAATGTGACAGCTGTTTATAATCCGTAGACTGTTTTGAAATGGCCATACAAGCCGAAACAGCTGTCATACTTAAAATAACAATTAACCTTCAGAAATTAATAATATTTATTAAAATTTAATTAATTTTAAATTTCATTAAAAACAAAAAAATCTAATTTTCGTTATTTCTTTTACACTTAGTTTAAATGTTTTATTTTTTTCTTTGAGAAAAAATTGAATCATTAAGTTTGTATTTAAGCAGTACTATACCTAAAAATGTTATGATAATATTCTTCTTCTTGGGTATCATTCCGTGGGATTGGTTTGCAGCAAAGCACATTTTCTCCATTCAGCTTGGTCGACCGGCGATCGTCTTCAGCTCTGTGTAGGAGTTCATATCTCGGCACACTTGCTCAAGATATTCACGGCGAGGGCGCCCTCTGGCAATCTTTCCCTCTACCATTCCCCCAGTATAGTTTTTAGCAGATTTTCATTGCGTAAAATATGCCCCTTCCGTTTTGCACGCCTTTTCAAGATGGTATTCTTCATGTGCCTGGTTTCATCGATCCTGATGAGAACCTCTTCATTCGTTAATTAATTTTCATGGTGAAACGGCTGAATTAGATTTTTCTCATTAGGATATCACGGTTCGTAAAATATTGAAAAGCACCGCTCTAAAGACAATTAATTCACGTGTGTTTAATATTGTGCACGGTATATATATATTTTTTTTGTATAAAAGTACTATGTACCAACCTACGTCCACTCAAATTAACATCGTGTGGCTCATGAAGTTCCACTCGTTTATTTTAGGAGACACTATTTGTGAGCTTATTTTTGAGAATTTTATTATTATTATTAGTAAAAAAGAAATTAGAAAATTGACATTGAAATATAAATAAGTTAAATGACGTGCGTGAGTAGACGTATAATTTCCTGTCCAAATAAAGTCATTAATCGAACAACTGAACCCTGCTTTTTATTATTGTAATATTTGTTTGTCGCCCTTGCTATATTACGTAATATTAAACATGTGAATATGATATTGCGTGACGATAGTATTATTTTTTGCAGTTGCAAGAACGGTGATGTTTTTAAAATGATATGTATATGAACACACGCGGAAGTTATACAATGTTGAATCAACCTTGCAGGCTTACGCTCACAAATCGTAGATGAGCCTAGAAGCCCTCTTCTCATTCCTCTTGGAACGGAAGCGGGTATCCGATTATAAGGACATCAGACCGATGTCCTCCGCTATGCAAGCCACAGTATAGGTAGTACACCACGGTATAGTAGTCTCAATGCTCGGGTAGTATGTTTGCGCTCGCTCGGTTTCCCAATAAAGATAATAAGTAAATATTGTCTTCTCGAGCTTCCCACACTTGCCATTATTTTAGCTTGTCGTGTTTTTAGTTATATTGACACCTGTTTTTTTGTGCAGTTTTTTTCTTTATTCCTTGTAATTCGCGTTTTTGTAATTTCTCATTTTATTTGACTTGGTATTAAATAATTATTAATTGTTGCTTTAGTTAAATTAATAGTTAGTTATAGTTAAAAAATAGTAATTAAATAATAAAATGTGTATTAATATTTTTTTAATGTAAACTTGTGGGTATATGCCCGGTCGGGATTCGTGTATTGCATGGAATGAATGAAGTAAGCGACGATTGTTCTCTATCTATATATTGTCACAGCAAATGAAAACACTGGAAATTGAATGTTGATTTGTTAATTCTTTTAACAAATTCACAAAGTCACTGTGCACGAATTTAATTTAAACATTATTCTTTAATTAACACTATTTCTCAATTAATCACTGTATGGAACACTTGTATCGCTTCCTAGAAACTTTATTTATTTATTTTATTTACGAGAAAATAACAGTACAAATAAATCAGATTGCACATGAATATTAAAGGTCTCTGCCCACTACACCGTATCATAACATGACCGTAATAGGAACGTGTCAGGCACGGAAGTAACACGACGCGGACTACTACACCCACTAGAACGTATCAACAGCTTACTATACCCGTGCGTAACCGTAATAGGAACGTGTCAGGCAGGAAAGTAACACGACACGGACTACTACGCCCACTAGAACTTATCAACAGCTTACTATACCCGTGCGTAACGATTTTAGTGACCGGAGCGTCAGCGTATCGTCCACGTGTCTTATCCGTACGGTTCCCATTCTCTCGGTTGTAGTAGGTCACCTGTGTTTTCTGTCTGAGAGAAAAGACAGACAGACAGATGGACGGACGGATAACAGACAACGAAATTATTATAATTGCGATTAACACTAACAATTTTGGAGACTGATATTCGACTACTGTCACTAACTCCGTCTATTATATCCCAATTATAATAATTTAGTTGTCTGTCCGTCTGTCCGTCCGTCCGTTCGTCCGTAACTTCTTTATAGTTTAATTTTTTTTCTTTTTGTTTCATTATTTTTTCCTCTTTTTCTCTTTTTTTCTTTTTTGTTAAATAAATAAATATTTATTCTTTAGATACCGACATGTAAAAGTACCGTCATTTTTAACGGGTCACAGCTAGTAAGTCAATAATAATAAAGTAACTTATTCTATTGTGATGATGGATCGAAAATTATTTGACGTAGCCTGAAACCCAAAAAGAAAGGGTAATAATAGACACGGGAAGATTTTCCTTTGCCAAAACATCGGAAAAATACCAAACTAGGCAGAGAGAAAAAAATTAAAGGAAAAAATATTGGATGATAAAGACAAACGTAAACAGCTGCGGTTAAATTAAATAATACCCAGTACGACATGAATAGCTACGTAAAAATATCAAAATGCTGTGTATAATGATAATAAAAATAAGGAAAGAATGGAAAAAGAAGGAAGAAAGAAAAAAAAGAAGAAGAAGAAAGTTTAGAATGGAAAACGTCCATTCAAGATGTATTCCAAAAAGCCACACCGTGAAGGCCGATGCAATTCATATGAATGAACGTGATGACTTATTTGTATTAGTCATATTTGTTACAAAGAGGAATCTGATAATGGAGACGAAAGTAAATCCTCGGTAGGTAAACTATATGAATAATAAAATAAAAAATTAGGAAACTAATAATTAATTTGTGCTTGTCTGCAATTTCGGTGTTACATAATAAAAAAATGTGTTCAATAACTGTGATTTTTCCATATAATTAAAAAAATATTTTTCCCAAATTACTTTGTTAATTCTAAAAAGGAACTGTTTATTTATAAAGTTATAAAATAAGTGAACAAATGGTATTTATTTCCAAATGCAGGTTAATTTCGTGTAATTAAGGTATTCAATCAAAGTAAAAGATGTTCTTAAGTGTTCCATAACTATAGGGTTTCACAAAGTCAATAGAAACAGCGCGTGCTAGTCTCCACCTGGTACTGCCTGTGGGTTTGCCGGCGTGTTAAGTGTGGAGTTTGTCGGCGTCACATATTTTGCTATGGCGTTACCACAAATCAATTCTCTTGTATTGAAAGTGAAACCTAATTAATCATATGTAATCAATATAAATTTTAAATTACTAGAGAGAAGTTCTCTAGTACGGCCGTGAACACTTTTTTAAGGGTACTTTCACTCGAGTCGTGGAGACTCCGTAATAATCATCAAAAAAATAGATCAGTTGCTCGTTGCGCTCTGCTTACAAATGTCAATGGTCCGACTGCCGGGCGCCGGACTTGCCATTTTGGCCTCTGGAACGCAACAGTTATATTGCATATACAATCTACATGCAGGGTGTCTCGTAGCTAGTAGCAAAAACTTTGGGGGAATCTTCTTTACTCAATTTTTAATAGAAAATATTATTGACACTTTGGGTGACATTTTGTAAACAGAGCACAACGAAGAACTGATACAATTTTTGATGATCATTACTGAGTCTCCACGACTCAAGTGAAAGTACCCTCACGAAGCAAGGTTTTTAAGACCGTACTTGAGAACTTCTCTCTAGTAATTTTGTTACTAACTACGAGACATCCCGTATACCGTATGCACATAAAATAACCGAGTCTGCAGCTACGTCGTACCAAATAATAATAACTGCTCAGGTACAAGTAAATAAATAAATGCACCATTGATCATTTCACAAATGCATGTGATCATCAGTATTCTTTGCAAAACAGGTCATCGTGAATAATTATTGAGTATACTAGTTTATCAACTTTTTCACCAAGGTCAATATCATACTTTTATTCAACCAACCTAGGTAGAGTGTGGAGGTACTTAAAAATCCATACATTTTTTCTTGTCACATAAGTCAGCTTTACAGTGTCCACATGCTAATAACATTATGGTAATGAAGGAATCCACATTACTACTGTGGGTAGTATCTGTGCGAATATGTTGGTTCAATATGTGAATTGACCGGTTATTAAAAAATATTTTTTTATTCGTACGTTGGTAGATCCTTCCTATTATAATGGTTTAGATATATTATACTAGGTACATAAGCTCCCCATTTCTGATTACAGACTTGTGTATTATTACTGAGGTCAGTGTAGTGGTTGATTGCCTTGTGAGATGTTACAAGATCAATTTATCTGTACGGAATTGTATTATGTTAATAAACATCTGTTACTTTACTATGTCAATATGCATCAGCCATGAAATTATTCCGCTTCAAGAATAGATTTAAAAAAAATATTGTTATGAAGTTTTTACCCTATTTGTTTTTACTTAGTTCTGAGTGGATGATAAACGCTCAGATAATATTTTCAATCATCGTAACGTTAACTGAGCCAAAATCTGATGCTAAAACATAACATGACAGAATATTATAAATTCATGGACCAAGATGTCTGTGTCATGTCTAACTCTAAGTTTTGATAGTGTCTCAATTTAGAACGCTCCGGGTAGGTAGGTTGCTCCAAGTCTTGTAACGTTATATTGCGATGGGACGGTGAGATCAATATTCAGCTTGGCTGACGATCAGATAAGCATGACTTGATCAGCAAGCAACGACGTCTTAAATTAATAAATATCTTAAGATAAAAATAAGCATAAAATCAGGAGCTTTTATGTGTATTGTTCTTATTGTATTGTCTTTAATTATTAATAATAATCTTAAAATGTACTTTTTTGTACCGTGTATTGAAATAAATAAATAAAAATCAAGAGCATTTTTGTGTGTATTGTATCAAAAGAATATACAGCTTCCTCGAATTACTTCTACAATTAATCAATATTTTTATGAAAAATTGTGAGCTGTTCTAATATACTCGACAAAACCCCGAAGGTATCTACTGGGGATATAACATCATGCGAGGCGTTTAATGGTTGACAGATCGAGGGGATTTTAAATTTTTTAGTACAGAACAGCGCATTTCCTTCCTTTGAAGAAACTTGTAAGAAAGCTGTCGCTGTTTTTACGGTCCCTTTGTTTCGGAAGCGGAAACGTGTACTAGTAACATATTATTGCCAATAGTGCTGGCAGGAGGAGTGTGGATGGTATTGGAAGATTGTTGTCAACATTATTGTGCATTCGCGTGTTTCCCGGATGAAGTTAATTTAATCGATATTTATCACATCGTACCAAATAATACATATTCAAAAGGATATGTGTGATCGTCATTTAATTGCGATGGAAGGAACGCTGCGTATTCTTCTTATTCTTTGTTTATTTTCAATGCCAAGCATTTACCTTCGCTCATGATTGATAATTTATTGAGTACACGTTTTCTTTTTTTACATTTACTCTTATATTATTACTTATACTGTTTACCTACTTTATATATTATTATTTTTGGATTTTAAGGCGGCTATTTTAGTTTTCCATTAAGCTCATCAAAATATTTAATTAAATGTAAAGGTAAAATTAACAATTAGAGAGATAGAATGTACTGACAAAATTATAGCAACAAAGTTTAAATATAGGGATTCTATCAGCCAAAAGATGCTAGTTTGGTATTTAAATGTATCCATAGTCCACTGGCATGTCAAAAAGAAACGAGATTAGTCCAGACAATATTCTTGTAAGACCAGTGTCCATACATAGAGCAAAAACATACGAAATTCCTGATGCTTGAGAGAAAAATTCCGATTCGCGATTTTAACTTTTGATCAACATCGAAATTGAGCCTGGCGTCGTCTAATTTAGCAAGATATAGCGATTTGGCTTAGCATCTGGTGACTGGGCTTAGCATCTGGCTCTGATGGAAGAGTCTATCTGGGTCACCGTGTAATAACCAGGGGAAAGCATTGGGAGACCAGAGTGATCCGGAGGAACATAGATCTTCTCGGAGTAGATGATTGGCTAGGCACTAACTACTCCAGAGTAGAGGGAGTGAAGGGATTTCCTCGAGGCCGCCAAGGCCCAGATATTAAAGTTACTTAGTGTCACTTGATCGGATCGGATTGTTCCTAACGAATTTCAAAAACTATTTATTTTCAATCTCGGGTGGTACATAATTTTAAACAATATTTTTTTTGTATGTATTCAAATTTTTATGGAAGTTTATGTTTTTCCGGATGATTTAAAAGCTGTAGAAAAATGGCAACGACAAGGATGTCGGCGCGGCGGTCCTAAAAGACCTGAAAAAAATTTTAGAGATTGAAAATCCATGATCCTAAGGGAGGGCGTGTGTGGACTAGGAATAGTGTTACTCAAATGATGGAATAATTTTAATATAAAGTAAAAAGGAGAAAGGAGAGGAGAAAATATATTTTTCAATTAAAACGTAATATTTTCTAGTACCACATAGCCCTTTTGTGTTTCTGCATTGTTATTATTACTTTATTAAAATTTTGGGTATTATAATCTATTATTTGCGGTCTCATACCGCCCATTCATTGTAACCATTTCACCCCTCGCAACGCTCAATGGATTGCCTTTTTAATTTTTTCTTTTTAATAATTACACAAAATTTTCACTACAATCTATAAGTTATATTATCTGAGTATAATTGGAATTCAAATCAATTATATACATAGCACACCAAGGCACAATAAAATTGATTAAGTCTTTTTTCTGGTCTAGTTTTCATTTCGGATCGACCTCAAAGCCTTCACAATGTTAGCCTCCAGTCATCTCAGTCCTTTGAGGCAACTTCAACTTTGATCCTCTGTGAGCAAATCTGTTCACTTTATTTCAGCTTTTCCTCCAATTTCCAGGTCCTCTTATGTTTGGAATTGCTCGGAATCCCTTCGTCAGGCGCTTTCGGTACATGTATTTTTCACTTTAGGGTTCGATATTAGATGGATTCTTTACATTTTAATGTCAGACTATACATGGGTACACAATACATATACGTCATCTTGTCCACATATATCGATGAAGGTAGAAATGATACTAATGACGATTGTTGACAACGGCCGAACTGAACTGCCCAACTCTAATTAAAAAAAATAACACCGATATTTTGCCATAACACAAAACTGTTTTAACAATAAAAAATAAGTCTTTGATATACTTTTTACATTGCATTTTTAACATATGTACCTTGTATGATATATTGCGAATTCTTTTGATGATGGCAATAATAACGCACGCTTTTATTAAAATTATTTCTTTCATTTAAAAAGGGAGCATTTTCATTACAATATTACGAGCTGACCCAAAGAATGTCAAGTAGCAGAAATGTAAACACTTGGTAAATTTCATATCCCTGTATCACATACCACAACTGCTCAGCACTACACATTCAGAGGTGTGAAATGGTTCAACGAATTGCCTGTGTTGAAATGAGGACTAAAGAAAATTAAGAGGCATTTAAAAAAAGTGAAAAAAATACCTACATAAATAATTAAATTTTTATATATGTACCTATTACTTACTAATTATAACTAAATTTTCTATACATATATTATGATGAATATGTACATTTTATCATATAATTCTCTGTAAATGTAAAATATAACGACACTCCTCTCCACACACGAGTCTATGTCTATGTAGAAGAGAAAAATCCATCATAAGTCACTGGCTCTATCTTGTAAAAAAATGTATTTGTAAAAAAAAAAAAATACACTGCATAAAAACGTTAGGTTGAAAAATATGATAAAAGTTAGTGAGTCTAAGTAAATTATTTAACACCTGGCCACGCTTGGTAATTATTTATTAAGGCAATACTCACTCAACGCCGACTGCTCTTATCTCGCCCCTTGTCTATCTAGCTATTTAACTAGTAACAGCAATATGAACCTTATGTTGGTCGACTAAATAAATATAAATAAAGTAAGCTGAAACATGTCCGTTAATAACTTTTCCCATATTTTTCACGATATAATACAACCCCACTTTTTTATTTTTGCTTTTGTGTTTCTTCCTATTTTCCTTTCAAGCATACATATTTTAGCTCAAGTTTGTTTGTTTTTTTATATGCGTGTTCCTTTCTCCTTCTTACTTCGGCTTTATGTATTCATTTTTCCAATTATCCATTCTGTGTTCTTTTTCTTCACCGTTATGAATTCCTCGTCGTTATTCGCTTCTTTGTATGTAGGGAAATCCAACATTTCGTTTTCCTTATTCCTTGGTTGCATTACAAAACGGATTGTTGGATATTCGAAATAATTAAGAGTTAGGTCAGACTCCTTGGCTGAAGTGAGCGGAACATAAAGTTAATATATGCGCAGCACAGTGAATAACATATTATCAAGGTGGTCCTATAAAATCTTTGTATCTAATAATATAAAAATATTTCAAGTTATTGACTGAGAAAATATTACTGTTGACATGCGGTAATTAAAACAACACGTTTATTAAAATAATTAAATTTATTAATTATATTAAAGTAATTCTAAATTTAATAAAGGTGGATAGATTTAACCTGGTGTCACCCAGCGCTTCTCAAGGCTTTGGATTCATCGCAATATGAAGATGATAGCTAGTAGAAAATTGAATAATATATGTATTGTTTGTATAAGACTACACATAGTATGTAAGTCTCAAATTTTTCGTAATCATAGATGGCGAAATTACAATCGCCGTCACCCGGAATAAAAAGGTTCCAAGATCGTATCCCGGTGTTACCAATTATTTTTTTGATAGAAAGATATTTTAATTTGTTATAAATATTTAATATCAGACATTGCGCGTACTGCAAATACGACAATAAAGTAACGATTCTACGATATAAGATATTTATTCTATCATTAATTCGACAAATAAACACACCCGTGTTAATGTTAATAATATGATATTTAAGGGCATAAGGATTATTTCAATCAATTCAATTGATATATTCAATACGTAAAATGACTGTTTTCCTTACCAATCTTTAAAATAACCGTCGGATTGGTTCGCGGTTATTTAATTTCTGCGAAGCCAACAATGTCAATACTCAGGCAAAATAATGTTTTTTAGTATTTTTTTGAGCAAATTTTTCAAGACCACAATTACTGGATTTTATCCCCAGAGGATCGTCATTAATCAAGATATATTCAAGATATATATTTAAAAAGGGCAACCACTCGGATATTAAGAATTATCGACCTATTTGTATCCAATCTGCAATACCAAAACTATTTGAACTTTTATTGCTAAATAAAATAAAAGAATACTTATTCAGCATTATATCCCCTCTACAGCATGGATTTATGCCAAACAGATCTACTCTAACAAACCTTCTTGCTTTACAAGCCGATGTCTTTGATGCCTTCAAAGATTCTCACCAGCTAGATTGCTGTTATACAGATTTCTCCAAGGCGTTCGATCGAGTCTCTCATAGAGTTCTACTTGATAAATTAAATGCCTTGGGAGTTTCGGGTAACATTAAAGCTTGGCTCGAGAGTTATTTACATAACAGACAAATGATTGTTAGAATAGCTGAGTTAGAGTCTGACTACTTTTGTGCAGTAAGCGGGGTACCACAAGGCTCCCACCTGGGTCCTATTTTGTTCATTATATTCATTAATGATGTAATCCCCATGCTTTTGTTATCCGGTGTGAGGTGTTTGCTATTTGCAGATGATATGAAACTCTATAGAGTAATAAATACGGAACACGACTGCAAACTTCTGCAGAATGCACTGGATATTTTACAGAAATGGTGTGAAGAAAATAAACTTTCTTTAAACATCTCCAAATGTCAAATGCTGAGATTCTGCCGTACCCGGACAATAGTAAACTATGACTACAAAATTAATGGTATAACTTTGAGTGTCGTTGATGAAATTAGAGATCTGGGCGTAATTGTAGACAATAAGTTTTCTCTTGTGTCACATATCAATTGCACAGTTGATAGAGGCTTAAGAACCCTAGGTTTCGTACTCAGATTAAGTAAAGATTTCAAAAATATTGGAACTTTTAAACTATTATTTAAGAGTCTGGTTAGACCAGTATTAGAAACAAATTCAGTTGTATGGAGCCCTCAATATGCTGTTCATGTGTCACATTTAGAGAGAACACAAAATAAATTTCTCCGTTTTATCAATTATAAACTTAATTTACCATCAACACATATTGATTATAACTTTTTAAGATCATTTTGCTCTCTTGATAAATTGGAAATAAGAAGAATTGTAGCTGATCTCGTCTTTTTTCACAAAATAATTAACGGGAACATCGACTGTCCACAACTGTTGGAACGAATCTGTTTGCGAGTTCCATCCCGAGTAACCAGAAATTACGCAGGGTTTGCCTTGGAAGCTGCGACAACTAATTACTTTTTTAATTCACCACTTCAAAGGCTTCCCAGACTTGTTAACAGATTTGAACAGTTAGACGTTTTTTCCACAAATTTAAATAAATTCAAACATACAATTCGCAATATTCTTAATCAACAATGAACTTTCCTCTATGTCTAAAAATAATCCTCAAATATATGTAATTATCACTCTTTTCTTGTATTCTTATCCTATAAAAAAAAAAATTCTTAATTTATATTTCTGTAATTATCGCTAATCCTATAAAAAATATGATGTATTTATAGATTTATGAAATTATGGATTCTGTGTTTAAGTTTAGTTGTAGAGCTCTTTTTATATTTCTGTTATTATGTCATTTTATATTTCTTTATATGACTTTTTTTATTTTCTTTTTATATTTCTCATTACCGACATGTATTACCCAATGTTTATGTAAATGCTCTGATGGGCGTATATATACTGAAATAAATAAATAATAAATAAATATATAATCAAGATATATAGACGTCTCACAGAGATAAAGCTATTATGTATGGGAAGGCAGGTACGGTAGGTAGTCTTTGGGTGTTTATAGGGCTCACGACCTAAATAATTTTCGGGCATATTCTAGAATATATGTTAATAATTCGGATGAATGTCATATACACACAAAAAGAATATTGCTTCACTCTAGTCAATAATAGATATCTCATTATCAGCAGCGACATCTACATATTGGTTCACGGGGATGACAAATTTCCACCATAGATGGCAAAGTGAAACGTGGTACATAAATACTATAATATAATATATATACCAACAAAAAATTTGAAACGTGGTACATAAATACTATAATATAATATATACACCAACAAAAAATTTGATAGATGTGGTGGCCAATCACGAGTGGAAGCGTAAACGCTACATTTTTTGTGTAAAGTGAACACGTAAGCCAGCCATGTGATGATTGGTCGTAAGACCTATAAACACTCAAAGATCTCCATACCTACTTCCCCGTATAAAATAGCTTCGTCCCTGTGATATATCTTCATTAGACCGGGTAAAAGACTGTTGATTTTTTACACTTGTGAATGGGTCAGTCAGTCCATGTAGAGCTAAGCTTTCCAAAGGGATCCGTTGCTCTGTCATCCGACTAACGGGGCCGCCTCGCCCGTGCGCGGACCTGTACAAATCTAGAAGCCTTTACCGCGAGAGCACTGTTCTCCGTTCAATTTTCTCCCTTCCAACCGCTTTCTACTGTTGAGTTACGCGATGTTACCAATCTGATCACAACATATCTTTAATTTAGAGTATAAATTTTCTTCCTCACACGGTATTGGATCATGATCGTTTCCAGCTAATTACTAACAACTCTTTGTTCTTTTAATTATTATTATGTTGAACAGGAAATATTCATTTCAAATAATAGACATTAATTAGCTAATGAACTGCTATGAATTGCTGCCACTTTAACTCTGCATAATTATGTTTAATGGTGATGTTGAACAAGAATCACCAGTCTCTTCTAAAAGTAATTTTGAATGTTTTACTTTGTAAAGGTAAATCGTAATTTTGCTTGTTGCCTACCACCTTCTCAGTGTATGTTGTACATGCCGCGCTTGTGACGTCAGTTTATTAGTTCGTTCTTGGTAATTAATAAATTAATACAACATTAAAAAATCGGCCGTATTCTGGAAATAACAGTATTGGAATCTTGAGATTGTTATCCCAACACTTTTTTACGAGAATAAAAAAGTTTTATAATGAGATTAATAAAACACTAATAATATTATAACATGCATGTTGAGAGAACAAATATAGCAATTGTTTCACAAATGCTATTTATGTTTTAAATAAAATGTATCTAAGAATATAAAAGATTGTATTGGTATAATAGGAATCATTACACAAATTTATTGATGTAATAAAAATCAATTCATGATTCATATTATTAATAACTTATAATTAATAAGGAGCTATAATTATGTATTCATATTTATTAACACACTTGTTACGTATAATTTATGCTGTAAGATACTTTCAAAGCGAAATATTGGCATCAATGCCTAAAAAAATTGTTCGTGTTGGCGGACTGTCGGTAGTTACTAACAGACTAATAACATATACATATGTTTTCCGTCAGCTTACAACATATGTAAGAAACGTAAGTAGACAGTTAACAAAGAATACTAATAATATATTACATTAAAAAAAAAAATTTAAACGACGCTTATATGTAAACTAGCTGTTCCTACCCGGCGTTGCATGGATTAAGGATTAAATTGAAAATAAATTAGTGGGGGGAAACAAAGGTTCCATTGTTTTGAAAAGCCTCTAATTAAAACTAAGTTTCAATTTAATCAAGGCTGGGATGGATAGTATGTCTAGGGAAGAAATGAGGCATATTTTTTCCGTCGGGAATATGTATGCAAAATTTGGGTCCAATCAGTCAAGCGATGTAGGTTTCTACAGAAAATATATGTGGGGGAGGGGATGGGTTAGAAAGGGAAGGGGAAATGTTGCCTATAATTACCCAAATGGTCCTAAAGAATAAGTACACAAAATTTGGGTCAGATCGGTCAAACGGTACATATTTTCATGGAAAATATGTCAGAGGTGGGGGGTGGGGTAAATAGTGAGGAGGGAAATGTCACCCACCGGGTCCCTAAGACTGCGTGTCAAAATTTGATTCAGATCGGTCAAACGGTGTAGATTTGTACAGAAAATATATCAGAGGGGAGAGGAAAATGTCACCTATATTATCCGCCTCGTACTAAATAAAAAGTATGCAAAATTTGGGTTACATCGGTCGAACGGTACAGATTTGAATTGAAAATATATCAGGGGGAGGGAAGAGGTAAAGGGGGGGGGGGAAATATCGCCTATGTTACCCGCCGGGTCCTAAAGAATAAGTTTGCAAATTTAGAGTCCGATCGGCTGAACGGTATAAATTTGCATGCAAAATATATGAGGGGTGGGGAAGGGTTAAAGGAGGAGGGGGGAAATGTCTCCTTTGTTACCCGCTGGGTCCTAAAGCATAAATATGCAAAATTTGAGTCCAATCGAACAAACTATGTAGATTTGTATAGAGAACGGACAGATAGACAGACATTGAGTTTTATAGGTATAGTAGATGTACAAAAAATAATAAAATCGGCCAAAAAATTTTTGCCTCACTCTCCAAATAAAAGGTGGGCGCTTACGATATTGATATAGATTAAAGAAAAGGGAAAGTATACAAATAAAAAGTACTTACAAAAGCGGGGTTTTTAAAAAAAAAATTCATGCAATATAATATAATATTTTTTAGTCTTAATAGCTTAATAGTCCCAGCATGCAAAATCACTTCTGTAGGAAACTAGCGTCATCTTTGATGAGCTCATTAAATAATTTCCTATAAATTTTTTAAATTAATTATTTATGGTGGATTAATTGATTAACTAGTAATTATTCACATATTGTCATCGATAATACGCCTGTGTGCAAAGTTTCAGCTCGATTGGACATCGGGAAGCGGGTGAAATATCGATTCCGTCCAGACAAACAGGTGAAGTTAATACAAGCATGGTAAAATGAATTGCATGAAGCAGAGATCGCAATAAAGTAATATAAATAAGGACACTTAAAAAGTGTGATGCCCACATACTAACATTTCGGCGATGAATCCAACCAGTAGTTCTTAAAAGTACGTACGTATAATTATTTATTTAAAAAAACACACATGTGGGTTTTCTCATTTATTATTGTCTTTTTTTGCTACAGTCAAATTCTTTATTTTGACAGACTTCATTTGTAATGGAATCAACAAAAAACATATTTAAAGGCTTTGTGTCATACGATTTAGGTGATTATTAACGACTGGGATTGACATTAATACTATGTAATTTTTTATGTTCTTCTGCTCCGCGTTCGGTTCCTGACGGAGGTTGACAGTTATCATAGCGATCTTCAGTTGGATGCTGCGGCACGAAATAAATTTTGGGGTATAAAAAAACAAAGGCAGCAATATCTAAAAAAATTTAAAAATGTTTTGAATGCAGTCAACGAGGAGGACTAATTTAGAATGTACATACTGAATTTTAGATTTTATGTATCTTTCTCTTCCAAAATCAAGTTTCCTATAAATTTATAGGCTATTTTTCCTATAAAATCTCAAATTCAGTACATTATAAATTAGTAATTCTCGATGACTGCATTATTTTTTTTGATATTGCTACCTTTGCTTTTATACCCCACAATTAATAAAAAAAAAGTTTTTATATATCTATGGTCTACGGAATTTTCCCTTTGACATAATATGCGGCAAGCGTGGTACACGTGCTTCCAGTTCTTGGCAGTGAGTCACTAGTATGGTTATTTTCGTAAATGGCTCCGATCAAACTCCAGCAAATAGGCAATAAAGATTTCTGAACTCCTGCGATTATGATAATAATATTTACTAACAGAAAGCAACCGGCTAAGACCGATTCGTATCCAAATATCCATGTCGTATCCATGGCCACAGTCATGCTGCCATCGAAACGATTCGTTAAATACGGACGTATATGAAAGTTTCATTTAAAAAATTGAGAATTCTGCCGTTAAGGCCTGGTTTTCGGAGACTCCTTAGAAAAAAGCATCCTCGCGGTGGTCAGAATAACTTTATCCGAAATCATAAAACCAAATATTTTTTGTTAGTAGGTACTCACCTATACTCAGCTCGTGATTAACCGAATATAAAAAAAATTGAATTTGAGAATGGAGTTGTATGCAAAAAAAAATACAATTTTCGATAAAGTCTAAATCACGGATTGCTTCGTAAAATATGTGTGTCAATCGTGTGATTCAAGGATGTGATCAAAGGAAAACACATTCGTTAAATCATCAGACAATCCTATTTAGAAGGAGTGTGCAAAATTTCAATAAGATTGCATTTGTTTTTGAAAAATCTTCTCCACCGACTTCAAAAATACAGTTTTGAGAAAAAAGCGATTAAAGTTTCAAGTAGGTATAAAACAGAGATTTTTTTAAACTGCTTATTTTTGCTGTAGCTGCAATATCCAGGGCATCCTTTTGCTCTTGCCGCTACCTAAGCAGCTTCCTCGATGTCCCTACCTGCGACGCTCCCGGCCGACCGAGTCTGATCAGGGAAATTTCCAAAAACTCTCTCCTAGAGTTTTACTCCTATCGATTTAAAACTTTGGGAAAATATTCTTGACATGTTTTATGTAGCATTAGATAAAAAAAAATCCAAACCATGTAAACCTTTAATAAATCGTTATTCTCAAGTCACATTATAATTGCATCCCTCCTTGGTCACCCTTCTTGTTCGGGCATAGCGCGATGAAAATGTAATGCCGACAACTGAAGACTATCTACTCCGGCTTGGGTGTCGTTCACGCGGCTCGGCGCTGCTCGCCGAAACGCTCGACCTCGTTACGCAACCAATTTGAATGGTCGCCGTAATATTAACGATATAGTAACGAGAGAACATTTTCCCTACCGCCAATGAAAATAGCTTCACAACTCTACCTTTTCGGTTCGCACGTTTAAATGTTTTCCTTCAGATTTCTTCTACATTTTGTTGGGTTTCGTACGGGTACCGACATGTATAAGTAACGTCAAAATGACGGTAATATACATGTCGGTTCCTAAGAAATAAGTATTTATTTATTTTTAAAAAAAACTATAAAGGAGAAAAAAAAGACTATAAAGGAGTTACGGACTTTACGAAGTTACGACGGACGCACAGACAACGAAATTATTTATAATTGGAAAAAACGAAAAAAAAGACGGACGAACGGATAGACGACGAAATTATTATGATTTTAAGTTATTTGTTAACTCTATATTAATGTTATAATTATTATAAAATTAATATAGAGCTAACAAAGTGTCATTAAGGAATTACAACCACCTTGACATTTTCTATAAATCTTTTTTTTATTCAAATTAAATATTCTCTAATTTTTGTTTTCTTCATTCTATTAGGTTCCAAGAATAGTTGGAGCCATCATTCATTCTAAATTGGTTGAGCAAATTGATACTAGAGCGGTAGGTGAATTTTTAAACGAATTACACTTTTTTTTACGGTTTTCTCGAAACTCCTATATTCAGATTGGTGACGATATTTCAAGAACTATTATCCATTTTGTTCAATTTTTTCACACACCTTACTAAATATCATTATCTACGATGTAGCGTTTTTTTGTGTAGTATTTTTTTTTAATAAAATGCACCGTTCACAAGTTATGAATTTTCAACTTATTCTTAAATTATATTCAAACTGATCTCATTTGCACAAAAAATCTAATTTTTTCCATACGTTACATCATAGACATTAATTACATAATTTAAGGAGAAAATAATTAACTTTTTCATTTGACTCACACCCCGGCGACATGATTATCTCATATCAGCTGCAGGTGTCGCGGAGAAAGACCTTTGCGGGACAACAAATAACTCGGCCTTTTTGGAAATTTAAAATATTTTGTTCATTTAAATTTGTAAGGTGTGTTAATGACACAATATTATTTAATAACAATCACAATTTTCAAGCGGTGGATTTTAATGTAGCACGGAAAATTTAGAGACAACATGCAATTTAATTATATAATCATGTTAATCATTAATGTATTACAGGTAATGAATGTCATCGCTTACATTATGCGCACAGTACTATTCAAGGTAAATAGTTCCACAATATCTCCGTCGTTGATTTCCTAGTATTTTTTTATATTTTTTTACGTTTTTTAACTTACATAGAGATATCTTAGAATATTAGGAAGACCATGTTGTTATTTTTTCGATGTTTTAACTTTATATAACTCATACAGATTGTAAGCTTTCCTCATGTAAATAGTTTCGTCTCTGTGAGACTTCTATAATTTGTTTTATCTTAATAAAATAAATTATAGAAGTCGACAATCCAGTAGTTGTGTACATACATGTACAATAATTGTTAAAATAGTAGTTTGTTGGTCTTGTGGTTAGGACACTCGCCTCGTGATTCAAAGGTCGCGGGTTCGAATCTCAGCCCAGACTAGCAAGTTAGTCCTATTTTCATAGCACAAGCGTTTAGCTTAGTTTGAAAATAGTAAGAATATTGATGTGACACGTATTCCGTGTTCGCATCTCTATTTTTTAAAAAAAATATATACTGGTCTATAAAAAGAGCGATAAAATTTTTTAAATTTTCATTTTCAATATTATGGTATACATGTTAAATAATTCGGAAGAATTATTGTATTATTGAACATGTACATAAAAAAATATATATTGCTTAATACTCCACATTAAATATATAGAGGTATCATTACCAGCTGCGAAATCTATGAATTTCATGAATAGGATTATAGATGTCTCTAGCATAGTCCCTTCAAATAAATGGAAGTTTTCAATTTGGAACATATATACAACATTAAAAATTTAGATAATATGTGGATGTTCTTACGATGGAGTTGGTAAACGTTGCATTTTGTATCGTTTAAGCCAGCTCATACAGGTTGTAAACCCTGGCGCATTGTAAAAAAGACTTCCATATATGTTTCTCATATAAATAGCTGCGTCTATGTGAGACTTGTATAATTAATCTTATTTTACATAATTTTCTTTTTTTTGTAGTGTTTTACTCAGCAGGTCCGGTCAGCTGGCTTATTCTTACATTGGTCAGTATTAATCCCTTCGTATTCGCATTTCTCTGCTAAGCACTGTGTTAAGTTACGACGACCGTGACCGACTTTGTTAACATCGGTCGCGTCGAGATAAGCCAACTGGCGACAACGGCAATGGTACTCGTACTACACACGTACTTGAGGGGTTATACCAACTTGACATTTTGTTTTTTTTTTGCTTTATCTTATAGCTCGAAGTTCCGAGAATAATTTGAATTTTGAACTCATTGAAAAATTCTAAAAATTGACTGAGTTGTAACAATTTGAAGCTAGCGTGGTAAGTTAATTTTTACATGAATTAAATTACTATTTTTTTGGGTTTTTCTCAAAATTCTATTTTTTCAAACTTTTAAAGATATTAAAACTATTAAACTGACTTGTTCAAATTTCGCACACATCTTACAAATAACATTATCTTCGGTGTGGTGTAAAATACCTACAATTTTTTTGATAAAATTCGCTGTTGGCTTATTATGAATTTTTAACTACGATTTTTTTAGCAAAAAAATGAGAAAAAAATCTCATGTTCACAAAAAAAACTATTTTTTTCGATACGCTACATCATAGTCTTTACATCATTTAAAAAGAAACAATAAACTTTTTCATTTCACTTCAACCATGGCAACACGATCATGTCCATCAGCCGCGTGATAGCACATAACTTCCCCATTTCAAAAAAACTTAACTAAAAATAAATAAAATATAATGCTCTCATATTTGTATATAAAATTCTCAGTAACAAAATGCCAAAATATTTTTTGAAGAAAATTATTGTAAATAGCGATATACTATAATACCTGAAATAGAAATATAATAAGATTACCATATAATAAAAAAGTGTATACACAGAATTGTCAAATGTACAGAGGCGTAAACATATATGAGGAGTTTAATTATAGATTCTGAATATTTATAATACACGCAGAATATGTTTTCTTACGATTATAAAATTAGCATTATGATGATAAGACTGTACTTATACTTAAATAGCAAATGTTCAATATCAATAATGATTTTAAAAACAAATGCTATAATTATTGTAAAAATTGTATAGAATCGTAGAGTAACTGTATGAGCTTGGCTTAAGTGATCACTCTACACAATGCAACGTTCGCCAATTCCATCGTAAGAAAGTCCACACATTACCAAATTTTTGAAAGTTCTCTATATGTTTCGAATCAAGAACATTTCAAATATTGCACTGGTCTCTGCTAGAGACATCTGTTGTTATTTTTTCTCATTATTTGGTATATACAGATTTCGCAACTGGTAATGATACTTCTATATTTGTTCTTACGGTGGAATTGGTGAACGTTGCATTTTGAAGAGTTATCACCTAACCCAACTCATACAGGCCCTGAGCCATAGTGTAAGAGACTTCCATCCACTTTTCTCATATATATATAAATAGCTTCTTCTCTCTGAGACTTCTATAGTTTATCCTTAGGAAATACATGTTGTAGTTAATTCGAACTAAAGTAATGTTTGAACTACGAAAAAGATTGTCTTGAATAGCCGCTTAACGAGACCGAACTCCGACCTCCGCTGTTGACGACGGGTATTCTGTCCACTCAGCTCGCAGTTAGTGTACCTACAGTATGCTTTCCTCGTCTTATTTCAGGTCACTGCGCGTGCCTGACCGAGATATGACTTTCTCCGTTGGCGGTTACTATCGCCGGTCTGGGAAATGCGCCGTGCAATCGGCTCCAACTTATTACGACACTACTCTCGTTAAAGTTCAAGTGTCCCTTGTTTTGGAAATTGAATATCTCAACTTTTAAGGGCGACATATAAAATCAAGACTGGACATTCACTGCGATTGTGCAAATGCATACTTCGGCGTTTTTCTTCTTCTTCTAAAATGTTGATGTTTATTGTTCATTTATATTGGAATTTATATGCTAGATTACATTTTTTAAAACGATAGCTTATATAGAACCTTTGTTCTTATTCAAAAGTAATAAATTGAACATTATTTATAATAATTAAGAAAATATAAGCGTTAATCGACAGGCCGCAGCCAAAAACTTGGAAAAAAAACAATAGATTCCGAATATTTTTATATGTACGCAGACTATGTTTTCTTACGATTGTAAAGCTAGCATTATGATGATAAAATTGTACTTAAATAATTAATAAATGTTCAATATTAATAACTTTATACATTTTTAAAATCGCAACAAATTTTTACGTTCTTTGATGATTTTTAAACGCTTTTTATTCATATGAAGAGATGATTTTAAACATAAATAAACTGTATTTATTCTTACACTTTTGAGTCTTCAACCACTATTTAATAGTAGGTTTTTATTAATAACACGTTAATTTAAAATATTTTTTACTATTTAAAAATAAAAATTGCAATGTATGAAATATGTCAAAAAATGGCGCAGTTTTATAATCAATCAGCGTCATTTGATTCTCTAAATTAAAGTCATTAAATTTTTTTTAATCTGGCATATACATTTTGATATAAATGAATAATAAAAACTCACATTTTCGAAAATAAGAAAAATAAGAAAGAAAGAAAATAAAAAAAAAAGAAAGAAAATAATTCGAAAAAGCCGAAATATGCATTTGCAGTGAATGTCCAGTCTTAACGAAATGATATTCGTTTTATTCGAATCGAATCGAATAACATCGAAACAAATTATTCGGATGTTAACGCTGTTAGAAGCCATCGTTGAAATGAAAGTTCAATAGTATTATTATAAATAGAAATACGTAAATAGCCACGAGCAAGTTCCCTTCATTCACTATTTATTTCAACACTCTTTTTTTCCCTTTTCTGTTTGTACACGACTCGATAGCGCGCGCGTCAATAATAAAACATTTCTGGATGTTTTGTGGTAAGCTAATGGAAAGTTTTTTATCGAGCGAAAGTGTTTTTCCCTTTCAACGGCTGTTTATCACATACTAATAATACCAATTTTTACAGTTGTATATTAATAATAAATTATATAATAATAGCTTCGCTCGCTCAACCAAGTACTTTTCTAATAAAAATACAGATGTCGCCGTTATCATTCTTCATTTTGTAAAATAAAAACGTCTGAAAACGAATATACCTAAACTACTTTTATAATACTAAAACGTTTTACATCAGATAGGTCAGAATTTCTAAAAAAAAATCGATTAGTTCCTTAACTGTTGACATTTTATCCAAGGGTAATAAATATTTTCTATTCAAATTTAAATGAAGAAGATTCTCCAGAAATTTTTGCTACTAGTCCTAATCTTGTAGAATTACGTACCTAACTAATAAACGATAATGAGCGCAGTAAAAAAATTTCTATGTTGCGAATTAACGTCGACAATTAATATTATTAACATCGGCATTGTTTTTCAATAATCATTACAATACCCAACTCAACTTTTATAAAGTAACATACATACATACATACAACATAACATTAAGTAGTTTCTAGAAGTCGACATATAAAAAATGTTGGAGATTTATTCAAATATTTGCCAGTGGTCAATATGTCATGCGCATGGTCTTTTAAATCTCGTCAGATTTCTAGAAATTACTACATCGTCACGCCGTTTTCCCAAAGGATGGATTTGCAGAGAGTGGCAAATTCTTCTGTCGCGACATACCATTCTTGCCTGTTCTCCGTTCACATTTATACATCTCACATATCTATCGGGCCGTGACAAATCTTACGCCGGCGACTTTTGTTCTTGTTGCCTTTTTTCTTTATCATCCCTCTCCTCACTCATACGTTCCGCACGTTCAAGCCATCTCAACAACCCTATCTTAATCCTATCAATTATATTCTTACTATAAAGAGATTCAATTTTGAATTTTAGCTTTACATTAATTAGTTACAATAAAAAAATAATGCAAACTCAATCTATTATGCAAACAAATTATTTGTTATATTAACACATAATACAATATGAATCCACTCACCGTTTCTGTTAATCCAAATGACCATATCCAAATAATCTTTATTTGCTGAGATTCTACTTAATTTGCTTCAGTTTTTCACAAAATGCCAATTGAAATTTAACTTTCACAAAAAATTAAATTATCCCGAAATCGCAGTATATTTGTGTTGGCGTGTAAACAGTGCCACCTGGTAGCGTTAGTTACGTTAACGTCGTTTCGTCCGCGATTAAAGGCTGTGAAAATAGCGCCATCTAGCTTAGCGTAGCGACTTGGCAGCGTTAGTGACGGACATTTTTACTAGGGATGCATCCGATACCGATATATCGGCGATATCGTGGATTTTTCGATGTAGCAGAATCGGCGATATTAATTTGCCGACACACCGATACATTTTGAATTTCGCACTATAGATGATACAAGTGTAAACGCGCCATACCCTCACTTAATTCATTCATGAATTAAGCGCGAATAAACGCGGCACAACTTATCTATATCCTTTGTGTGTTTCTCGCAATCCTCGCGTTTCATAATTTCATTCCGCTAGTTGCTTGTTGTCAGTTGTTGGTTTCGGTGCGTAATAAAATAAATAATTTGTTTGTGGTTGTGACGACACCACAACCAAGTTCTGAGCCATCTACGAGACGTGGGATATGGAGAGTTTGTAAAAATATTATCAAAGAGGCTGGAGAAGATGAGTCTCTCTTTCTTTTGAGCACTGCTTCTAGAGAGATACCTGAAATCACTTAATATATCAAGAGAAGCAGATCCTCCGTTTTCTCTAGCGTAGTGTTTGTTATTCTTTATCCAAATTTGAAAAAAATGGCACAAAAATATTTCAGTTTCCAAATGAGTTCTGTCGCGTCTGAAAGGCTATTCTCAACGGCATGCGGCAGTTTTCGTCCAAACAGACCTACGAAATCAGCTTTCACAGAATAATTTAAGGACGTGTTTCCTGAATAAAAACCTCATAAAGGTGAGTTTTAATTATTGATTACTAATACGAACGTAGTATTCTGTTAAATTACAATTTTAATTATTTTTTGTAGAATAAACATTCCAAATAAATATTAATCAAGTAATTTCTAATCTAAACCCACAACCTTTCATACCTTTTAAAATTTTCACTGTCCACATCGGTATCGGTATCATCGATACTTTTTTTAATAAATATCGGTATCGTAGCGGCAGAAGTGCGTTATCGATACATCCCTAATTTTTACATATTTGACACACATCTTTCACAAAAAAAATGTATTAAGAATAATGCGGACAAATTACTGAAGGTTCTTTGTACCTTGAGAATTAAAAATTAATTATAATATATATAGTATGTTGTATTGTATGCATATTTCATTTTATGTTTTACTCGTACTTTTATATAATATTTTTATAGCGGATTATTTTATAGGTCACTTAAAAGGTGCGTTCTTATTGTACAAGTATGTATTATTTTTATGAGAATATCCAACATAATAGGAACGTTATGTTGATTAACGTTCTTATTATGTTATATTCTTATTTCATAAAAATTAATCTGAATGGTCCTACTGATCGTAATGAAAACTAGTTTTTATTTCACGATTTATTTTACTCCACCTCCTAGTGTCGGGGAAATCGTAATTGTGTGCCACAGTTTTCTTACGAGTGCTGTTGCCCTGCAACCTACGTGTTATGTGAAACTGGTTTTTATCGCACTCGTTTTATTTACATAAAAAAAAATTACATAATACATCATTTGAGCGCAAATTTGGTAAGTTTTGGTAGAGTTACATTGACAGAGACGGCTGGTAGAGAACCAATTGACTAGATAAGAATTTGAATTTTTCAGTTAACAATACATTATGTCTAGGTTGGTCGAGCATAAGATTATTTGTAAGGGAATAGGTTTTTCAGAAGAAATATTGTATAGAATGATTTCATTCTATACAATACCCATTCTGTTTTCAAATACATTTTTTTGTTGTCTCTCCCAGCTTAATCTGGGTCGACCCACCGGCCGTCTTCCCTCCGGGGTTGCCAAGAAGATTCTTCTTGGTATTCGTTCCTCTGGCATTCTGAGCACACGTCCAAGCCACCTCAGTTGTGATTTTTCTATGTGCAGTAGTAGGGGCTCCATGTCGAGTGTGTGCCTTATGTCGGTACATCTCACTCTGTCCATCAGTGTGACTCCCGCTACCCCCCTTAGAAAACTTATCTCGGCAGCCTGGACTCTTGATCTCACTCTCTCTGTCAGGATCCAAATTTGATGGCCATATATTAGGGTGGGCCTGTACACAGATTTGAAAACAGTCAGTTTTGCCTTGACACTAAGCTCGGATTTTCTTATCACCGCACTATATAAAGAGCGTAGAACGCCGGCTGCAGCTCCGCTGTATGCTGTTATATTTTGTATTTATCAATATATATTTTTAAAGAAATAACATAAATGCCGAATAAAACAACGACATGGCAATATACATTTTGAATACAAATATATTGCAAAATATTTACAATTAACATTTGACGTTAATATTTCGTTGAAAATCCTTTTACTTTAATACCACCATTGGATAATACCATTGGAGTCCACCAAACGTCGTAAATCTTCAGATGTGATGACATGGTCGAATAATTGCTTAAATTAATTCTCTTTCGTTGCTGGGGTTGCATCGAGAAATCAATATGTTCAGCCTTGACCAGAGATTTTTTGATGGGATTCAAGTCCGGACTAATCGCTGGCCATGGCAGAATATCCTGCAACCATTTCATGATTATGTGACATGGGGCTCCGTCCTGCTGGATGGCGCATGTACGATGGTCACCCTTGAACAATTCATTGATGCTGAGCAGAAATATTTAAAAAAATGCGAAGTTCGATGTCGCTTATCTCCGTTAAATATTGACATTTCACCTAAAGTCTATTTATAGAATATTTTCTGTTCAAAATTGCACGAAGAAAACCCCTTCCCCTTTTTTAAAAGTTTTTTCTGCTAGCTATGAGACACTGTATACTAAAGTATCACATACATTAATATTCATGAATTAATTAGGCGTAGATAGTGTGACAAATTTCTTAAAATAAAATTCTAACCACATACTAACAGACTTAGTTTCACAAAGGATTTGTTTTATGTGAAACAGCGAAAATACTTCTTTGTAATGTAGGTACATATAAATAATGAATTCACGATCTTATGCACTTTTGCAAAACGGGTGATGTTTTGCGTTTCTCAGTGCTGTTGATGTATTCTGCTCGCTTCACATCTCTCGCGGGGTTATTTTTGACTCGTGTTTTTCGGGTGTAGTTTTTTCGTCGGACTTGGACATGACTATAATATAAAGACATTGACGCAACAACGAATTCGAGCTTAGCTTCTTGAACCAATGAATTGCTAGTATACCAATTGCCGTATTGGACTCGTACTGTATGTGTTACATATTTGTTTCTATTAATTTTGTTGTAGGTACGTACTGATAATTTTTATTGATTATTAAATCACTAATTATGAAACTGTCTGCTTGACACAAAAGTAAAGTTAATGTTTTTCACGTTATTAAATGTATTGTACACGTTATGTAGGTATATTCGTAGTGTACACAGAATTCTATCTATTATATTATAT
The DNA here is from genome assembly GCA_016648135.1 of Agrypnia vestita. Classification (NCBI taxonomy): domain Eukaryota; kingdom Metazoa; phylum Arthropoda; class Insecta; order Trichoptera; family Phryganeidae; genus Agrypnia; species Agrypnia vestita. The sequence goes on along the minus strand of JADDOH010024337.1, from coordinate 332,885 downwards.
TATACTATGTATTAACAAAATCAAATATTTTTCGAAATAATTATTCTCCGTATTATAAATAACGGTACCCTCTGGCAATAATCATTTTTTCGGGACAGAAATAATTGTAATACTCATGTATATTTTGTTTATTACTAGGCCCAAGTGCAACAATCAAAGTATGCGTTTTTCAACGAGACTAACTGAATATTAGCTAAAAAATGCATACGTAAGTTATTTCAAATGCAATCCAATATCCCAATTACGAGCAGTATACATATGTGTTCAAAGTTGCGATTATGTACGAAGTAAGCACATGACGTGCACAGCAATTAGGCATGGACAATGCAAGTGACGAACAAGCGAATAAAATAAAATTCGTAACAATAATTGACACGGAGCAAAATAAACAGCAAATTTAAGGATGAATGTTGCGGTAGCTACGTGCAAAATAATTATCTATATAAATAAAAATGTAAATGTTCGTTTGTACAAAATCGATAATCTCCGAAAGTTCTTCACCGGCTGCTTTGAAATTTTGGCACAACGTTGCATTCGAATACGAGGATGTTTTTGTATACCTAATTTGTTTTTATAAACCTATGATTTATTTATATAAATAAAAATGTAAATGTTGGCTTGTCAAAATCTTAAATCTCCTAAATTTCTTTTTGACACAACGATAATTCGAATTCGCACAAATTATTGGAAAAAAGGCGCCGGTACCTACTCTTTCAATATTGATAAATATTTAGATAGGTATAACATTTTTCAAAATCAATTTTTTAATAACATTCGGTTGTCTTTGCTTAAATAAAACGTTTGAACCGATCAGAAAGTGCAGCCTATCATATCACGATATTTCAAAATAAAGGACATTTATGGATAGTTTATGATTAATTTTCAATGTTGATACTTTCGAGCTTATAGTTTTAAACGTCATTGTTCCGAGGTTCATAACAAGCATTAATATCACATTATTTTATAATATTAAACACAATAACAATATATTTTTACAAATCTACACCTGTACAACTCAACGTCTATTTGTCTGTTTGTTCTCTTACAAATCTACACCGTTTGTCCGATTCGACTCAAATGATGCATTCTTATGCTTTAAAGCCCGGCGGGTAACATAGGCGACATCCCCCCCCCCCCCCCACTTGTACCCCTTTTCCATGATATATTTTCAATGCAAATCTGTACCGTTCGACCGATCGTACTCAAAATTTGGAAACTTATTCTTTAGAACCCGGTAGATTATCTTTATTTTCCATGTATTTGTTATTGTGCCAATTGGGCGCATTTACTGGTCAGTGTGAAATTCCACATAGTTATCCACTGTTAATAGCGAAAGGAAAATACGGATGAGATTATTAAAAATGTGTCCTGTTGACATGAATGCGGTAATATACTTTATGTATATGCCTTGTGCCTGTTTTTTTATTCACAGTTCTTTCGATATTTGTTGTGAAATACGTTACGATGACCCCGATTTTAAAATACTCGTTGAAGCTTTATATTGTCCGTTATATTTATTTAATGTAACGGCTAATTAAGATTTATGTGGTGTGTTATAATATACATAAATTGAAATATAATATTAATTATCGATTATTGTTATTATTCGAATACTGGCGAATATTTATTTATATTTTATCCAGCATAACCAGGTTGATTGTGCAAGACGTGGTCTGTAATATAAGTATACGAGAGTTAATAATACGTACCTCGAAATACAACAATTAAGGTGATATTTTAAGTTTCAAAATAATAATAACACTATAGTTATAATGCTTTAAGTTTTTGTTATAATACAGATCATCATGGCTAATGGACCCACATATCTGATATGATACTTTGAAACTTGATGGATCAAGTTCTTGACCTCATTATCGTCATTACTGATAACTTTCAGGTTTAAGGTTTTTGACTTTATTTATTATCAGGTATGTTATTATCAAGCCACAAAGCGCGTTTTTTGTGAAAAATTATGTATTGGATAATTTTTCAATGGAAGTATGAAATAAATGTAAAAAAAAACTAACCCATAAAAACCAAGTTTTTATTATACGACCTTTCTCATTGAATCAGGTTTCGTGCCTACTGCACGCGTCGGACTCATTACTCATTTGTATTGATTCCAATTTGAAAAAACCATCTTAAATAAAAACGAAAATCTAAAATTATACCATAATTATTACATTTATTTAAATGAAAATTTGCTAATCATTGTTATCGTCACCACGAGTCTGCCTGCAAAGTTTCAGTTCGATTGGATCACGGGAAAAGGGTTAAAAATCGATCCAAAGTGTTTCCGGCAGACAACAAATCGCAAACGCTACAATTTAAAATAAGAGAAATAAAGAAATCAACTTCCTTGGAGACAGGTTTAAGTATCCGCATTTATACCCACATTTCCTAAATTTTTATTGGTTCATGCTCTTGACTATAGACCATACTTATTATATTATTCTTATTATATTCCTCTGTCCTTAAGGGGTTACACCAACCTGAAATTTTCATTTTTTTTACTTTATCTTATAGCTTGAAGTTCTAAAAATAATTTGCGCCATTACTCATTCAAAAATTGGCTGAATTATAGCAATTTAAAACTGGCGTGGTAGGTAAATTTTTTAACGCATTTCATTTTTCTTTTACGTTTTTCTTTAAACTCCCTTTTCAGACCAGTGGAGATGATAAATCAGAAACTATTTTGTTTTGTTAAAGCCGTTTTGTAAAATTTTGTACAATTCTTAGTAGTAACATTATCTCATCTAATAACTTTTTTGTTTATAAAATGCTCCGTTAGCGTATCATCAATTTTTAACTTAGGGCATGTCCTAAACATTGGTAATAAAATGAGTTTTATATATACGATAGTTACGTCACTTTTTTTTTTTAATTTGAATGACTTTTTTTGATGGCTCAGGATGGTAACGGACCCCGTAAAGAAAAGAAAAAAAAACATTAATTGTACAGTCCATCGAAATGATTCACGTTAATTTTAAGAAGAACTTATGAATCCTTCTAATAATTATTATTTTAAAAGATGATCGTAGTTATTATAATGTATATTCGTATGAGTCAGTTTGCTCTCTGAATAAGATAGGTAACATAATTAACTCCGTACCGTCACATACACGAGTTTCGAGAACCGAGTTTTATTTGTGTAGATGAAAGATTAAAGTTAATTTATAATAAAATAAAACACTTAGGCCCGAATTCATAGTCAATACTCAGATGATTTAAAGGATAAGGTACACCTTAAGAGCGTAATTTTCAGTACAAAATAATACTTTTAAGGCGTGCCTTAACCTTTAAACCTAAGTATCAACACTGACTTCGGGCCGTAGGCCCGAATACATAGATGTACTTAAGTGATTTAAAGGTTAAGGTACGCTTTAAAAGTGTTAACCTTAATCTTTAAATCACTAAGTATTGTCTCTGTATAGGCCCCTTATTGTTACACCGTTTCCCCGCGGAGGTAGGCGAAGAGAATGGAACAGTTTTCTGTCCTGACCCACAACTCTCAAGTTAATATGTGCCTACCTAATATATACTTCTTACCATTATTTTCTCATTCATTCGTTCAAATGCCTAAACCACCCAGGCGATCCTTTTTAATGCTTTGATCAGCTTTACATTTTTTCTTAATTTATTAATTCATTACTCTATCATAAATGTATATGCTGCATTCAGTTTACTTTCGTTCCTATTCTGCCAGCTCCAGGATTCACTTCCATACAAATCACAGCTTTCGCTGAGTTAACTGAAACTGGTGTCTAAAGGAGTTCTTTGGCTTGCGCGGCCTGCTCCCGAACTTCCCATTATTCCTTTCTACGTATTTTCCTTGCCCAGCGTTAGTTCCTAGACACTCCCATATACGTGCCTATATACTGGTTACACATATTTGTGGACGTAATATTAGAATTTTTACTATACTTGTTTATAATTTCGTATATTATTAAAGACCCATCCTTCCAGTCGTAAATTTCCATGTGATGTGAAAAAGCTATGAAAGCCAAAAAAACCTTAAACTTCGTCCATATGTACTCGTAAAAACAAAAATGGATATAATAAAAATTAAATAAAATATCGATGTGGAGGATAAGAAAATAAAATATTGTCACGAAAGGTAGAATTAGAAAGAATTACGCACTATCGAAACCTCTCTAAATAACCGGGTTATTCTCGTAAATTCTCGAAACATCGCGACGCTACATTTATTTTTAAAAGAGACCGGCCGACTACTGAGCAACAGTGATTGTTGACGTTTGACAAGGACCACACAGAAACCTGCCATTACTAGCGATAAACCTTAGCGAAAACAACATGGCCAGCGGGTTGTAACATTGAACAACCCTAAGAATACCTATTACTTCATTATCTGTTTGAATTAGCTTACTTTTTTCTCACATGTTTAAGTTATTTTTCTAGCGTCCACACCGACTAAAATTCATTGTTATATGTTTCGTAGTATTTGTGTGTAGATTCAAAGTTCAAAATCTGAAGCGTGATTTACGGTACTTAAAATATTTTATTTTGTGATTATATTACGGGTACCCAAAAGAAACCGAACTTATTTTTTTTAAATTTATATATTTAATTCTTAAACAAAAAACCTTCAATCCCCTCAAAAGCACTCTCCACCGGCACTAATACACTTGTCCAATCTTTTATTCCATTGCTCAAAACATGCCCGACAGCGCCTCCGTCGTTTTTTCTTCACTTCATTAATGTCGGCAAAACGCTTTCCTTTCATGTCTCTTTTCATTCGGGGAAATAAAAAAAAGTCGCAGGGGCAAGGTCGGGTGAGTAAGGCACAGGGGCCATGCCATTTTTGGTCAAAAATCGGCGCACAGATGTGTGAGCAGGGGCGTTATCGTGGTGGAAAAACCAATCGCCCGACTGCCACACATCAGGCCTCTTCCGCCGCAAACTGTTGTTAATCTTTTCAAACCTTCCGGGTAGGAAGCCTGGTTAACTGTCTGACCCTGTGGAAGAAACTCTGAATGGACGACTCCGCTCACATCGAAAAAACAAACCATTTACGGCCGCGCGCTGTTAACGAGAATCAGCTATTAGAAAAACGACGAGCACACAAAACAACTGTCACTAAAAAATTCACACAAACCGGACGTAACCTTCTTTAGCGATGACGTTTGGCTTACTGACTCGGGAGTAATGGCTCTATACGCCCCTAGCGGCAGAACGCTCTACTACAAAAACTCGACCCACCACAACATCAGTTCGGTTTCTTTTGGGTACCTCCTCGTAGATATACCAGTATATGTTTTATAAATTACTTTTGCACAATGTAAAAAATAATAAATCAGTTATGAATAGTAGGTATAACTGATTCGATTATTTTAATAATAATAAAAACCCGATACCTGCGTGTACCAGAGATTTAAATGTTCTGTATTAAAAAAATCTCTTTTATAAAATAAGGATGGTTTAACTTCCATCGACAGATGTCAACAGAACAAATTGATATATTATAGATACTAGAGTCATATCATTGATATTACTTTGACTTTACAATTTTCACTTATGCAGAATTAATTTCCATACTCAGGATTTCAGTCATCTAGACATTCTTCTGTACATATATTTATACAAAAATAAAATTGCACTAATAATGCAGGTAACGTAACTTTCAACACGTGGTCGTGAAACGGCGGTAAATGTTTTGGTTTGTCATCATCTTTTTATTGCTGCAGATAACTAGTTTTTAGGAGTATATGACTAAGCACTTAGTCTAGCCGAATTTTTTAAAGATTTTATTTTATCTTTGACAAACAGTTCGCGATGTTGTCAGGCTGAAAAGACGCATGTGGCGCTGGATCGAGACGTTGTGTACAGACAACCATTGATGTTTCTCTATCGGGAGTCGGATTTTTTGATTAGATGAATATTTTGTAGCAAATATTTATAGAGTATTTGGTAAAATATTGCCTTCAAAATATGTGGGTATGTAAATGATTAGTAATAATTACTGTGAGCATCCTCTATTCTCCTTGTATTTAGAAATAGTATGTTGTGATATGTATTTTGTGCGCAAACCCCTATACATATCCCAATTATAATAATTTAGTTGTCTGTCTGTCCGTCCGTTCGTCCGTCTGTATGTCTGTCCCCGTAACTTCGTGTAACGTCCGTAACTTCTTTATAGTAACATTTTTTCGATTTTTTTTCCGAAAAATTTTTTGTATCCGAATTTTTTTTAAATAGTAGGTGCCATTAACTGCCGGGGAAAAATAGAAAAAAGTGTTCAAATATTTTGATAAAAGTCGTTATTACTATTTCACGGATGTCGGCTATAAATAAGTAAATACTTATACTTTAGGAACCGGCATGTAAAAGTACCGTCATTTTTGACGGATTACAGCTAGTATATATATAAAAAAAGGCTCTAAAATACGCATCGTCATAATATAATATTTGTTATCTGCAAAGCTGAGTGTCATGGGCATTAACTTCTATTTTACTAATTCTGACCAAGAACAGAGAGCTCTTCACCCTTTCCATCTCACATATTCTAGGTGAGGAAACTGTCTTTAATTAGAAAGGGAACCCGAACACGTAGGCACATTTTCTTTCAGACCTAAAGTTTGCACACTGTCTTCGCCGAGTTCTTAATTTAAATACTAGATCGTCTGTACCAATGGTAGCGAACCTATGGCACGCGTGCCATAGATTGGCAGGCACTACAATTTAGCTGGCACGTGAACGATTTCCTGATTTATTTTCCTATTAAATAATTAAGATATATTGATTCTTCATTTTATACTAAGCTTTTCTACACAATTATATTATTTTTGCTGGCAGCAAGGTTATTAACATTTGTTATCATTATTTCAATATAGACAAGTTCGTGCATCTCCAACATCTTGTTGATAGTAGAATCTACTTTGACTCTTAAACGTACATAATAATTACATGTTGAACTGTGATTTGTTTTTGCTCGAGCTTTTGCTTTATTTGTGATCTGTGAAAGTAATTTAAACTAAGGATATTATTTTTTAATTACCTTGCAATTTTCAAAAAAAATTCTGTCTGATTTATTTTTGAAAAAAAAAATTAATGATGTCTATTGAAAATAAAAAACAAAAGCTATTAGAAATTTTAAGTAAAAAACTAATTTGAGCATAATTTCTAATTGGTAGTTATTGAATTCAAAAAAACGCTCTTTACTTTATACATTTAACAAATAACATTTGAGAATTTTGGGCACGCGCAAGTACAAAGGTTCGCCATCGCTGGTCTAAACGATTATTGCTAATCGACCTTTAGTTTTCATTCACTAACATTGTGTCTAGATAATCCGACAGAGCTAAAGAACGTGGCCAATATAATAGATTACAGATGGCATGTCACTTCCATTACTTCTTAAACCTCCTCGCCCTTTCTTAAGGCTTCCATCATTATCCTTTTTCTGTTGTTCACTTGATTTTGCCAGGTCTTTCGAGGCCGCTTGGACATATTATGCTTGTAATTATTTCTGACCTTATTTCTACCAGACATATTATCCAAACTGTGAACGAATATGAAATTACTGTTTAGATTTGTTTTGACACGTGCGAATTTGAATGTTTTGATATTTATCTTCGACTAGATGTCTATTTCCCTTTGAATACATTTTTTAAAAATATTTTTTACAGGTCCAGATAATTTTAATATTTCTTGTACTATAATAAATTGATATATTTATTTATTACACATACTCGTACAAACTAAGATACTTATATTGAGTGTCCGGAGACCGGTGTCGGAGCCTTTAATAGCATACAATATGATCAATTGCATCGACATTTTTCTCCAGCCATAATGAAATGACAGCCATTTCAATTTTTATGTTACTCAAGCAGGGGGCTAATATCTATCCATGTAGAGGTCCTATAAATATCAAAAAGATCTCATTTGAAAGCTGTAACAATAAGGATTAACATTACGTTAAACATTTCACCAAAATTTAAAAAAAGAGACCAAAAACAATTGTTAAAATACATTTTTTTTAGTTTATTAGCTATCAAAAAAATTAATGGTGTTGGCGTAATTTTTTAAAATTATTTTAGATCCTACAAGATATTTGCTAAAAGCAAATATCAAAATCATAGCTCATCAAAATGAGATAAAGGGAGGGTTTGTTGATGGATTTGATTATATTTTATGCTTATTAAGGGCTCCCGACACTAGTCCACCGGACACACGGTATATTTATCTATAGATGGGTTTGTTATGAGCACATCTCAATTGTCTAATCATAAAATAATCACGTATTGTTGCAATCATTTCAATAATTCATTGCTTTCGTTTTTATGCATGCAACTTTAACACATACATAACTTTTTTACAAATGTATACTATGCATAATTATTCAATTCCGTATTAAATACAGCATGTTAAAGTTAATGACTGCATTAAGCGATAAATTAACTGTGAAGTTCCGCAAGATACAGTTTTAGAACCCTTGTTATTATTCTGTATCTATGTAAATGTATCCATAAGATAAACTGTTTTTCAGGAACGATAGAGTTAATTATATTACGAGATAATCGAGACAGGTCTTTAAATAATTCGCTTTGGGAGTTAGATCAATTAAAATACAGCTCTGTTCTAATCTGTTAACTCTTAAGTGCAAACTATTTCAGAAATTTACGCGTTCATTTAAGGGGTTACACCACCCTGGGAGTCTGAAATTTAGGAAGAAATTTGGATGATTTTTACAAGGGGGTGATTAATTTTTATCTTTTATTGACATTTATTAAGGTATATTATTATTTGCTTATTAGGTAACTTGCATTCTGCATGTGATACGGTACTTCTAACAAGTAACATTGAGGATCTACAACTTCTAGTGAATCAAGTAGTGAAGACATGTGAGAATTTTGGGTTAAAACTTAACACAACTAAAACAAAATACATGCTCGTTAACAAAAATAACGCAGTCGAGAACGAAAATCTTTATACTGTTAGAACGAAACTAGAGAAGGTACAAAGTATTGTATACTTGGGCTTCAAATTAAATGAAAGATGGGATCCTTCTGTTGAAATCAAATTCCGCACTGCGCAAGCTCGTGCAACCTTTATCCGCGTGAAAAAGATGTTCCGCAGTCATGATCTCAACCTTGGATTACGAATGCGAATGGTCAGATGCTACATGTTTTCGGTATTATTTTATGGAATGGAAGCACGGATCTACAGAAGAATACTCAAAATAAACTGTATGGACACGAATGAAGACGTTATGGTTCAAATGAATAAAGAATAAGTAAGAAGTTATTAAAATAATAACTTCAATATCTCGGACATGTGATGAGACATCCAAAGAAGTGCAAGATCTTGCATCTCGTAATGCAGGGAAATATTGTGAAGTCGGGGCCCTGGAAGATGGAGAACATCCTGGTTGAAAAACCTGAAACAGTGGTTTGGCCAGTCTACTGTAGAACTGTTCCGGGCCGCAGTAAGCAAAGTTTTCATAGCCAACATGATAGAATTAAGGTATATTGTATATTGTTTTTTTCCAATGAAATAATAGTTTAAAATGTACCTTAATATATAAGTGCCATTAAAATTATCACCTAAAAAATTAACCAAATTTCTACCTAAATTTCAGGCTCCCAGGGTATAATATAACCCCCTTAAGTATATAAAATAAATATACGAGGAGACAATACATGATTACGCCGCACTATGTAAACAATAGAGCACCACGGTTTTTACGGTGGAGCCGAGCCACCTTGCATTTTAGATATAATTTGTTCAATCTCAGACGGATCGGTTGGGTCAAAAAAATCAAATTTATTATCTACATTCGGAGTTATTTCAGTGCGGTTATTTGTGACTGTTATTTTTTTAGCTAAGTTTCTACCAACATTTACGAAGTAATCGTTGAATGCGTTTGCTCCTATTATTGGTTCCTCCACACAATTTATTAAATTATTATCATGTTTTATGATTTTCATGATATTTTTTTACTCCTTTGATTATTTTCCAATATTTCTTATTATATTTCAAAGTTATTAGTAATGTATCCACAAATAAATTTTTAACACGTTAAAATCATTATCATTTTCTCGTATAAGGCGCTAAAAGATATCAACAGACATAAGATAAATAAAAAAATTAAAAATATGATATTTTATAATTGAGACTTTGTTATTCTTGTCAAGGCGTTTTATTGTTCATTTTTAATAAGAACATTCAATTCTACTTTATAAGGTATTAATTACACTTTAATAGTATTTTTATTATCACTTCAATATATAATTTATTGACAAAACACGTAAGTTTGGATAGTATTCACAATAATCTGTTTTATTGAAAACAGGCTGTGATCTTTGAACGATCGATCGATAGAAACCAGTTTAAGTTCCCTGGTAGTTGATTGGTTTTCACTAGTTTCTTAAATACGTATAATATAAAACGTTATATTCAATTCTAATACTTTGAGTTCCAATGCGGACACCCGAGTCATTCTTATTATTCTCTAGTTTATGGTATACGGTCGTTTTACTTTATTTTAAAAATTAAAGTCAATGATATGAGTATTAAAAAATAATATTTGATTAAAAAAGTTGTAATTGCATCGTTGACTTAAATGAAACACATGGAACAATTATCCACGAATTTTTAAATCAAATTATGGGACAAAATTTTGACTTCAAATGAAAAATTGAAAAGTTCAAGTGATTCTTTTAAAGAATTGTGAATAAAAGTGCCTTCCATTTTTATTTTATGTCAATGTTTTAAAATTTGTTGTTTTCTTTATGCAGCCATCATAATCGCGGTAAGGCAAAACACTCGCGAAACTCGGAGGCGGGGCCGAGTTTTGTATTTCTCTGAATTGAACATAACAGCGCGGATGCTGGAATTCCCGCGAAAATCTCGCTGAAATTTTCCGTTGTGCGCCACTGCTTTGGGATTGCCTTTTAAATTAGGAATCCCCCGAACAGATAATAGTGTAATAACGATTCGTGGAGGTTTCAATTATTTTTTTATTATATATATATATATCAGCAGCTTGCAATCAGTACATTGAAATATGCTGTACTTACTGGAATTTATACGAATTAAAATATATATCTCGTAATGCTCGTATTCCTATCACAGTGAGTTGGCAGTATTCTGAAAATAGCAATATTGCTATTTCTGTATCTTGACAGTTATTGTATAACATTGCAATGCCATCAGTGTTGACGTTTTAAGTTTGACAGGTTTGAAATTAATGAATTCAATCATGCCCTAAAACAGGGGTGGCGAACCTAGGGCACGCGTGCCCGAGGTGGCACGTTTAAGAATTTGGACGGCACGCGAACGATTTCCAAGTACAAAATTATTTTTTACGAAAACAAACGTCAAAGGCAGTGTTGCCAACATAAAAATCAAAATGGATTTTTATATTGGCAATTTACTCAATTTTTTAAAATTCTTAAACTAAATTTTTAAGTTTAAGAATTTTAAAAAATTGAGTAAATTGCCAACATAAAAATCCATTTTGATTTTTATGTTGGCAACACTGCCTTTGACGTTTGTTTTCGTTTGAGGTTATGTACGTTGTAATTTGTTGTTTATCGCCGTCGCAGGTGTCACTGTCAGTGAAGATATGTTCATCAATCTCATCTCGCTGATAGTAGAGTGGTTAACATTGACCATGTTCATATAATATATTCAATATGTAAAATAATACCCCGCTTCTGACACAAGTGAAAAAGAACAGCATCACCTTTGAATTATATTTTTCACCAAAAAACGATGTGATTAAAGCACCACCAAGTTTTACGCGCAAAACACGGATTTAAGTCACTGGAAGAGGTTATGATTTTTATTACAAAATTGGTCAGTTTGATATCTGCACGTGGATTAAACAAACGAAGCTTCTGCTCTCATCCCTACTTTACAGTAGCCGGCAAACATCTTGAAATTCTGCGGCGTAGTGGGGGGACGTTTGCGCATCTACCTTTCCACCAACGAGACCCAAATTTCGTCTTCTGCGCATTCCCCCACTTAGCCAAAGAATTTCATGAAGTTTGCCGGCAACTGTACCCTAGCTTCTCCAGATCAGATAGTATATTGTGCGTAAGACGCTGCAGCGCGTTGTCTGGTTCTGCCTAGCAGTCTTCCCAGTTTATTTAGCCTCGTGTACTATTTAAAGTGCGACTATATTTCAAACGTACTTGATTATCTTCATGTACATGCACTGATTTTTGCAGGAAAGCATAAATATAGTATGAATATTGTTCACCCAACATCTGTAGTTACTAAATGTAATGATAGTCCAACGTTTACGCTTTTTCGCGTTCCTCTGCCTCAGTTTAGCCAATTCTCCCGAGACGGAAATCATCATAAAATAAAAACTCTAACTAACCAACTAACCATCACGCCGTTTCCCCGCAAGGGTAGGCCACACTCTTCTATCCTGGCATACCACTTTTGCTTCGGCCACATTCATACATCTTCCCATGTTGCGGCTTTTAACAAGTCCATCCTCAAGTACTTGTAGTACCTGTAGTGCCAGGTCTTTCGCGGACGCCCTCTATTCCTGTTGCCTTCAACACTCGCCTCATATATTTTCTTAACCATCCTTTCCTCGTTCGTACGTTCCATATGACAAAACCATCTCAGCACTCCTTTCTTTATTCTATCTACCACACTACAGCCAGCGTTGCATTCACTTCTAATTTGTTCATTCCTCACTCTTAAAATATAAAAAACTCTATTAATGTATATATTTGACAAAAATTAAATCTAATACAAAATTATCAGAAATGAAGAAGCAATGAGTGAGATCCGCGTGAGATCTATTAAACTATTAGAAAAAAAATTGTAGTTTTAGTCATTTTTTCTCAGTGAGATTTAAATTATTAGACAATATTACATCGGAATGTAAAAAAAAACTTAGGAGTCTTCTTTATTCAATTTTGAATAGAAAATATAATTAAGACTTTGGGCGAATGTCAACATAGATTAAGCGATATCAAAGTTTGCATTTTTTTTCAATATTTCTTGCTTACCTTTTGTAAAACGTTAGACTGTTATGAATATTAAAAATTCGTTCGCTTTGTTGCAAGTCAAATAAAGTGATTAAAAACTTGCAGAAATATAAAAAATGTTTTATTTGTAAAGTTTTTGTCATTTTATTAGACCTGTATTAACGGACGAATTTTTAATATTCCATATAAGTGACTATAGGGACATTCCGCCTTTTTACAGAAAATTGCTCAGAAATATTGGAAAAAATGCAAATTTAGATGTTATTTATCTCCGTTACTATCAATATTTTACCCAAAGTGTGAAGAACATTATCTATTTATAATTTATAACCCTGTATACTGTATTTCATTACCTGCCATAACGAAAGTCTTCAGTCTTATTCCGGGATTCGCGTTAGCTACTATCGTTATTCTGAATATTAATTAGCCGGCCATTCATTATTGTACTACGTGCGAAATGTTTGGACCGCTCCGTTTAGCGACATGCGCATCTAGCGCCATTCCCGGGATAATGCGGTAAGATACATCGTACTACAGAAAAACTTCAACGATGTGTTTGTTTTCTTTACCAGCTGATAATACAATAAAACCTCGATTAATGAACTATTTTGATCGAGGAGGTGTCCGTTAAAATCTGTTATATAATAATGTAGGTTTTCTAAATGCGTCTATTAAAAAAATACAAAAATATTACCTGTGTTTACTTACGTGGATACGTTTGTGTAATAAAAATTGATATTTCTATGTATGGATGTTTTTTTTAGAGATAAAACATTTTAAAATAAAATCACATAAAAATCGTGGTAATCGCCGTGGTATTGGCTTTATTGGAAATATAATTTTATGCTATTAGTGTTTAAATATGATTCCGGTACCACTATATTCAAAATAAATTTGCACAAATTGCGTTGGTACATGGTGAAATGCAAACCAAACTGATCACGACACAATGAGCAAAAAAAAAAAAAAAGATGGCTATATTGTTCAGGGAATGTGTATTTTATCAAAATTAAATGTAATGAATTGCATTTGAATAACTTGTTGGTCAGGAAGAGCCAAATTCTCATGGAAGGAGGATAACAAAAGTACCAGAGAGCCACATATGTGTAAACATCCTTATCCATATACATACGGATGTTTAGGGAAAATAAGGTTAAGATTTTTTATGTAAAAATTTAATAAGTTATTTTTTATAAATTTAATAAATTAAACGGCATCCATGCATCGGTTTTGATAGCTTTACTATATCTAGCTACTTGTTTAAATTGAATACATGATTGTAAATTTGCACCCGTTGTTCTGCTTCTAAGTTTACTTTTTATTTGGTTCACAGATAAGCTCAGGTTGAGAATATTTGTTGACATATACATATGACATATACATGTACATATATATGTAAAACATTAATAACCTCGCAGGGCTATATTCCTGTCTTGATTGTGAGTCGAAAATGTTCAAGCTATTATGACCTAATATCAATAGTTTAGGAGATATGCGACATCAAAATTTGCATTTTTTTTTTCAATATTTCTGACTTATTTTTTGTAAAACGTTGGACTATCATTACAGTAATTCATATCAATTACGAAAAAATCATTCCCTTTAATTCAAATCAATTAAAAAAAAAATACAAACCTTCGAATTCCAATTGGAAAACATTCCAATTGGAATTTTTTCAGGGTTTTTATCATTTTATTTAACTTGTATAGAAACGAATGAATTTTTCGTAATCGATATGAGTTACTGTAATGATAGTGCAACATTTTACAAAAAATAAGTCAGAAATATTGAAAAAAAGTGCAAACTTTGATGTGGCGTATCTCCTAAACTTTAATATTAGGTCATAATAGCTTGAACATTTTCGAGTCACAACCAAAGCAGGAATATAGTCCTGCGAGGTTATTAATGTTTTACAGATAACCCTGTATATTATGTAGGGCCAAAGATTGTGAGAAAACCAAAAGCTAGTTTTTTAACTCGTCATATATTTCAGGTAAAGTATTCCATGTATCAAATAGGTAATATTGTTTCTATTTTAGGCAGTTGTTTTATAGCTCTCCGTCCACTTGTGCTGAGATTAGATTGTCTCTTTCGAATCTTCAAAGCGGCTAGCATGCGACCGCAAAGCTAGCATGATCGACGATATTCGCACAATGTGTCCAGTTGTCAAATACGGTTTTGACGCTAAAGTTTGATCTATTACCTAAAGAGCCGCAAACGTTTATGCAAAGATTCGCATGCGGCTTGCGAGTCGCTTCTGCCCGCCCCTGGTCTAGTGGCCATTACCACGATTTTTATTTTTCATTTTCAAGTTCTTCTTCTAAACCTCATGAAATTATTACAATGTTTTTTCCAACATATGGTCTATTTGCTAAAATTTGTTTAAAATAATAGGTAATTTATTATAAAAAATAACCCATAAGATAATTTAATTATAAACAATTCTTGGTTAAAAGCATTTTTAAGTTAGCAATGTAACTTTCATATATTAAGAAATTTTATCCGATTAATCGAGGTCTGCCTAATCGGCGGCTTACTGTAATAAACTCTTTATTTTGTCGTTGTTGTCAACTTCTCACGACTTTTGACAAAGAATAAATATATATCGGATACTTGTCTTTTTCGTGTGTACTTATCCGTTTCAGTTTGCTCACACCGTCCTCTCAAACTTTACATTGGTTCACACGTCGGCGATGTTTCAGCGTGGAGTTCCCTCTGTCAATAATGTTATAGCATTTTCACTTCCCACGTTTTTATATTCGCTATACTTCAGCCGCGGTCTCATCTATGCTTGTGTTTATTTTTAAAATTAAGTACCCCGCGATTGCAACTTTTTCCCATCATTAGAAAGTTTTGCCAAGTCACAGATGCCAAGTATTTTTGTTTGATTATTACAGCTCCTTACACTTAAACTTGTATTTTTTTGTATAAGCTTTTGAAACTACAATGTGGCAATTCAAATCGAAATCATTTTCAAGTGCGTTAAAATTATTTATTTCTTAATGCAAATATAGGTATTTCACTACATATTATCAAAATACGTAACAAAATACCAAAATAGTGACGATAGTAAGGATTCATAATATTTATCGCAGTACGTACACTGAAGTGGATTGTGTATCTAATAACATAATGAGATTATACAGTGATAAAAATGAAAAGATTAATAAAAATCATCAAAAAATATTGTAAAAAATATGTTCCTACTTCCTACGTTGGGCAAAATGAAATAAAAATACTTTTCGGCACTTCTTTCTAGAATCCGGCATTTTCTTCTATATGTTAAAGTATAATAGCACAAGAATAGCAGCACAAAATAGGGGAATGTGGAAATACCTTGTCTGGCCTACTACCTACCTACTAGGACAAGGGTATGGTACCTATTAAAGTATTTTTTTACCCTTTCCTCTAGGTCTGCTTTTCTTGATAGAAATCTGAAAAGAATTACATTGAAGTTCACCAAAACAATATAAACTTTTTAATGGGCGGTAATTTGGAAAGTGTGACGAGGCGAATCCAGATATCTTGTATCGTATCCTCATTCTTTGTCCTTTCACAAAAATTGTAAATGTATAATCTTTTAAGTAAAGCACAGTCAGATGTATTTTCTATGTATTTATTAAAAATGTATATATTTTATAGTTATAATGCTAACTAAAATGATAAATGTTCGGATGATGAATAATATATTATCTCTAACACAATACAGAAAATTTTATCTGAGTTACCCATACAGTAGGTATTTATAAATAGGTATGTCATATATAATAATATAATAATCTACTTGCATGTTTGGCGTATGCTAGATATGATTTTAATGCGTTACGTGAGCAATGTCAGGACTTTAATAATCATTTATTGCTCAAGACATCTTATTATGCCTTGTACGTCGCTTACAAATATTCTAGATAATTCTAATACATATAAATATTCTCGGGTGTTCTTATAAGGATCCTTGGGCAATATTTATTAAATCAATTTGTGTGAAAACGTTTCATTCAGTATCTGCAAAACTTTTCCTGTATCGTTTTCATTCTTTATATCGACCGTGAAACGCCAATACCTCCTAATTTGAATTTTTTATTTCAAACGAGGAGGAACTTCTAACTTCAGTTTGATATACGTTCATATAATTGCCGAGTGATATGTCAATTACAATCATTAACACCATATTATAAAAAAATCAACTATTTAAAAACGTATGTAAGTTTACAAAAAAATGATGAGGTTTTTTCTTTCCCTTGAAAATTTACATTTACGAAGATAGGAGATATTTGGCATTTCACGATCGATATACTTTTTTTATGATAGATTAAAGCCCAAGTTAAACGTGACGGAATTTCGTTATCGTTTTACACCAGTGTGTTTAATTTACGATGATCAGAAATTATATATAATACTGATTAATTTGCAAAAAATATTTGTTGTATAAATATTTAATTTTCGATTTGGATATTAGTAAAGTTTAGACGGGGTAAACATATAAAATCACACGAAGTCTTGCTACGATTCCCAGAGGACATAATTAATTAATAAAATTTAATATAATAGACGAAAACAAAATTGTTCAAAGTAATGGTTTTTGATAACCTAAAATACTGTTTACAAATATACAACACACTCATAGGTTTAGCACTGTACCATTTCTATTGTCATTTCATATTATCTATGTATTGTGCTCTGGTAATCTTCCCACTATTGCTTGTTCAATATTCACCGCTAATCAATTGTTTGTCCGTTCCCCCGTCCAGCACCTCGAAGACGCTCTCTCTAGTTGTGGGCATAACTGAAGGCAAATAATATACTATTACTATTATTGTGTCATAATGCTGAATTTTTTCAGATTAGTCTACATAAGTGAGTTAGAAATGATGTTTTACTTTGATATGATGCACACAGAGACAGTACGAACGAGACGGATATTAATGGAAGGGCATCACGTGACGAAACAATTTCCCTTTCCTCGCAAATCATTATTCACGACGTATTGTTCTGGTAAATTTGCCGGGCTTGCGGTTCCACACTGCCATTATAATAATTATTTATGGTCGTTATCGTCGCTGCAGAACCTCAATCGGCTCCAGCGTGTCACAACGATGGGCTGGCTGGAAAATGTGTCAAAGTGAATCAGCAATTAATCTAATCTCACGAAGAATTGTTTCGGCTCCGTTAATTTGGTATCTTCAAATGCGGACCAGGCGATATGATTCAGAAGGCGGGGCTGGTCTGGTCATTATCTCTGTCGGCTTATAAACACTACTACCAAATAAGTAGGTACGCAGATAAATGGCTAATTTTATTCGTTACATTATTAATAATAATGTAACGAATAAATAATAGGTTGCCTAACATATTCTGGATAGCTAAGATCCCGACGAACTACTCTCCCGAAAATCTAGTACGCGACAGACCGAAATAAAATTTAATTTATTTGTTTTCCTGAGATCCTTAAGAATAGAGGCATTCTTTTGTTTCGCAGTCCATGGTAGTCGCAGCAAGCAGCGTACGGCTTTACCGTGACGTTGGAATCCCCGAGCTAGATAGAATAGAAGGTGTTAAGAAGCGATGAAAGAAATCTAGTTACGCGCTTATGAAAATGATTACTTAAGTGTGTGCACAAATGGAGTTTTTTTCTTTTTGTTTCATTTTGTGGATACTCGCATGTTGTATCTACTTTATAGCAACAAAATTCATTTTTAATTTTGATTTATATAACATGAAAATTCTTGACAATTTAATAGGCGAAGGCGTATACACATTTTCGTCAAAATATGCAAAAATATCTTCATATGTGCAAACATAGGTAAACACTTTATTTTTTCGGAATATTGGTCTATCGGAATGTTGATTTTCGGAAACCTGGTTTTCAACAAATTAGCTGACGGGATAATGACCCAAACCGTCGATAATGTAATGTTTTATTTGAATTTTATCTAAAGTTGAATCGCTTTACACTTGTCCACTTATTAGATGCCATTTCTGAGTAAAAGACTGTATGACCCGCTTTGTTGATGATATCCTTCATGTAGACCTAGTATAATCGTTGTTAAAATACCAAAAAATGTTCTTTGTTTATTCGATGACATGTAAATTACGACTCGTGTAAAATTTTATCGTCTTTATATTCCTAATCTTTATTTATTCTGCGTTTAGATTATACGCCAGGGTGATGACTGCTGTATATATTTTTTATCAAGTTATTTCTGTCACAAATCATCTAGTATTACTAGATTGCGTTATCAAGTTTGGTAAGTGTAGTTTCCTTTCTTAAATAAAGAAATACGGAAAATCGTACATTTTCCACGTGTAATTGTGGAAGAAGTGGGTGACCTTTACATAGCGTGGTTGGTCGAGTTGCCCTCCATAATTACATCCAATAGAGGTATTAATTTCATTAATTCGTCATGTATGACTTTTACAAATTTGTATTTTAAATCTGAGTTAGGGCCGTTGTTTTTATTTGGATAAAGGTAAAAGTTCGTTTAAAGCATAGACTTTTGCGTTCTCCACCAATCAAACGATCCGTTTTCGTAAAAATCGATGCTTTAAACGAACTTTTATTTTAATCCTACTTAAACAACTGGGCCTTAATTGACATTTCATATATGTCGGTATAAATATAGTATTTCGTAATAAATATTTTATGTGATGTAATAAGATGATATTATTATTGAAACTACGTACTATTTTTATTTTTTAAATTTCTCTGTGTTCTTAACTCCACTTTTGATTTCTCCAAACGAAAATTTATTTACTTTTTCTTCAAAAACAGCAAAATAATGTTGTGGTGACATTATTAATATAATTAATAAAAAAAACTAACCCATAAAAACCAAGTTTTCATTATACTACCTTTCTCATTGAATCAGGTTTCGTGCCTACTGCACGCGTCGGGGTCATTACTCATTTGTATTAATTCCAATTTGAAAAAAACATTAAAATTTCGAAAAATTCAAAATAATACTATAATTATTACATTTTCTTAAACGAAAATTTGATCGATCATTTTTATCGTCGCCACGAGTCGGCCTGCAAAGTTTCAGCTCGATTGGATCACAGGAAAAGGGTTAAAAATCGATCCAAAGTAAATTGAATATTATAAATAACCAGGTCCTTTTTACAAATAGTTATGGGCTCTGAAACATGTTGATATACAAAATTGGTGAAAAGAAAACTATAACTATAATTATAATTTTATTTTTATTAATTACATAAAATTTATTTATTTTTCTTTTACCTCTGGGAAAAACTCTAATCTAATTTATGACTAACTTCTGATATAAATAAAACCCACATTTTCGTAAAAAAAAAAAAACGCCCAAGTATTCAAAGTCACCTATTGATTGGTTCAATAATTATTGTCTACTTATGTGCAAAGGAATACAGATGCTCTATTCGACACTAGGGATTGGGCTCAATATTTCTATAAATATTTATTATCCTTATTTTTATAGGTATTATTTTTACGTAATGTGGAGTATTATTATATAGGAGAATAAAAAAAAAATAAAAATAAAAAAAAAGAATTCTCGTAAATGTAGAATACCACGTACCTACTCACCATAGTAATATTTTTTGAATGTGAATAAGTGTGTTTTAAGTGCTCTTCTAAAGGAAAAAAATCATAAATACTTTTTTTTTAATCTGCCACATTAACACACTCTGTCTATATTGTGATTGCGATTAAGGCGTCTGATACACATGCTTCTTTAGTGGCACGTGAGCATGCGCAGTATCGACTTTGACGGTGGCATGCTTATTAGTGGCATGTGTGTACGCACATTGCTAGAAATGAGCATGCCACCTAGTGGCATGCTCAAAAATCAACCGCCGGTTGATTTATAAGCATGCCACTGTCATTCACCATAGAGAAGGGGTATCTTTGGAGCATGTGTGAATAGACTTGCTTATTTATGAGCATGCTTATGTCATTCGCGGGCTTCGCGGCTAGTATTATCGATGCGATCTTCTCAGTCCGTGACAGATGAAACAAATATGGCGCGTCGGGGAGATGATAAAACATTACTTTTCGTGACTTATTATAAGAATCACGAATGTCTGTGGAATTCTCGGTCACCGTTGTGTAAAAATAATATAGTGAGAAATAATGTTTACGAAACTTTATTAATAGAAACTTTATTAATGATTCAAATCTTATAATAAAAATTATATAAACTAAAATCAAAAATGTGCGGTTGGAAACTCGGGAACTTTTTTGATTTATTGGTTCACTTGAATTTTCTATTTCAGTTTGCAAAGTTTCCATTTTGAACAAGAGCGTCTCTATTCTATGACAAGAGCGTGCCACTAATAAGCATGTGTGTTTGATTGTTAGCTTTGGGCATGCTTATTTATGAGCATGCCACTAATAAGCATGCCAGTAATGAGCAAGTGTGTACAGTTGTTAGGGCATGCTTATTAGTGGCATGCTCATTAGCATACCAGTAAAGAAGCATGTGTATCTGTACCTTAATACGCATTTCGTCGCCGGTTCGAGCCTCATTTTGAAAGTTCCGCGTTAGTTAGTTGCGCAATATTGTGCGTGGAAGGTTTGGATCGAGATATTTAGCACACATCCCGTGTATTATAATCACATACATGTATAATAAATAATAGCGCGGTACGTTATAATATTTAGGTCAACCGTGACGTCACATGGCAGGTGACACGAGACACGTAGACCGCAGTCCTCCCCCAGCATCTCGCGTCATCTGAGCTCCGGTCCTGTCCGAGCTGATTACCGCCTGCCTCAGAGCATCCTGCGGCGGCCACAGCAGCGCCAGGCCACGTCAACAAAACAATCAAGCGGCCAAGTTACGTCCATTAATAACATTATCCTTTGTATCAACGTTTCGACCCAAATCCCGAAAGTCCTCGGTAGCTTGTGAAAAGGGGAACTTACTGTATGGAGTTTTATTTATTTTTAGGAAATGTTAACTGCAAATCTTAAATTAGCATACATCAGATAAAAAATAGTAAATTATGCCAATTATAAACTTTCCATCGATGATTGTTAATGATATTAGCAAAGTGTGACAGTATGAGATAATTTATATTTTCAAAATATATTGAGGAGGGGTGGGAAGGGCGGAGTGGGACGTAGAATTAGGTTACGAAGATAAGCGACATCAAAGTTCGCATTTTTTTTCAGTAATTCTGACTTATTTTCTGTAGAAAGTTGGACTATCACTACATTAACTTGTACGGAATGTCAAAAATTGTTTTGCTTTAATACAAGTCAAATAAAATCACAAAAACCTTACAAATGTTTTTCAAATTTCTGAAAGGTTTTAATCACTTTATTTTATCTGTTTTAAAGCGAATCAATTTTTAATATTTGTTATTGTTATTGTAATTATTAATTATATTATATTTGTTATTGTATGCCGGATATGTTGAAAAAAATGTAAACTTTGATGACGCTTATCTTCGCAGATGTCGCTCAAAGTGTAAAGAGTAGCTTCTATTCAACACTGAATAAAGAAGACTCCCCAAAGTTTTTGCTACTAGCTACGAGACGCCCTGTGGGTATATTAAATAATTGATGTGTTTATGTACGACATAAATTACATTACATAGAATTCCGGGCCACCTCGTTTTTTTGAAAGATCTAGGTAGATCGCTGATTCCCAAAATGTTCAACATTAGATTATCATTCTGCGTGGCTGCATTACGAGGGCGGTTGTTTGCAAATGGTTGAGATATTATTCATGGCTTTGCATTTAAAACAGATTTTAGTGCGATTAGCCGACTTGTTTTGGCGTTGACAATAGTCTTGAAAATATTGGATAAATTCAGATCTAGATGTATCCTTCATATAAGTTTTTGAATAAATTTCAATTGAATGTGCTCACAACACAAAAAATATAGCGCGCACGCATATTAAAACACCAACATAAAAGCAATGACTGCTAATAATAAATAAAGCGATATAGCTCATCAGAAACGCCAAATTAATTTAATAAAATGTTATATACTGCCACCCAGTTACCCGTCTTCTTATTAATATTTTTTTATGCATAAACTCAAATAGACAACCTCACACTGGTAAGGTGGCGTTTTCTTAATATTTCCCTCAGCGAACAAATTATAGCCTGAGTAATTTAAATTATTTAAAAGATTTTTTTGACTATGCAGTAATTCAAAAATATTGGAAACGTTTGGTGGAGTGGGAAAAATACTGGGAACGTCATTCGCTTTAATACAAAAATTGTGGAAACATTTCTGTTCCTAAGACATACGGAGGAGGAAATCCAAAGAAATAAACATGGCGCGGCCATTTTGCTTTTATTTTCAAAAAATTTCTAATAATAATAGTTTAATATGTAATTTAAAATATGTTTTATTTTAACTTTGTTATACACACACAATATGAATTATTAATGACTACTATAGTTTCGAGAGGAGCAGTCCCTCTCATCATCAGGTATAGATTAATAAGTGCCAATAAAAATAATTAATTACCTCTTTGTAAAAAATCACCCAATTTCTACGTAAATTTTACTCTCCCAGGATGGTGTAACCTCTTAAATAGTTAAAACGATTCAAAGGCTTTCTCTTGCGATAAATGGAATTAACGGTGATGTGTTATTTCCATCCAGGTATTTTATTTTAGTAGCGCTGATATCAAGTCCCACTTCGTGTGTCATGAGGTAATCCTTGCGCATTGCGACAGTCTTCTACTACCAACGAAACATACTATATCATCTGCGTATACCTATACTATTGTTAGTCGCTATTTGCTGTTTGGTCATGACGTACTCCAGAATAAGATTGAAGACCAGTGGTGATATGGATCTCCTTGTCTAAAGCCAATAGTAACGGAAAGGATCCGATATATTGTTAGCGACTCTCACTCCGCTCTGAGCCTCATTGTAACAGAGTTTTACAATTTTTGCCTGCCCGTATTTTTCGAATCCCGTCTTCACCAGTTGTCAGCTTTTAATCGAGCCACGGGACTTCTGGAAGTCAACGAAAACTTGGTGCAGCGTAAGAGCGTACACTCCTTATGTTTACATTATTTTTCATTAATGATCAAAGTTTGGTGTACCACAAAACGATTCCGCCATCATCTGAAAATAGACATGTTTTATTATGTGTAATAAAATGCGAACACTCATATATTGTTCATGTTGATTGTAGTGCCATGACAATGATATATGTATAAGAATATTACTGACTTGTTGTCTCGAAGTTAGTTGTTTGAGATCGAAAAAGGGCAGATGAATACATGCACGATTTTAAAATATACATGTCAAATAGATTTTTGAACCTTGATTATAAGATCGAAATGATATTTTGCAGCATCCTTCTATGTGGACAGTCCCTACATACTCGAAACATGGACATGAACTAGCAGAAAGCATAATATTTTGTTATAAGTGTTTTAATATTCAGAATGTTTCCTAGATGACAAAATACATCGATTTTACTTACATTTCTGCATGGTTCTTCACTTAAATTTTTGATCAACCATGTATTTGATATGGGCTTCTCTCTCTGATTACGAACACTCACACGTGCCCGAAAGAGTATTTCCCAGTATTTTACAGTTTCAGTCTTATAAATATCTGGTTGACCATATTACAACAGGCGAGTGCGGTGAGTACAAATAAACATGAATTTTACGCAGACATATATTTAGAAAAAAACATTGAAATAAAATATTTATATGATTAGAAATTAGAATATCATGTCATACTAAAATCTGAATAATATGGTAATAATTCTAGTATGAGTATTACGAGATGTATATTTAAGTTCAATTTTCTTTTTCAAAATACATATACCTATGCTTACGTAAATATCGTGCTTCAATGTTCTCACTTCACGCCCGTGACATATAGCAGTGTTAAAAGTAGTCAATTTAGTTTTATAAGCATTTTTTGTCAATAAGTTTATATCATGGAAGTTTTTTGTAACTTGAATCATAATTTGTATCTCATCTCTAATATTTTATTATCCTTTGTATCCCCTGGAAGACTACAATTGTTTCGTCGGCTGCAAATTAAATAATTCTATGGTTTTATTTTACAAAAAACATTTTTTATCCAGTATTTTGGATATTTTTGAAACTAAATAAAACAGTGGACAGATTTTTATCTCGTCTTACCATTTATTAACGATTTTCATGGATAAGAATTTTTAAACGAAAATTCAACAATTTTTGAAGGAAACGTGATAGTGAAATAAAAATTATGGCTCTACAATCGAACTTTGTGCGAAAAATGCGAAACATTACGTCTTAACGCATAATTTATGCTGAGGGAGCACAATAGCACGGTAATCGCACACACGATGTAGTTATGCTGATTCTTGATATTACTAAATAGTTTCAAAACATTTTTTATCTTTGTGCATTCAAATTAATTAAACCTCGAATAGATAATACGCCATAGAACATTAAAATATTTCCTACTTTATGCGGTAGAGTGTGTTTGTTTTGTTAGCAAAATATTGTGTCGTCATTCTTCCTATTCAGTATGTTTGAACGTTTCCAGCAGGCATATTTATCATTTTAATAAAAAAAACAATATGTCATAGATTTTTTTTATATATTTAACAACTGAATTTATGACTTTAGTAAATACAACCGAATGAAGAGAATTTTTTCCTATAAATAGGTTAATCTAGACTATTTCAAATTTTTTCGTGAAATTTTCTCACAATTATTTTTTTATATTTTTTTTTTACTTAATAAAAGTCATTGAAACTTGTCTATTTGGTTATTTTTTTCCCTTCCCCTGTTATAATATTTTCTGTATAAATCTACACTGTATGACAGATCTGACCCAGATTTTGCATACTTATTTTTCAAGTCCCGGCGGGTAATAAAGACAACTTTTCCGCCCTCCCTTCTTACCCCACCCCCACACGTGTATATTTTTTGTACAAATCTACAACGTTTGCTGATCTGATCCAAATTTTGCAATCTTATTATTTAGGTCACGGCGGAATACATAGCTCACAATTCTTCCTCGACATCCCATCCATCCCAGCCTAGATAAAATGGATCCTTTTTTTATTAGAGACTGCGAAACAGTGAAACCTTTGTGTCCCCCCACAAACTTATGTTTAACTAAATCCTTAACCCGAGCAACGCCGAGTATGAACAGCTATCAATATATAAAAATGTAAATATTCGTTTGTTCAAAATCTTAAATCTCAGAAAGTTCTTCACGGATTGACTTTGACACAATGCAATGCTTCATTCGATACGTGCATGTTTTTATATACCTACTATTATACAGATGTCACATCTGTGACATGGTAAAGATATGCTTTTTTTGAAAAGCAGCAAAATTGAATACCCACAAGCATTGTAAAATTAAACATATTAGAAACGTGTGCTTTCTCTTTTCTTTTTCATTTAACCAGTCTGAGCCACAGCAACGCGTGGCCGGGTACAGCTAGTTAACAATAATAATGACTGTCGATGCACTTCATCAGCTGAAACTAGTACCTAGTGAAGAAAATAAATTTTGGTTATAAGCGAACAGTATATATATTTTATTAGGTACATTAATATGAAGGATAACCACCAAAAAATTTCGGAAAGTTTTAAAAATATTTTAATAATAATTATTATCGATATTTTAAATTTATATTTATTTTGCACATTGCGCGCGGTGTGCGTAACCGACTACGTGATGTACCATGCGTCACTGTGTTGTACTATCTAGCGGTCTTAATTTTGTCTCTTTCTCGCAAAAGATATCGCTAACGCACACATGGACGTGTATCGGTACACAACATGAAGTGCCATGACCAAAAAATCGACCTGTATGTTATGATTCGTGAAAAATTAATAAAATAAACATGTGATAAAACACAATGCAAGATAATAGAGATAATGTCACTGGGTGAATTGACAACGAGCAATAATCTCGCGTGTATGTTACTCTGTCCGTCGTGGTGTTACCTGTATTTTTCTTTGTGACGCACTCACTGTTATCTAATTAGTGCCAGCAATCACGTAATGACGGCACAAAAACTGTTTATCGTTAATTGTTTAATTAAGTGGGCTGCACACATTTTCAGACCAATGAGGTCATATTTCATCACTTCTTTATTGGATACTTGTTGGCTATATGGATGTTTAGTTTTACTATGCGGTCATTTTAAATTATTAGTAGGTTAAAAACGTAAATGTCCCCCCAGTGTAAGTTATGTCAAAGTAATTTTTTTTTCGTCGTCTTTGCATCTATGAAAAAAAAACAGAACCTTTACGAGATTTATAAAGAATATAACAATTTGGAAATTTGATTCGACAATAGATGAATTTTATTATTTGAAAGTAACGCATTCAAAATTATTATAATAAAAAGTAACCCATAAAAACCAAGTTTTTATTATACTCCCTTTCTTTGTAAAATATAACAACAATTAAAGACGAATTAAAACATACTAGCCGGAAAGCAATCGGCTTCGCCGATTGCTTTCCGGTTATTGCTTCGCCGGTTATTGTGGCCGCTTCGCGGCCAATGACGGCCGCTCCGCGGCCAGCGATAGCCGCTGCGCGGCCAATTGTGTTTGCTGTGCAGCAAACACAATCGTTTACCTATGCCTACGTCAGCCGCTTCGCGGTCAATTGTATCTGGTAAATTTCCACTTTTAATTACGGGTAGTTTAGATATAATTAAGACAAAGTATTTATTCAAAATTTCTAACCGATTAATAAGTCAGAGCGGAATAAACCATAGTTCGATAGGTAGGTACGTACTCTCTTCTCTTCTCGCAGTGTTGATTACTTTTATACAACATTATAAAAAATTAATCTTTGTTTAATTTTTACATAAACAAATTTGAATGTTCAAAACCAAAAATGTAATTAAAATTTCAACAAATAAAATATTCTCGACCGTAAAAAAAAAATTCGATCCTGCCAGGATTCGAACCTGGCATCTTCTGATCCGCAGTCAGACGTGTTATTCATTGCGCCACAGGACCCGATAAACAACATGGCAAAATTATTGTATACAAATAGAAATCATCATCCAAATGCAGAAAAATACGACATTGTATTCTTTGTTCAATTTGGTTTGTTACATAAAAAAATTAATATAAAAAATGAATGTTCATGAATTTTCAAAACCAAAAATGTACTTAAAATTTCAAAAAAATATTCTCGACCGTAAAAAAAAATTCTCCGGCCAGGATTCGAACCTGGCATCTTCTGATCCGCAGTCAGACGTGGTATTCGTTGCGCCACAGGACCAGATAAGCAACGCGGCAAAATTATTGTATACAAATAGAAATCATCATCCAAATGCAGAAACGACATTGGTTGGAGTAATTATAATATAGATGATAACATAACACTAAACTTACAGTAATTTAATATATTTCTAAAATGTCAGATGTTTTGAGCTTTGATAAGACACTTCATGTTTTGAAGTTTAAATTCTAAAAACATTTGTCAATCAATTTAGATTTTCGACATTCGTAGTGAAGTACCTATTATGTATACTGACGGAGTAATTCAAATTTAGAAAATATTCCGGGACGTTATCGGGCCGCCGCGCCGTTGCTAATCAAACTTTTCTGAAATGATTCCAATTTGAAAAAAACAATAAAATTTCTGAAAATCCGAAATTATACTATAATTATTAATTTTTTAACGAAAATTTGATAGATCTTCTTGATCGTCGCCACGAGTCTACTTGCCAAGTTTCAGCTGTATTGGATCACGGGAAAAGGGTCAAAAATCGATCCAAATATTTTTTGACGGCAAGCCGGCAAGCAAGCAAGCAGACGCCACGAGTTAATATAAAGGGAGTAAAAATAACGTGACGTTCATTAAATGAAGAGCGGATAAGTACATTATCTGAATGACGAAAACGTTTTTGTTTTTATTTTCGAATAAATATAATCCTACATAATATGTGAGGTTATAAGAGAGGAGGCAGTAATTTTCAAAAAAAAATTGAATGCAGCATCGAGGATTATTAATTTAGAATGTACTGAATTCAGGATTAATAGGAAATATAGCCTATAAATCTATAGGAAACATTATTTTGGAAGGGATAGACACATAAAATCTATAATTCAGTACATTCTAAATTAGCAATCCTAGGTGACTGCATTAAAATTTATTTTCTATTTTTTGTATATTGCTGCCTTTGCTTTTATATCCCACATACTTGGGTTATAAACGCAAAGACAGTAATATTAAAAAAATTAAAAAAATATTTTGAATGCAGCCACCGAAGATTACTAATTAAATATTTACTGAAATCTAAATTTAGTATATCTATTCCTTACGTAATCATGTTTTCTACAAATTTATAGGCCGTGTTTCCCATAAAATCTCGAACTCGGTACATTATGAGCTTTTATACCCTACATATGTGGGGTGTAAAAACAAAGGCAGTAATATAAAAAAAAATTGAATGCAGTCATTGAGGATAACTTATTTATTTTGTACTGAAATCGAGATTTTATAGGAAACATAGCCTATAAATTTATAGCAAACATGTTTTTGGAAGAGATAGGTGCATAAAATATATAATTCAGTACATTTTAAATTAGTAATCCTCTGTGTTGCATTCAAAACATTTTTTAGTTTTTTTTTACATGGCTGTCTTTGCTTTTATACCCCACATACGACCTATGTATCCTTATTGCTTACTAAACAAACAAAAAATATTTGCCATCTTGAATTAAATTAAAACAAAAGGGCATAATATATTGTAATAGTAATTCAACAATGCAACATTTTTCAGGAATGAAAGAGAGCAGTCATATTATATTTTGAAATTGAATTAAGTGAATGAATATAATTTTTATTGTGTTGGGATAAAGGTCTGACATCACAATATTGCTATTTTCAGAATAGCACAGAATATATAGATACCTTTTTACTTTTTGTAAATTGCCTTTGGGTCATTAATTATTTACAATACCAAATATGATTAGATATACATAATAGTGAAACACTGGAGTATATCAGGTTCATTAATCATTTACAGTACCAAATATGAATAGATTGCAGTCAACACTAATAGTAATAGTGAAATACTAGAATATATATTTGGATCATTAAATATTTAAAATATCAAATGTGAATAGAATGCAGTTAACAATTGCGGATTAATTTTCGAATTATATCCATTCTTCTATTTTTAGGTGATCTCAGGGTCGTCAAATGGAAATATGATAATCAGTAATATAGGTATAACTTTATATATAATATTTTATATATATAATATATAGAATATATATCTATCTATATATAATATTTATATACATATATATAAATATTTTTTAAGAATCTTAATGGATCCAAGACTAATAGAGAAGTCTCAAGCCTTCATCATAGTGGACATGTAATCTTAGTTAACTCTAGATTGTGTACTGAAGTGAAAATGCAATGAATTTAGTGAGTTTTCAATTTGAAAATTGAAAAAATTAAGTTACCCAAGAGTTCATATTCCTGCAACTACTTTGCGAATGATTGCAAATTGTGAGTTTAAGATGAATGTTTCTCATAATTAATAAGTTGTAATTGCGCTTATCCACCAATAACCTATTTTTTCTTTTTGTACAGTGCATGCAGGCGTACGCGGAATATGAGATAATGAACGGGGCCTATGACATATCATGTCCGGATTCCCGCTGCCCTGGACATGGGGTCATGGCCCAGCCGGAAGTGGAGGCCCTTGTCAGCCCAGACGTAGTGGACAAGCACCGCAAGTTCAGACTGAACCACGGTAATTACGACCTGCTTACCTAACCTAGTATTTATTACCAGTTAAAATCTCAATTTTCTTATTTTCTGATATATTCACACAATGCAACATACATAAGCGTAATATTGTTCCACACAGTTTCCACAAATTATTTTGCCGATTAGTTTTATCATTTAGCTTGTGAAAAATATTTTTTTATTTGTTCCATGAACTTCATCGGATATCTTATTTTCTATTCTAATAACTCTATTTAATTTTCTGTGAAAATTGTCATTTTAATAATAATTTTAATTAAGTGTTATACTGAAATTAACAGTTTTCTCTTAGATCCTAACTGATCAATGAATAAATTTCATAATATCTATTTTGTCATGCATACCAGTGAACTAAAATAACGTTACAAACTATACACTGAACCATTCTAATGCACAACGCTGGGCCTACTACTCACTGAAAAGGATGTTGATGAAAAGGCGTTACAATACATTTAAAAAATATTTACATTCTAAAATAGATAAAAAATATAAAATGCTAATTTTCTTATCATGTCTTTAATTACACTATTAAATACTTCTTTACATGTGCCTCGTCAAATAAAATGTAATTTATTGTTTGATTTTCTAATATTTTTATCTCAGTTTGAGACCAAGAATGGATATGCGGCTTTCTTACTGTAACAGACAGCTCTTCCACACAAGTCGTAAAGTGCTGATCAGTCCATAAATTATTTTATTACTGTATATACTATTGTATTAAATATGTAAAATAATGTATTATTCTCGTGTTCCACACAAGATTGTGTGGGTGATGTCATATTATGTATAAAGCAAGTCAAACCTGAGTCAGAAAACCAGCTAATGAATAAATATTTTTTTACATGCTTAGCACTTTCAAATAATGATTTCTTTGTAATATATTTATGTAAGGAAAAATTACTGTCTTTGATTTTGATAACTGAAAAATAAACTCTTGTTGATAACTGAAATGAAAATTACATTCTGGATCATAACAATTATTATTCAATCGGAAATATTTTACATTCTTAAAAAGAAAGAAAGTTAATAATGAAAAAGCTTTTAAAAAAAAAAAATATATATATATATATATATATATATATATATATATAATATATATATATATATATATATATATATATATATATATATATATGCATAATAAATAGAAATAGTTATACCTTTTCATTCTCACAATATTTTTTCATTTGCGTTTTTATTATTATATTGTTGAAAGTTCTTGATGTAACACTAAGTCAAGCTTGTTTCATAGTAAGAAAAAGTTTTCTTCTTCCTTTTAATAGACCAATGTGGTCTCCAGAAGATATCACCTCCCGTGAGGTGGATTCCCAGCTGTCCGTCCATCTTTGGGAGGTCTTGCGCAAGGGTGGGTTCCATGAGGCTGATTATATAGTGCAATATAAGGTGGTCTGGTTTTAGCACGATTCTCGGGACATAATCATAGCAGTCCCTCCTTCGCTGTCTACTCCATCGTGCAATGTCTTTAGCTTCACATATCTCTCTGTATTCTGGTTCCTCATGCGACCCCTCAGAGTCATGTCTGCTCTGCACCTCAGCATTTTCATCTCTTACAAGCATTTAGTCTGTAAGCATTATTTGTAAGTCATTATTTTTCTCCGCAATGATCATTATAACATCGTTTCTATAGCAGACCACACTGACGATTTCCTTTTTCATTCTGTTTCCTAGTTGGAGCGATTGGATGTCTTCTACCAGTTCATCCATTACCAAATTGAATAAAAATGGATTTAGACTGTCTCCTTGCCTTGTGTATTGCCTGTCATTATTGGAATTGTATTGCTAAGTTCGTTATCACTTTTAACACCTGGTATTGCCTCGCATGTTTAAATGATTGTATTAATTTTTTCCGGAGGTACTGACTTCTGTATTAGGATGTTTATTGTATTCTTTAGTTGTACCCTAACAAAAACCTTCATGAGGTCCAAAAAGCAAACATAGACAGTGGTTTGTATTTTGTTTAATTTGTCAGATAATGAAGATTGCACCTGTTGCCAACCTATTTTTCCTGAAACCTCGCTGTTCTTCTCTGGAGCTAATTTGAGATTCCAAGAGAAAAAGTTCCCGAGAAATAAATGTACTTTAATATAAACTTATTTTCTCACTTATGTTCATAAACTTAAACATTTATTTAATTTACTAACTCACTAGATATTGCCTGTATAGAGATTTTATGTTTTACAATTTACCATTTTACTAATTACATTATGTACTATTAATATATGTAAATATTTTAAAGATTTATATTTTGATAATATAAAATATTTTAAAATATGTTAAAATAGTGGATATTAAACAAATAATTTTTCCGACATTCTTGCCCTTGTTTATGTCGTCTTGCCATTAATGTGTGTGTTTGAAGTAACTATCAGATGTAGCGGGGGAAAAGGGCAATAAAATTTACTAAATCTCATAGATAGTTAAAAAACAAAGTAAAATAATTTTATGTGCTTTACATTTGATAATTTTTTGTATCCAAATATTGCTTCAAAATCAGAAACAATCAGTAATCTGATGAAACAACATCTCAAGAATAAGGAGGATGCTGCAATAACTCCCGTCCAAATTCATTGAATTCTAGGATGGTGTTTGACCTGTTTGAAAACACATAAAAAATCAATATTAACTTTCATCGATCATTGAACTATAATCGTGCACGTAGAGTCCGCGCGTAACATATCCAATGCGTATCACAGTAAGAGAAACACTGAAGATAGCGAGCGGCAGTGTCGCCAATCAAACCGCGTAACTCTGAATTCACGTAAGTCGGAATATTATTGTGATAGGAATATTACGAGATGTCTTTAAATTCTTTTTTTTTTTTACAATATGTGCTTACATAAATGTCATGCTGCGGTGTTATCACTGCACGCCCCTGCTGTGTATGGTATGATATATTCAGTTTTTAATTTTGTCCAACCAATTTGAATTATATACTAGTAGGTTTGTGTATTGTTTTAAGAAATTGTATTGAAAACTTATTTTATAAAATTACAAAGATTTAAAAATGTGAAATGTTCAATGTTTTGTGACCTGCAATTTGGCTAGAAATATTGTTTTTAATAATTTTTTTCATTTTCACACACACATAGTATGATTTGATATTGCTTAAAAATTTATTCTTCATTTGAACATTTATTAATGTAAGGTATCAACTATCATTTCAGAAGTGGCAATGGATGGCAGTCGTGCCTTTTGTCCTCGTGTGGGTTGTGAAACTGTCTGTCGGGTCCCAGGGGGATACGGAGGGAGTGTAGCGGGGGGCACCGTGTCAGGGGGACCTGGCAGTGTGGCACCCCAGGCTGTCAGATGCCCCACCTGTGAACACTACTTTTGTAGTGCGTGTACTAATCAGGTAACTTACTTGTTGCTTACTTACTAATTCTATTGCTTGTATAAGTTATCCATGTTGAAACTCACTACACTGACATATGCTAATTCATGAATTTATATAAGAAATCATTTCTTCTACGTGTTACTCTAATATAAACACATAATTCATTTTCAGATATTTAATTAAAATCTTATCTTAAAATTTCTATCATTGGTCATTATCAACACAATGTGTACATTTAATATTTTCAACAATACCTTTTTAGATCTTAATGTATTTAGAAAAATAAAAATATTCAGAGAATACCAGACGGAATTTGTTGATGATTTTCTTTAAATTTGCATTCCCTCAATGAATTGCTGAGCAGCATTATCTACACAAACCGAAAATCTCAGAGCATTTTTAATGTACTTCATATGAAGGCATCACTCTTTATCAACAGAAAGTGTACTGATGAATACATGCGTTCTGTGTTTTTTTGCAATTAGAATAATTCATTATAATAAATGTATATATGCAAAAACTCTCTAAAGCAAAATATATAGTTTGTTTTAAGTACTTATAGTCTCATGATAAATTGTAAACACTTTGATTTATTTATACATATATTACTGATTGCAGGTTTTTCATGAAATTAATAGATTTATCAGACAAATAAATTAATAATTCTAATATGAAAAATAAAATATGTATTAGGAAGTCATTTTTTAAATAATGTAAAATCAAAGACTGAATAATATAATAAAACCATAAATATGCTGATCCGGCTCCAGTCTCACAAAGATCCAGTAAGCTCAATAAGCTTGTTAAACTTTCTCAAGGATTTAAGTAGCATAAGCCCCCCATGAGGGACCCGAGAAGACAGAATGGAGTAATTTATCAAACACAAAAAATAATGTGTCACTAACTTTAAAGGAAAAATGTTAATTGAGAACAGTCACAGAGAAGACATTGAAATATAGCATACCTATAAACAAACATAACATATCACAGTTGAGATATAGAAACATAGCATACTTATAAACAAACAACATACCACAGAGAAGACATAGAAACCTGTCAGAAAAAGTAAAAAAGTAACAAGATAATAAATAAATAAAAAGTAACAAGATAATATTAAACCAATAATACACTGGCCCATCGGATACACTGGATTTGATTTTAAAATAAAAAACAGTATATTATTGTCTAATTGGGTAATTTAATTTTATTTTTAAAGTAGACGTGTTGAGAAAGAATATGATGCCGGACAAATGGTTGCTGCGGTTGTGCTGGTGTACTCTGACCTTTTGATCAAATTTTCAAAGATTTTGCTAGGCAGTTTGCTTAATTTCAGCAATAACGCATTGGATTTCTGTTTTTAGCTCAAAATTGATTTGTTAGCTTTGTCCTTGGACAAAACTCCAGAGGAAAATCTTGCATGGTGTTAAGTTGCAAGATTGACCAATTAACATCAGAATTTTTGGAAATCATTCTACAGGGAAAATATTGTTTTAACAAATTGATGGTTTCTCTTGCTGTATGTTGCACCACTCTGTTAACATCCTGAAACCACACTTTTTGAGGTCCGTATTGACCAATCTATCCTACAAAAAGTTTTATATCATGCCATGACGTGATATTACATTTAAAATCACAGGTTGGCTAGAATTATTCTCGAAGGAGAACGTCCAAATACAGCTCCAGCCCACAATCCACACCAATCAGTGACTCTTTGTAGGCGCATCAGTTTTCATGAATATCGTGAGGATTTTCATTGCTCCGAATTCAAAAATTGTCTGTTAACAAAACCGTCCAAATGAAAATGAGGTTCATTACTAAAGATGATGTTTTTTTAAAAAATTGTCAATCACTGTTTGTTCTTCCATCACCCAATTAGCGAATTGTCTCCGTTGATAATGGTATTGTGGCTTGAGCTTCTGAGTTGATTAAATTTTGTGAAGATGGAGATGAAGGTCTTTAGGGAGAATTCATTGCAAATCAGTTCTATTAATGTTCAATCGTTGAGTGCGAAAATGTGTTGATGTTCCTGAATTCTCATCGGTACTGTAACTGACAACTGCAATATTTTTGACCGACCACACAGAACCAGGATGCTGTAGAGTTTGTTTGTTCATAATTATTTTTTCTCCTCAACGAGTCCACCTCTTGAATCTTACACACACTAAAATTCATTCTAAAACATTCACAATCACATACACTATGATATTATGATTCTAACACATTCACAAACACATACACCATGTATAGACATGTTAATTAATAGTAATTATGTATTTTGTGATATGCTACATGCTACATATATAAAAATCATTATTATTTTTTGAAATATTTCTCTGACATTGTTTGGTGCATGATTTTGTTATTATAATTTTGTTATTGAAAACCTTTGTATATTATTAAACGGTAGTTTTTGTGTCTGCCGACCAGTAATCACAATAACTGGTGTATTATATATATATATATAATACCTACTATATATATATATATATATCTTATATATATATATCTATATATTATATAATATATATATATATATATATCTATATATACTATATTATACTATACTAATAGTTTTACAATTAATCAATGCTTAATATTATTCATAACAAGACATCAATGTTAATGTTTTAAGTTTTTAATTTAGTCAGCTTGGGTTTGTTATTATTTGCGGTAGTATGTTTTATCTTGTTTAAGTTTTTGTAATTATAGACGTACATTTGTGGTTGACAACATCCTGCCACATTGCTAATATTTAATTGACTGCGCATATTTTCAAGTTCTATTGCATCTTCATTAAAAAATATATAATTGTGACTTTTGTGTAAAAAGCAATAATATATTGTTGTAGATTTTTTGTTATTTTATATTAATTTAAATAATCGTCCCAGAGGCGGGAAAGATGAGTGTAGTTATGGCCAGCTCAGTTGGCAACACTGCTCTTATGCATCAGGGAAAATCGTGAGTTCACAAAATGGCTATCGAGAGGTTGTTTTGCAAATGAAACACTTACTTGTTATACAAAATTTATATTGCACAAATCACATATTTGGGGAAGCAAGGTACATGGGACAGATGGCAGAAATAATGTGAAATGCAATGTATGTCAAAATAATATCAATGTACCAGATAATTAGTATAATATGAGTGGATCTTCTGATCCGCAGTGTTTACAATCTAAACATAAACTACATCGTCTCCACCTTCAAAATTATTATGTACTTCGTACTGTGGACATCAAAATCAAAGTTATAAACATTGCTATCGCATTGTATGCGGGCAGAGACCATATGCAACAAATATGCGGAGTTAAATGAAATGTATTCTGAGAAAATATGTTTACAACTACACAGGAAATTTAAAAGTACCAAAACTGACAGTATGACAAGTTTAACCAAACACAAGTAAGAGAAAATGATATGTTTAAGAGTCTCGATTTTAGGGCTCTCCACCGACAGAGTAAAATGTTTGTGTAGATGTATCCAATTTTAAGAAGTTCGAAAATGTTCAACGGCACAAATGTAGGTAAAATCTAACCCTTTCTCGGACCGGAAGTCCGAACTATTGATGATGTAAAAGTCTATGGCATGTCCTAGCACATGGTCGGCGATCACTAAATATCAAGAGATAAATACCAGGATTACAGAAGCTAATTAGGAGGCTGTAGGATGGGTCCGATGGAGTCGTCTCCGGTCAGAAGTAACAACACCGAAAAGGGAGCGTTTTTGGACCACGTGGTCCGCGTAGCGAGCGGGGTCACGTGGCCGGGGTGTAAAAGGTTTGCCGAAGTTAGGCCCGGGGGCCCTGGGTTGATTGAAATGAGATGATGATTCTCCACGAAGAAGCGTGCTTTGAACCAGTACTCGGCACGTGGCAACGGCAGAGTTTTTTGTACCAGAGGTTTCTTTTGTCGCAAGATCCGTTTGCTTGGCTTCTCGGGTTCACAGTACTATTGTCAACAAGGTGATCTGTAGTCCGCTGATAAAATAACCCGATGTTTGCGCTGTTTGTTCCGCCGCGTTGGAAACCGGGTGAGACACAATCTCTAGATATTTCTCGAATCCAGTACTTTTTTTTTTTACTTTAAACATGGATGAGTTTGGGCAACAGCCTTTCTACGTTGTTTTAACACTGTATTTTTACAAGATGACTCGTATTGCAGAATTAGATAGAAATTTCGTTACTTGAAATTGGCAGTTGGTGTTTAAAAAAAGGATCACACTGCGACCCGCCCGAAGGGCCGCCGGACGGAGAATGAGAGGAAGGGGAGTGCTGATAATTCAATCCGTATAAGGAAAAAGTTTCCAGTTGGATGATTTGAAAATAAGACGTTCTTATTGGCCCGTTTGAAGAGCCGACCCTTGTGATTGGTTTAAAGGGGGGATAATGTAGTTTTTGACGTTACTGAAAACTTATAATGGAGGGAAAATTCAAATTCATAGAGATTTTGAATAATATCACGACAATATTGTTAATGTGCTGTTATTCTTGGGCTGCTTCAAAATCATTAATTATATACAGGCGGACCTCAACTTTCGCACATAATTGGTTCCTGAAAATGTGTGCGAATGTTGAATGTTCGAAAGTAGAGGGAAGTAAAAAAATTAAAATTGTACGTATTTTAAAATATTTATTTATCAAGTAAATATATGATGTTTAAGAGGCGTTAAAGTGGGGTTTGCGGGTGTTTCCCTTAAAAAGTTATCAAGGGCTAATTGTTTGCCACTCTTCTTTCACTTTTCTTCATATAGTATTTTAAAACATGCTATGTCTTTATTGATCGGCCTGCACTCTCAAGATATGCGTTCTTCATTGGGATCAGAATCTTCCGTAATATTTAAAAAATTGTCAAGATGCATGAAGGCTTCATTCATATTTTTCATTGTAAAAGTCTTGATGATTTGATCAGCTTCTTCTTCCTCACTTTCATTATATATTTCATTTTCATACTCCTGTTGCTCAATTAAATATTAATTTGTTAGAGGTTCTGAATGAGATTTTATCATCTCATTAACATCCTCATTAGTAACATCTAAGTTTAGTTCATTCATTAGGCGGACTCTATCAATTGTGATAGTTTCTGGAGTTTCATCACAATTTACAAAATTATTTCCATGAACCTTTCATGTTTGACTCTTTTATGTCGGCCCACGCTATATGTCTCACGTGTCTCCAATATTGTTTATTGCGTTTCAGACATTGTAGTTCTTCCAGAAATCTTTTGATGTAGGCCCACCTTCCCTGTCAGTTGCCTCGATAGCCTGAGTCATTATTGACCTCATATAATTATCGTGTAAACATAGCTATCACCGTTTGTTCCATAAGCTGTATAAGGCAGATATTATTGGGAAGAAGAAACACAACATTGATTTCCGTGTATAAATTCAGTAGAGATTTTGGGTGTCTTGGAGCATTGTCTAAGATTAATAATATTTTAAATGGTAAATTATTATCTTTCCTTCCTGCGCAAAACTAAATCTCTATCCTAGCTAGCTCACAAGCAAAGTGACGGAAGGAAGCAAGATGCTAGTGATACCAGGATTCCATTTGCTTGTAAGCGAGCGAGAGGGTGATATTTTTACCCCACAGCGTGACAATGTGCGAAATAGCGAATTGTGCGAAAGTCGAATGTTCGAAAGTCGAGGTCCGCCTGTATTGTTTTTCACAAAAATTTTCCAACTGTTGACTTTTTAACATACGAATAGTGGGAGGATAGAATAATTTTCTTTTAACTTTATTTGCCTGTGCCTGATGATACAATTACCCAGATATTCTTATAACCACTCAAAGACTGGGGGAACAAGTGTGGCCAGTCACAAAAACTTCCAACAGCAAAATAATTGAGAAATGTGTTTACAAAATGACTTCACTTTAATTTGCTGTTGTTTTAAGTCTGATATTGTTTATGTATGATTTTATATGTCTGATAAGTAAAAAAGATGAACAAATGTTCTCTATTAGTCGTTGGCCTTGACATCGTTCATAAATAATGGTTAAAAAAAAAATCCAAACAGAAACACCAAATTTACAACCCACTAATAATAAAAAATAGGTGTTTTCTGGACCATGAGTCAACCCAAACTGACTGTAAAAAAGAGTATCTGAATATTTTGATTACTTTTCGGTCCCCTTATTTATAACTATTAATATAAAACTAATTCAATATTACAAATACACAATGAAACTGTTAATCAACAAAACACAAATATAGTGCAAGATCAAAGTAGACACAGCAAAAGAAAGCATATGATTGATGAACCCTAAATATACCTAGATACAGGAAAAACATGCAACACCACTAGAAATACCTAGGAATTAAATATTTCAATAATCTACCAGAGACCATTGAACTATATAACATTATGCAATGTTCAAAAAGTGCATAAAATCATTGAACAATTGAGTGATTACATTGTGATACATATTAACCTTAACATGCTTATTTTTAAATATTGTAATATAAACTTAACACACCAACTTATATTTAAATATTTATATATATATAAGGAGCCGGATAGTCGGCGCTCTTTGCCAAATAGTCGCCGACTACCAAAATGGCCAGATAGTCGGCTTTACCGACTAGTCGGAACTTCCCTAATATATATATATATATGTGTACAGGATTATTTGGAAAACATTAATAACCTCGCAGAACTATATTCCTCCCTTGATTATGAGTCGAAAATGTTCAAGCTATTGTTACCTAATATCAATAGTTAAGGAGATATGCGACATCAAAGTTTGCTTTTTTTTTGCAATATTTCTGACTTATTTTTTGTAAAACGTTGAACTATCATTACAGTAACTCATATCGATTACGAAAAATTCATTCGCTTCAATACAAGTTAAATAAAATGCTAAAAACCCTGAAAAAATTCCATTTGAAATGTTTTCCAATTGGAATTCAAAGGTTTTTATTTTTTATTTGACTTGTATTAAAGGGAATAAATTTTTCATGTTCGATATAAGTTTCTGTAATGATATTCCAAGGTTTTACAAAAAATAAGTCGGAAATATTGAAAAAAAATGCAAACATTGATGTCACATATCTCCATAACTATTGATAGCTTGAACATTTTCGACTCATAATCAAGGCAGGAATATAGTCCTGCTAGGTTATTAATGTTTTACAAATAACCCAATATATATATTAGGGATGTTCCAACTAGTCGGTAAAGCCGACTATCTGGCTTCTTACTTTGTATGTATTTCTCAATAAAATGTATATAGGTGTAATTACCTGAAATAAAAACCTTAATAGTTAATTGATATTTCTATTTTAGAATCAGTCTTACACATTTTGAAATGTAAAGCATCTTTTCCTTTGGTTATCAACTAATCAGTCCCTAAAATTACTTACTTGTAAAGAAAAAATATCTATGAAATTTATCAAACAAAATTAGTATTTTAATTAACAATCAAAATAACATAATATATTATTATCTTCAATAAACATTTATAAATATTTCTTCTTATTTAAATAAAAGAGTATGAATTTTTTTATTAACAGACTAAGGCCCGGTTGTTTCAAGTTCGATCAAAGTAAGCGGTCGAGCAAAGCATAGATTTTTACGAAAACGGATCGTCTGATTGGTGGAGAACGTAAAAATCTATGCTTTTAAAGAACGCTTACTTTAATCCAACTTGAAACAACCGGCCCTAAGTAATATTAAACCAAGATTACATGTACATCATGTAGTGAAAAAAAAAACATGTATAAAAATTCTAAACTAAACCGTGATCGGCTTGGCCGACTAGTCGGCCGATTATTCGGCCTTTTTACAACCGACTAATCGGCTAGTCGGCCAAAGTCATAATCGGCACATCTCTAATATATATACAGTCGAACTTGGTTATAACGAGCTCGGGTATAAGGAGATCTCGGCTATAATGAGCAAAACTGTGAATTGATTTAGACACTTTCATTTGTTAGTGGACATGTTTCCGATAGAACAATTTGTGTTTAACTTATTAGGCTTTCAAATGCTAATACAGTAAACTGCATAAAACAAACTGTCACCTCAAACATTTTGGAAACCCCCAATAATCGGAGTTATATGACAGTTCTCGACCTTCGGTTCGACATCCCTTTGATAAGAAATGCCGACGAACTATTTTTTGCCTGTACACGTGGCATTTTTGGACACACTTTGTGTACATCATAAAATGACCCCTAATTAAGTGCGAGCCGCTTTAAAAGCAAAGTTCATTGTTATGAGTATGTATTTTTTTTTCTGTAACTCAAGCAAATACGTATGCAGAGTTTCTAAAATTTGCTCCATATATCCGGGAATCGCGCTCCTTATAACCGAGAACGATAGTATGGAAATATGCGCAAAACAAAATCAATTCACAGTTTTGCTCATTATAGCCGAAATCTCCTTATACCCGAGCTCATTATAACCGAGTTCGACTGTATATACAATGCATTTTTAAAAATACAGTTATCTATCACACTTGTGACATTCTCCAGTTCCATACACAAGTTCATGCTTTTGTGGGACTGTAAAAGTTTGAAAAAATCCACCAAAATTAAATAATGTGTGTCATATGTGTATAATATTATGTAAAAAATAAAAATAAGGTAATCAATAAGAATTGCTATAATTGTTATATTCAGTTCATTGTTTATGTATTATTGTAAATCAGTAATGGATAGATGAATGCAATATCTTAAATATCTCCTGGGCAGCGAACACCCTAAATACTCAGTCCCTCAAATATTAATTTTGAATAATATATTTTTTCCATACAGATTACTGAAAAGATTAATATTTTTAGGTGAAAACAGTATGAATTAAGAGGAACGAAATCCACCTCCTTCAATACATTTAGTAATAAAATTAAAATTCTTAGAGTTCTCAGAGAGATTATTAATATGACATGTCTTAACTAATTTTAAATAAATCAGAATACTTAGCTTCCATAATTATAGAACCACCTACACATTGGATACAAATGCGATGTCTAGAAATTTAACCAAAAGGATCACAAATTATTAATCTTTGCGTAAACCAAATACAGTAGAGAGAGAATCATCTTAATACGAAATTCAAGGGACCCAAAAAAAAAACATTTTGTATTATACAGAACTCCGTTAATTTGAAATTCAAGGTAACCAAAATAATCGCGATCCGATTGCGAAATTCAACAAAAATCGTAAAACTCATGAAAAAAGCCATTAATTTTGTGAAGAGCGTATGTATTTTTGCATATATTTCAAGAAATCATTTTGAAAACGCAATATTTATTATTTTAATCCAAAGATCACAACATTTTTACTGCTTAAGTACATACTGACAGATATGGTATTCTCTCGTGCGAAAAAACAAATTATTTTTTTTCCATTTCTTTCCATCACTGAATTTATGGAATGCTTCTTCAGTCTTCACTCAATTTAAACTTTCTATTCTGCGTATTTTCCAGTTCTAGTTATTAAAAATACAATCATCAATAATAACATGAAATAATAATATAAGTCAGTAAGCCAAAGAAAAGTCAGTAAGATTATTATTTTTTATTATTATTTATTAGAAAAAAGAATCAAACTAAAGAGGAATTTAAAAAAGTGAAAAACAATTTCAGTGTTCAGGTGCGAGGATTTAGCGCAAACGCTGCAAACTAAAACTATCTCCTTACTACACACCAACTGAAGAAAGCATACACGAGGATTCCCCAATTTAGGGATCGCAATAATCATAATAGTGGCCAAAAAGCCGCACACATTTTTTAATAACTTATTTTTTGAATTTGAATTATGTGACTTAAAATGTATCAATTTTTGACGCAAAGGTCTAAAAGTTATTTCGAATTACCGGGGTTTTCAAATTATCAGGGTTAACTTACTATGAAAGTACCATTTTGGGACTTATGTATTTTAATAATTTTGAATTATGGCGAATTTCCAATTATCGAGGTATGAATTAACTGGGTTTTACTGTATAGGTTTTTAATGCTCTTCTGTTACTGCTATAAAATATTTGTTATATAATCTGTCATGGTATAATAACAAAATACTACATTAAATATTGCTTTAAAAAATAATCTTGTATTGAGATTTAAACAAACAATAAATAATAGAAGAATTGCAATTCCAGTGGCACGCTGGCATGGATTGTGTGGCTTACAGCCGCCAGCAGGCCCTGGAAGCAGTGGAGGGTCTTCCTGCCGAGTCAGACCTCATCAAGTGGTGCCCCATGTGCAGGGTGCCCATAGAAAAGGATGAGGGCTGTGCCCAAATGATGTGCAAGCGCTGCAAGCATGTATTCTGCTGGTATTGTCTCGCCAGCCTTGATGTGAGTACAGTTATATTTTGCTAAGTATTCTCTTTATCAAATAAATTATATCTGAAAAGCTACAGGCACTCCATTGCAGGATGGAGGAGAATAGTCAAGACGGCGGGAAGTCATGAACAGTATGATCCTCAGTCGAGAGGGACTGACTTGTATGATTATTAAGTTTTACCTGATTATTTTTTAATTCTTGATCATATTTTTGGATGCTTTACCTTATAACTTAAATGGCCATTAGATGCCCAACCTTTTCTAAAGTGTTAACGTTGCCGCTTCTGTTAAAACTTGATTTCATAAACTCTAAACTGGTGAATTTATCGCTTGATAAACAAAAAATTCCAACAAATTTTAGTTTATTTTATATTTTACTGGCTGAACCTGGCGATTTGAGTATATACAGGAGAACCTCATTGATTCGAAATTCAAGAGACCCAAAAACATTTTGAATTATATGAAACCGCAATAATTTGAAATTTTATGTAC
Source organism: Agrypnia vestita (assembly GCA_016648135.1). Taxonomy (NCBI): domain Eukaryota; kingdom Metazoa; phylum Arthropoda; class Insecta; order Trichoptera; family Phryganeidae; genus Agrypnia; species Agrypnia vestita. The sequence continues at coordinate 288,056 of JADDOH010024337.1, read as the reverse complement.
CAAAAAAAATCGCGATGCGATTGTGAAATTCACCAACAATTATAAAAATCGTGACAAAAGACATTAATTTTGTAAAAACTATTTTTGCATATTTCAAGAAATCATTTCGAACACGCAATACTTATTTTGCTAAAATAAAGATTATGACTATTTATTGTTACTAAAATATCCCATATTGACATATTTGTTCTCACTTGAAAATCGAAATATTTTTTTTAATTTTGTCAAATTCCAAAAAAAAATTGAATTATGCAAAATAATAAATAAAATGTATTGGTTTATGGCGTAATGGGCTAAAAAAATGTTGAATTACAAATTATCGAAAAAAAACTCGGCCCAATAGGATAAGGGGTAGAAGCAGAATACGAATTATTGGGGTTTTCAAATTATCGGGATTTATCTACTATGAAATTCACATCTTGGGCCTTGCGGATTTTTAAAATTTCGAATTGTAATGAATTTTGAATTGTCGGGGTTTGAATTAACAGGGTTTTATTGTATACAGATAAATAAACAATTTAGGCCCCTTTTTTTTCTATGGGTCAGATTAACTGGTCGTATGCCGCCCGTACAAAACGCGGTATGTATACTGCGCAATTTCGCACATGATTGCTGTTTTTTAGACACTTTTTTGTGATGGTTATATTCATGCAAAAATCAACAATAATCGCTAAGAAGTTGCAGTTTCTGGTTTATCAATATACAGACTTCAATAATTACTTGTAAAATAATTACTTATTCATTAATTATGAAAATAAGAACGAAACTTACTGTCAGCAATAACACTAAAGATATTTTATTTCAATGCTTTCTTTCTAAATATATCAAAGAATATAACATATAACACTTTTTTTAACAGATAAAGAACACTATTACTGCGCGGTTCGAAGATGACATTTTGAATGATTTTTTATCTGTTTTTTGCGACAAACGAGGTTACTTGACGAATAGAACTCGTTCATTCATTCAAAAACTTGAGATGCAACCAATAATAAATAGGCTTTAAAAACCCATAAACAGAGGTAAAATAGATCAAATTCACATACATGTCTAGAGAGCGCATATCTCAGCTCCGGGATACAAAGGGTACAAAAATATTTACGTAGACCTACGCTCCGGAATACGGCCGGTTAAGGATTTCAATAACTTTACACCTTCCCCGGACAATGCAAATCATTTTGCAAAAAAACGCTCTTAAATCGGTTCATTAGTTTTTAGTCTATAGCGTATAGTCTATTTTATTATCTAATAAACAAAATATATATATATAAAACATTGCCTTTTATATGTATACATACATTTTGTTTATTTTTAAATACATTTCAGTTGTTTCAAATATTTATGTTTCCCATTTTCTAATAGTTGCAATTAAAAAACACTGGACTAAAACTCAAGAGATAAATAATGACACAGGTCCAGTTCTACGAACTTGGTTTCAGGTGTGTGCAGTGGGAACATCGAAGCATGACTTTTTTGTAAACGTATATTTTGGAAAAACAAAAAAATCATATATTTATAGTACAGATTTTTACGATATATCAAATATGAATACTATGACAACAATTGTGATAGAAATATTACGTAATATATGTTGTATTTCGATTTTCTTTCTAAATAATTGGTTACGTAAAAGTCATGCTGCGATGTTCCCGCCCTGCTTGTTTCATAGTAATAGTTTGTTTAAACCGTAGATTTTTACGAGAATGGATTGTTTGAATTGTGGAAAACGCAAAAAACTTTGCCTTAAACAAAATCTTACTGTGAACCAAGTTGATGCAACCAGCCTTTAGAAGTCAAAATATATGGGTTAGAATAGTTTGACCATTGAGTAATGTTTCTTGAGCTACCTCCAGTGAAATAAATTTTATATAGTTTTATACAATAAATACTTAAATATTTTTCAGGATGATTTCCTTCTCCGTCATTATGACAAAGGCCCTTGCAAGAACAAGCTGGGGCACTCCCGAGCCTCGGTTATCTGGCACCGTGCCCAGGTGGTGGGGATATTTGCTGGGTTTGGTCTCCTGCTGCTGGTAGCCAGCCCTCTGCTTCTCCTTGCAGCCCCCTGCATAGTCTGCTGCAAGTGTCGCCTGTGTAACACCAACGGAGGCAAGACTGTTGACGGTGATGAGGCAGAGGGAATGGACATGGAAGCTGAGGATCTTATGGGGGACGAGATACAGAAGATCACCAGCCCTATCATTGACTAAATTCCTGTTCAATTTTGCTGGAATTAATAACTGTAATTTTTTCATCAGATGTTGTGAGAACTGGTTATCAGTGTATTCATTTTAACATTAATTCTCCGAGTGAATTGAATATACTCATAGTTTTGTTTTTAATATATTACAATTTTAATAGTGATTAATTAATTAATTAAACATCATTTTTCCATTCTTTGTAAGACATTTACAATAATTATTCGTATGGATGTGATCTTAGTAAGACATTTACAATAATTATTTGTATGGATGTGATCTTTGGCGTAATGCACGAACCTGTAAGTGGAATTTTTGAAAATGTTAAAAGACATTGAACACCCGAGTATTGTTTTCTCCGCTTACACGGTATTTCGCTTCTGGATGTGATTTATTAGCATACTTGATCTGTAACAATAGAGACGTTTAATATTCAACAGCTTTTTGTATTTACTCAATGACTCGATTAAATAGTAACATTGAAAGTGTGCGTGGATGGTTGTTTATAAAGGTTTCTTGAATCTGTGATAATGACTTAATATTGAATTGGTCTTATTGTTAAGCGTAATCAGTGGGGAAAAGTGTAACCGGTCTGTCAGGCTGGATACTGATAGAATATGACGTATTTTTGTAAGAAGTTCGCAATGCAAGAAATGCATTTATTATTGATCTACTAGATTAATAAAGTTATTATATTTGTGAAGAAGTGTAAATATTTTAATATAAACTACAAATATTGGACTAAGCTCCGGTACAAAATGTTGGAATCATATTTAGACTCACTTAATTATACCTACCACATATTTTATTTTGTAAATGTTTTGGGGGATGTGAATGGATCAACTTTGATCGATTGCAGATTTGTCGTTGAACTTTATTTTTGAGAATGATTTTGGTTTTTTAACATTTGTTACAACATTGGATGAGTAATTTTGAGCATCTGCTTTCACAGCATGGTAGTATCAATGAATTAAGGTTATTGACTAATAATATCATTATATCCTCTTGTCTGATTTTAAACACAATTTAAATTAGTCTAATCCTTTGTTGACACTAATTTATCATTATTATGAACATTTTACTATTTGCTGTACATATTTTAATTAATCAAAAAAGCCGATAATGTCATTGATAGTATGCTTTCTTATCTTTTAAAAATATTTAAACCAGTAAAATGACCATTATTTCACAATTCCGATGTATGTATAGAAGCCATATTTCTGACGGAATGTCAGCAGTAGTCAAAGTGTTTATATTAATTTGGATTTGATTGGATTTTGGATGAACAGTGACAACATTGTGAGAGCAAACATGTATAGTCAGAAATATAAAAAATAGAATGTGAGATGTCCCATGAGAAATTTTTTAACATACAAGTTCAATGATTATTATTTTCAGGGAATGACTGACAAAAATGAATGCATGAAGATATTAAGTAAAAGCATACAATATTTATAAGGTAAATGAAGAAATCCGAGTAGGTTTCTCACAATAGTTTCTTATAGAATGGATTTTATCAGTACGGTTTTGATATATACCAAATGTGTTTAAAATTCTTTGTTATCTATAAAGCTTATGATGTTGCAAAGTAATATTTTGAAAACAATAAAACCTATGGCATACCTCAGTAAACGCTCTGATCTTTCATTTATATATACTGTTTTTAATTCTGTGTTTACTTTATTTTAAGTAGACGGATTATTAATCTGATAGTCCTGTAAAAACATATTAAAGTACAATGTGAAGATTGACATTTTTGTTATTGAAAAGTTAAAAACATTATTAAAGACAATTAGGAGAATATATGTTACAAATTACAGTGAAACTCTCTTAATACGTTTTTCAAGGGATCAGCAAATAAAAACTTATTAGACGTGAGAACATATTAACAGTGATTTCATTATTTTCATATATTATTTACACTTTCTAATTTTGCGTTTTAATTGAAATTTCCTTTATATAATATGAACATTTAAGGACATCTATTTAAAAAAAATTAAGTAGGTAAATATATACATATGTAAAATATTACCTGAGGGTCAGAAAACAATAAAAACCACCACAACAATAAAAATTTTACCACTGTCAAAAAATATTTTATTAATAACCATACTAAAAGAAAACCATAAAATAACTTATGCAGGTATGTCAATACCTATGTGCAAACCTTAATTTTAAAAGAAAATATACAAGTTATCTAAATTACTATTGCAAAAAAAATACCTATCTTAAACTAATAATATTATTAAAGGCAAAGTCAATCAGATTTTAAATATAATTCGGTGTATAAACCTAAACCATAACATAAACCTCACGAATACGAAAAAAATACGAAAATTACCTGTATCTACTTCCCCTGGCTTGGTAAAAATTGCACATTTATAAAAAAGAACCGTTTGTAAATAGTATTCTGCTTGATTTCATTTTAAAAATGTATCCCTTTTGATGATTTCTACATAATTTAGGTGTACATTCAATTTCAATGTGTACAACATTTCGCCTTGAGCAAACTCAATGGGGCAAAGTCCAAAACAACCCGCCAATTCAGGGGCGAACTTCGCGAACTTAACACAATAATACATTAAATAATATTCTTTTGAGATTAATAACGATTTTCTTTATTTTAATTACGTTTGATTTCACAATACCTTAATATTTTCCCGGGCGCAAAGAATATTCGTGATATTTTTTATCGTTAAATTAAATTTGATCCTTTTTTTTGTAACTTAATTAGAAAACGATCGGAGATATTACGTAATTAATATTCCCGATTGTTTCCTCGAAGAAATACAACCAAAATGAGAAGAATTTCGTTTAGGCAAATTAATTTTGCACCGACGTTGATTGATTTTGCGATTGCGACTACTTATATAAAAAATTATCATAAATAATCGCCGCATAAAATTATTTATTAAATATTATTTCACTTCTCAGTATTCAACCGTTCTGTTTTGTTTTACAATTTTTTTAATAGATTTTTGAAATATCTTGTTGTTTAAGAGACAAGTTTATTCATGGATAAACGCTAACCGTCGGTCGTTTATTTTATTTCTCAAGAACTAAACCGGAAGTAATGAATAGCCCCCAATGATATCTACGAAAATTAAACAATTAAATTTCAGCATTTTAATGAAAATAATTCAAAAACAGATTTATTTTTTAAGAATGAAAATAGCATGGAGTAAAAATAATCAAAGAAAAATTAGTACAAACAAGTTTAAAGGATTATTTGCGCTGATCAAAGCCGACTATAAACACGTAACTCGCCAGTCGGGTATGCCGATAATCGCGCGAAAATTATTGTACGATATATGAGTACTTGAATTATGAATTGAGTAATTTAAGTGATTAATTGTCTTTAAACTCAATTTGTTTAATTAGGATTGTACGTCCCGCGAATTCACGCGACGCGAGGCCAGCGCCACATTGCGCAGACCTTCCGTCGCAGATCTTCCATTTTACTGTATCTAATTTTTTTTCCATTATATAATACGCACTTATCAATCGCACTGCGCGGACATTCGACGAAATGACGCGACCGCGACATCCGACATCCGCGCAGTGTGGCGCTGGCTTGTTTTGCTGGCTTTGTTTTACTGAATTTATCAGCAGTTATTTCACGCATTTGAAATGATGTTGAATGATTTTAATGAGCTAAATAGACCTAGGAAGCAAGGCAATGTAATAAATAATTAAAAATAAAGAGTATAATTGATATAAATACTTGTGAATTTTAATTAAATTACGGTATATTTTGGACGTTAAATATTGACGAAAATGAAACAAAATATTAGGTCCTTACATATGAAATTGGCATTTAGTATGGGAGGAACATAAAGCCGATTTTTTTTTATTATAATATATTTATTTTATCAATGTATGTACCATTGCTATCTATGCACTTTTGCCATCTCATAGGTAGTTCATCGATCCCTTTACTAAAAAAACCATTCGGACGGGAATCAATAAAATCTTTGAAGGCGGTTTGGACTGCCCCATCTGAGTTGAATTTTTTCCTTTGCAAGAAGTTATCCAAATTTCGAAAAAAATGGTAATCTGTTGGGGCAAGGTCCGGAGAGTACGGTGGATGTCTTAGACATTCCAATTGAAGCTCCTCTAATTTGGTAGCCGTCTGTTGTGCAGTGTGTGTTGCTGACAATAGACATCTACCGTAATCGTCTGGCCAGATTTAAGAAAGCTGTAGTGAACGACACGAGCACTAGTCCACCAAACGCTCACAAGTAACTTTTTTGAAGTCAATTTTCGCTTGGGGCATGGTTTGGCTGGTTCGGCAGGGTTCAGTCATTGCGATGAGCGCTTGCAGCTAACTCGGATGTGGTTTGCGATGGATCCGCTTCCACAATAGCCTTCAATTCTTCATTATCAACTTCGGTCTCCGGCCGTCCACGGGGCTTGTTCTGCAGGTCGAAATTTCCAGAACGAAAACGTTGGAACCAAAAACGCACTGTGTTTTCTTTTGCGGTACCGTCGCCATACACATCATTAATCCTTCGAGCCGTTTCTGCAGTACTGGTGCCACGGTGGAACTCGTACTCGTAAATAACGCGATATTTCAAGTTTTTCATTTTGTAAACTGAGTGACGCAAAGAAAAAAACAATTGAGGAAAAAACAAATGAATTATAATTTTCAAAACACAAATACATGAGTAGATAGCTGTATAAATTTGGATTTGGAATTCCTAACCAAAGAGAAGATATCTGAGATCAAATTTGCCAGTACAGCGAAACGCCAATTTCATATGTAAGGACCTAATATTACAGTAGTACCTACCGAAAGGGCTTCTGGAATTGTAAATTATCAGGTGCACCTGCTAATGTAATTGTGTATTCTCAGAAATGGATTTTTCGGTCAATTAAGAATGTTTGCATAGTTAAGAATGAAAATAAATCAAAAATTAATATCACCAATGGCTCTGCGAGTATTATAGGAGTACATTTGAAAGCCAAGCATTCTTTGTTTATATTGGGGATTAAGTTTTATTGTCTTGCCTTTTCAAATAATAGAGTTTTTGTCAAAGTACTTTTATGGCTCTGCAAGAATTATTTATTGTAAGCTGCCCATTTTGTGAATTTTGAGATTTATTTGGGTTAATTGTTTTATTAGTCTATTCAAATACTGCAGGGTTTTTTCAGCCCCTAGAACTTTTGTTACAAGGCCAAAACCACTTAATTTTTATTGCGCCCATTTCTCGAAATATTATTTTTAGGAATGTTGAACAAAATTTCGTCTTCCGAAAAACGTATTATGAAGATTTATTTGTATGAATAAATTGAGTTCAGGTAAAAATATTAGCACTACTTAGGCGAGAAACGAAAATAAGCGGAAAACTTATTAAACCTAATAAAATTATCAGATTTGTATGGGACTTTTTCGGGACCGCAGAATTTAAACTTATTTAGCGGGAGAACTTATTAAAAGTGAATTTATTAAGCGAGTTTCACTGTACATTGTTTTATGGTTATTAGTTAGAAATTCAGCAGTAAAAAATGATGTTACAGATTGGCAATTGAGGAGAAGGCACCGCACAGGTACGAAGCTCATGGATTTCAAGGTCAATAATCCTCTGTGTTTGAAACCAAATATTGTGGACTCAGTAGTTTGATAAGCATATACAAGTGTATCATAACTAGTAGCAAAAACTTAACAGATGGATTTTTGCCTTGATAATGATTCGGAAATGTTCAAGCAATCACAGCCTAATGTCAATAGTTATGGAGGTATGCGATATCAAACTTTCCATTTTATTTTGATATATCCGATTTATTTTTTGCAAAAAGTTGAACTATAATTACAGTAACTTATATTGATTATGAAAAATATATTCAACAACAACATTGTATCTGAATAAGTGATTCCTACACTGTTGCTCTGTACACACAATACCTTAACTCTTCTCCGGATCGAGTAAGTTGGCCCGGTGCACGATGAAAAAGGATATAAATACGGAAATCATTTTGTAAAATTACAAATATTTCAAACATGTCTCTTTTTACTCACATCGCTTAGAGGATGCACAAAGTATTGCACCATATTATAAAATAGGCTGTTTAAAAGTACCCACATTTTTTTATTTCAATGTTACATAGGTGAAGATGATGCATTTTATGCATAGTGTTATGATAAAAATGTTTCCTTTTTTATAATTTGCCGATCTTGTCCCAATCTCTTACAATCTATACAGGGTGTCTCATAGCTGGTAGCAAAAATTTTACAGGTGGATTCCTGCCTTGATAATGAGTCGAAAACGCTCAAGCAACTATGCAATATCAAGTTTTCTTATTTTTTTCAATATTTCTGACTTATTTTTTGAAAAAGGTTGAACTATCATTACAGTACTTATATTGGTTATGAAAGATTCAAGTTGAATAAAATGATAAAAACCTTGCACAAATTGAGAATAGAATTTTTTTACAAGGTTTTTATCATTTCATTTGAGTTGTATTAAAACGAATGAATTTTTCATAATTAATATAAGTTTCTCTAATGATAGTTTACCTCTTTGCAAAAATTAAGTTAGAAATATTGAAAAAAATGCAAACTTTGATATTGTATATCTCCATAACTATTTATATATTAGGTCATGTTTGCTTGAAAATTTTAGACTCATTATACAGGAATCCACCTGTAAAGCTTTTGCTACTAGCTATGAGATACTCTGTATATTATATATTAATATATATATATATATATATATATATATATAATATATTATTATTACAAAAATTATAATATATATGCATATCCAAACTGCCTGCGACTGCCCTGAATTATTTAATAATGTGTTATCCCATTTATAATAATTTCGTTTTCTGTCCATAACTTCGTGTAACATTCGTAATTTCATTCAAATTCATGGCTAAAAAACAAAATTAAACGGCCGGAGATGGGGCTTGAACCCCGGGCCAACAAACCTCAACCAGCATGGAGTAACATTCTTAATAATAATAATCAAATTCCTAATACAAATAATATTAACAATAAACCGCATATCACGATGGAAACACCGAAGCAATTAGAAAATCCAACCTTTTCAACATTTTATAATGACGATAGTAAAGTAAATATACGGATTACTAGAAGTCGAGCAAAACTCATTAGCGGCGTCGCTGGAGAAACCCACTCCTCCACAAACACCTGATGCAGAATTTTTCAAACTTTCACTTGACGATGAGCTCCGGACCCAAACGGTTGTACGCTTTTTGGAGAAGCAGCTCATCGACAAGGCGCCCTGAAGATGATCAGTGAGATCTGTTCGAAACGTCAGCAGACGACTGGTCCTGACGACAAGAATTTGACGCGGGTTACCCCCAAAGTAGTTAGAACTAACACATATTGTACCCGTGAAAGCCTTCGATTTAACATATATATATATATATATATATATATATGCCAATCGGCATTACACATCAATATTTCAATCGGCTTTACACATCAGTGGATACATACGATATGAGTAATTTTTTTTTTGATATTAGCCACAAATGAAGAATAAGTGCCTCCGAAAAAGTTGATATTGGAAGCGTGCTGGTTTACCAAGCGAGAAATTCTATTTTTTGGCCCATGGAAAACATAATTTTTGCTTGATTTCTCGACGGTTAGTAATCTTTAACTGTAAATAGTTGCGGATATTTAGTTGCGTATAGTACCGGTTAGTAATCTTCTTGTTCTTAGATCAACCCTTGAGTAAATAAGGTCAAACTGTCCCAGGATTTCCGGAGAGTCTGTTAAGTTGTTAGTTAACAAACAAAAGTAGTTTCTTTGTAGAAAAAGGATAAGTCAACCACCTGCCTGCGACTAATTAAACTATTCATCTTGTATTGATTGTACATATTGTGGACTTTCATAACCTTTTCGTTTTGTGTAAAATATAATAAGCATTTGCAGAATTTGTGATGTATTTTTTCAATGCTGTTTATCTGTTGATTCGTGTATGGGGACCATACTACAGATCCATATTCCAAGATAGGTTTAACTAACGCCGAGAACAGATGGAGAAGTGTGTCAACATTTTTAAAATCTTTACTAGATCTGCAGATGAATCCCAGGACTCGATATGCCAGTAGAGCAATCACAGCACATTTTTTTATATGTATTTAAAGATAGCTTATTTACTGTACACCAATTTTCGAGCTCGTATGTCATACTGGAGAGCATAAGTGTCCTGTTCGCTGGTTATTTTTCTAAAGATCTTCAATTCATCTGCATAAAGTAGGTACTCCAAGCTGAAATTGTCTCCAATATCATTTATGAAGGTGCTAAAAAGAATAGGACCTAGATGTGAATCTTGCGGGACCCCAGATGTGACATCATACTCATTTGATAGATGACCATTAACACATACTCGTAATCGTCAGTCCAAAAGATATGAGCACAGCCATTCCAATGCCCTAGACCAGCGGTACTCAACCTTTTTTTTCTTCGGGCCACATACACATGTTTGCTAAGTTATGCGGGCCGCAATATTATATTGATATGACGGAAAAATATTCATATAGGGAAAAACAGTGTTGGTTGAAACCCGTTCGATTCAAGATTAGGGCGCCGCCACTTGATTAATCAATAAATATATTTAACTACAGTAGAATAATAATAATACTTATCGCCTATTAGCTTACCAGCCAATACCATCTCAAATATTAACAACAGCTTATTTCCCTATATAAAATTTATTTTCCTCTTATCCGTATACTCAAAATACAATGAAATAAAATACTCAAAACTAATGTATATCCAAGCATTTATTTTTGTTTAGCGTCTTAACAAAAACAATAGATTAACAAACGCAAACGAAAACCACCACCTTATTACAGACATAACAAGGTACGAAATTATAAAAGGAAAAAATGTCCAGAGGTGCACAGACCACATTGTGGTGGGAAACCGTAAAGACAATGCATTAATAATACAAATAAAAAACAATACCAATTTGTACAATACAAAGATTTGGATGTACTCAAAATATTGTGCGAGTCATTTGAATGATTAAAAAATTAGGTATAATTTTAATCGATTTCAAAAAAGCATTCACACGCTGGAACATGAGATTTTACTGACAGTAATGAATGAATGTGGAATACGAGGACCACTAAAAAAATGGCTAAAAAATTACATGACAAAGGCTGCGCTGGAGTGAAAAATTTAAGGATAATAATTTTAAAAAACTATTATGTAGTAATATTAGGTTTGCCCTGAGACAGACCAGTTTTGACTTGGGGCATCGCGGAAAAATTATGACATATTAAGGGTGCTGGAAACTGAGTAAGTTTGGGGACCGCTGCCCCAAAGTGTTGTTTTTTAATTTTTTTAAAATATTTTTGATGTTGCGATTCAAAACCAAACATAATTCTAGAATTGTTAAAAATTATCAAAGAGTTAAGGTTATTATTACGGTCGATGGACATACTTACGTGTTAAATAAAATGGATTGTTAAAAGTGTGTACTCCAGGGCATGTGGGATTGTTGTATGCTTTATAGGAGTGTTAGCAGTTATGACTGGTAGTTTCATCATATTTTTAGTCAGACAACGTCATTGATGGAGTGAGGATCTGTGAAGCATAAGTAGTGGTGCTGTAAAGTGTTTCATGTTTAAATAGGGCTAACTTGGTGAACTTCCGGATCGGACTCAAAACTTTGATTACATTATCACAAGGTGAGTATTATATTATTGGCGAGCTAAACCAAGAAGCAGATTGGTTTTACAAATACATATTTACACTTGCATCAATCAGCAATTTCTCACTATTTTTGGTGAGTTAAACCAAGAAGCAGAATCGCAAAAACAGATTTACACTTGCACAAATCAGCAACCTTCTCATGAGATATTGTGTGCACGTGAAATAAATGTGCTATGAAAATAGGACTAACTTGCTGGCGTCCCGGAATGGGGCTCGAACCACCGACCATCAGATCACTAGGCGAGCGTCACGACCACTACACTTACCTTTGTGTTTCTCCAGCCAGCGACGAATGCCTGCTCCATATCGTAACATTTTTATGTTTCAGAGGTACATATGAATACATTCCACAATCACATATATGAATACATAACATACTTCTTTTTTAGTTCTATGCAGCTCATAAAAACTAAATAAGTAAAACTAAAAAATAAGCATGTTTTTATTTTCGTGTCTTAGAACTTATCTTCACACCATTGACACTAAGTAATTTACAATACTTTTCGAGTATTTGATCTATATAACTTCAAGAGTCTTCCTCCACAGTTCTCGGTCTTACACCAGCTTTCTCCAGTTCTGGATCCCCGAGGCAGGTATGCCTTTGGATATGTTTTTACTCCACCATAAGGTGGAGTAAAAACATTATAAATACTTCCTAAGCTTCCTTCGCACTATTTTTCTTGTATTCAGCAAGAACTTTGGTGGTATTCAGTCATCCTCTCTACAAGACCCAGCCACAGAAGTCTTCCAAATTTTATAAATTAAATGACGCTCGGCTCCTTATACAAAGTATATGAATAGCGCACTCTCCAAAGCCCACTATCTAGAAATGATCCAAAGATATTAAAATTTATCTTTCAAAAATGTCCAGTACTAGCTCTTTCCTCTTAGTACCCATGTCCCATTTACATGAGTTGCGAGATGAAGTACGGGTCGCCGATTTCCACGTATCTTGCCTCACCGCTCGTGCCGTTCGAGGTTTTTGAGTGCGAATTCAAAGGAAAAATGGTGAGATGAGTGCGGTGTTTACACATTCGCGCGAATGCTCTGTTCGAGACTAGTCCTTGATCCATTGACAGATGTGTTTTGCTTACAAAACACATGTATCGACGGATACATTTTGTTTACAAAATGGAATGGGGCAAAGATTGCACTTTGACATTTTTGGAATTTTACAAAGCGGAAGCAATGATCAAATACAATAAAAAACTAACCCATAAAAACTAAGTTTTTATTATACTCCCTTTCTCATTTACTAGTGGAAACTGGTTTGGCGCTTAACCTACGCATTGGGCTTTGGTCGGGCAACGCTACGAAAGGGAGTAATAAAAAATTTCCAAAAATCCAAAATTATACTATAATCAGGTTTAGTGTCTACTAGATGCCTCGAAATATTTTCATACATTGAGTAAGTTGTATGAAAAAACCATTAAAAATTTCTAAAAATCAAAAATTATACTATAATTATTAATTTTTTTTAACGAAAATTTGATAGATCTTCTTGAACGTCGCCACAAGTCTGCATGCAAAGTTTCAGCTCGATTGGATCACGGGAAAGGGGTTAAAAATCGATCCTAACAGACAGATGCCACGAGTTAATATAAAGGGAGTAAAAATAAATTTAAAATACATGATGTTTGGACACACATCCCAAATATGTTAAGGGAGCCGGTGGCAAAATTAAAATCAAAGAAAAATCTTTGATGGCTATGTTCCACGTATATATGTAGCAGAAATGTGGCAGAAAAAAAAAGCATGTTGGTTTCAACACGGTCTGCTTATGAAATCATGGGAAAAAATTTTGGCGGCAATACAAAAATCTGAAATTACCATTAATACTTCCACAGCATCCTTTTTTTACTTTTATAATTCGCAAATAGTTATACAAACTCAGCAAAAATAGTGCAGATGCCATCGTAATTTCAACATCTATTGCTGCCAGCTGAAGTACAACTGAACACTCAGTGAATGTTTGAGCGGTAGTTTGTTCTCGACGAGCAGTTAGGCGAGACGAGGTGAGCGGCTAGGCGAGGCGCGAGCGCAAATGTGTAAACCTGGTGTATATTTTAGTATTTCTGCATAGCAGCCTGGATTTCATCTGATTTTGGAGGCAGAATTAACATTGATTTGCACTCTCTATGCACTTCTGGATGTCTTGTGTGGTGTTATTCTTATCAAAGGGTGCAGTGTTACTCTATATTATGAATTACCAAAATTATCCATATTATTTTAGTTTAAAAATAATATTAAATGGGTTGTGAAATTTTTGGATATTTTCCAATTTATTATCTGCATCATTTTTAGTTAGCTACGAAATGTATTGAGGCCAACTTTCTAAAATGTTTTAAACTGAATCACCGAGATGACTATGTTCATAAACTAATTTTATAACCAAAATAATTATATCCAAACTCCCATAAAGTTGATTACTGGGATTATCAAAAACGCAGTTAATTAAAAATTATCATTGTAAACTCCGTTCATTTGATTTCTAAAAAATCTGTATTTTTTCCAAACAGCGTATTTTTGATTCTTTGGAATGAATACCCAATTCAGATTGTAAATCAGGTGCAAATAAAACCTAAAACAGTAAAACCCCATAAATTCAAACCCGATAATTCGAAATTCGCCATAATTTAAAAATTTTCAAAACCGTAAGTCCCAAAATGTTATTTTCATAGTAGATTAACCCTGATAATTCAAAAAAATTAGTAATTCGAAATAATTTTTAGCTGTTCATAATTCGAATTTTTTTTAAATGTGTTTTTTATAAGTGGGAACAATATGTCAATATCGGGTAAGTAGAAATGAATGTCGCTATCTTTGTAATAGCATAATAAATATTGCGTTTCCAAAATGATTTCTCAAATTATACGGACGTTTTTCACAGAGTGATTGGCTTTTTCATGAGTTTTATGATTTTTGGCGAATTTCGCAATCCCATTGCATTTTTTTTTGTACCTTGAATTTAGAATTAACAAGGTTTTTCATACTTCAAAATATTTTTTTGGGTCCCTTGAATTTCAAATTAATGAGTTTCTACTGTAACAATACAATCCAGACATGACTGCAGTCACTCCTCCCATCTTGATATTAAATGACCATTTCTGTAGATTAATAAACAACTATGAATCTGTTTTCTCATTTGCACACCATTAATATGATACATGTATTTTGTAGAATTAATGGTATATGTAAAAATAAACTGATCTTTAACTGCATCAAAAATAATAGTCTCTATGACACTTAATTATGTATGTTATTTTTATTTTCTAATGGAATATCATAATAAACTCAAACGTGAGTATAGTGTGATTATAAAAATAGAAATATTGTCTTCACATATGGGTTCATTTTTTATGTCTTATTAAAAACAATCATGAAAAAAAATATTTATAAGTTTTTTATTTAAATAAATAATTTTTTATCATAAAACTTATCCTAAAATCCTCTATACAGTCCAGCAGTGCTGTCAAACAATTTAGTATTACGAAACTCTCCCCTCATATCAAGCATATAATGCATTCGTTTATTTTTAACTTTTAAAGGTAGTTGTACTCTGGATCCTTGGCGTGTTGCCTGACAAGAAACATTTGACAAGTCGACCTTCATTAGTCGGTTTTTTCCAAAAGGTGTATAAGTGACTAATGTAATAGCTTTGCCGCCCTTGTGTAAGACTATAAATCTCACAGATCGTAGCGTAAAGATCCAAGTCACTGCGAGAATAGAGAAGCCTGAAACAAGAGTAATTTATGAATATGAAGAATAATAAACTTACTGATTGCAGAAATAAAACATATTGAGCAGAATAAGGCCCGGTTGTTTCAAGTTCGATCAAAGTAAGCGGTCGATTAAAGCATAGATTTTTACGAAAACGGATCATCTGATTGGTGGAGAACGTAAAAATCTATGCTTTAAAAGAACGCTTACTTTAATCCAACTTGAAACAACCGGCCCTAAATCAAACATATATAATATACAGGCGGACCTCAACTTTCGCACATAATTGGTTCCTGAAAATGTGTGCGAATGTTGAATGTTCAAAAGTAGAGGGAAGTAAAAAAAATTAAAATTGTATGTATTTTAAAATATTTATTTATCAAGTAAATATATGATGTTTAAGAGGCGTTAAAGTGGTTTAAGAGACATGTTTAAGTGGGGTTTGCGGGTGTTTCCCTTAAAAAGTTATCAAGAGCTAATTGTTTGCCACTCTTCTTCCTTTTTTCTTCATATAGTGTTTTATAACATGCTATGTCTTTATTGATCGGCCTACACACTCGAGATATGCATTCTCCATTGGGATCACAATCTTCCATAATATTTAAAAAATTGTCAAGATGCATGAAGGCTTCATTCATATTTTTCATTGTTAAAGTCTTGATGATTTGATCAGCTTCTTCTTCCTCACTTTCATTATATATTTCATTTTCATACTTCTGTTGCTCAATTAAATATTAATTTGTTAGAGGTTCTGAATGAGATTTTATCATCTCATTAACATCCTCATTAGTAATATTTAAGTTTAGTTCATTCATTAGGCGGACTATATCAATTGTGATAGTTTCTGGAGTTTCATCACAATTTACAAAATTGTTTCCATGAACCTTTCATGGTTGACTCTTTTATTTCAGCCCACGCTATATGTCTCACGTGTCTCCAATATTGTTTATTGCGTTTCATACATTGTAGTTCTTCCAGAAATCTTTTAATGTAGGCCCACCTTCCCTGTCAGTTGCCTCGATAGCCTGAGTCATTATTGACCTCATATAATTATCGTTTAAACATAGCTATCACCGTTTGGTCCATAGGCTGTATAAGGCAGATATTATTGGGAAGAAGAAACACAACATTGATTTCCGTGTATAAATTCTGTAGAGATTTTGGGTGTCTTGGAGCATTGTTAAGATTAATAATATTTTAAATGGTAAATTATTATCTTTCCTTCCTGCGCAAGACTAAATCTCTATCCTAGCTAGCTCACAAGCAAAGTGACGGGCAAGCAAGATGCAAGTGATGCCAGGATTCCACTTGCTTGTAAGCGAGCGAGAGGGTGATATCTTTACCCCACAACGTGACAATGTGCGAAATAGCGAATTGTGCGAAAGTCGAATGTTCGAAAGTCGGGGTCCGCCTGTATGTCCTTTGTATTCTTGGACGTAAGTGCACATAAGGTTTAATGGAGAATATTAATAATCTCGCATGACTATTCCTGCCTTGATTATGAGTCAAAAATGTTCAAGTAACCTTGACCTTATATCAATAGTTATGGAGATATGCGACATCAAAGTTAACTTTATTTCAATATTTCTGTCTTATTTTTTGTAAAACGTTTGACTATCATTACAGTAACTTATCGTCGCTGTATATATATAATAAAGCCTATGAAAATTTGGTGAAAATGAGTTATTGATACCATTCGACGCATGTTTTTTTCTCTCTATCATCGACAAAAAGCCCCCGTGAAAATAATTTATTAGGCCTAAATGAGAGCTATATTAAATAAAGCCTATGTGCGAGCATCTTAAATTAGGCATCCGAATTAATCCTATGTGACGAGTGTCACATAAGATGTTTTGAATGTGTTTTGTCTTTGCTCTTTTTAGCACATAGGATATATTCTAGACCACGGTGATTTTGACAATTCACGTTTACTGCCATTTGGAATGTTGTTTGAGTGACGAAAAAGTTAATCATATTACATTGATAAGAAGTTTTTTTGCAAATCAATACGCAAAAAAAGTTTACATTCACCAAAAGAAGATTTTACGTAAATGACATATGAGACGCCGAAAATAAGTTTGAAGAACTCTTACTTATGTAAGTCATATATCATAGAGGCAGACAGTCGTAAAGACTTTTCTTGCCTTTGGGTGTTAAAAACATGAGAAAAAGATTTACGATTTATGTCAACTCGATGTATAAGGAAGCATCGTAACAGCATGCCATCATAAGTCACTAAAAACATCTTACAAAGAAAATTTAATATTTTAATAACACAAACCCAGTGATTAGAAAAAAAAAATCAAACTAAAGACAAATTTAAAAACATGAAAAAAAAAACAAACATTAAAACGCGTTTAGGTACGAGGATTAGCGTAAATGCCGCAAATTTAACTATTCGCGCATATCAAGGCAGCCAACTGAAGAAAGCATAGACAGGATTCCCCCATTTTAGGGATCGCGACACAATATGTATAGAAAAGGGGCATTTCATAAAGTACCGTGAATTGATTGCGAAATACGCCAAAAATCGTAAAACTCATTAAAAAGGCATTAATTTTGTGAAAAATGTCTGTTTTTCATATTTCAAGAAATCATTTCGAAAAGGCAATGTTTATTATGCTAATACAAAAATCGCGACATTTCAAAGTACCCGATATTGACATATTTGTTGTTCTCACTTGCGAAAATACTCGAAATATTTTTTCAATTTCGTCATATTTCAAAAAAAAATGGAATTACGCGAACAAAAATGTATCGATTTGCGGCACAAGGGGCTAAAAAATATTTCGAATTATGAATTATCAGGGTTTTCGAATTATCGGTGTTAATTTACTATGAAATTCACAATTTGGGACTTACAATTTTTAAAAATTTCGGATTATTGCGATTTTCGAATTATGGGGGTTCAAATTAACGGGGTTTTACTGTATTATAAACAAGTGCTACGGTTACATAATTTCACTATTTATATTTTAAATAATGCAGATGGTACCTGTACACCTGGCATAAAGCAAATTGGGAGTGACAGCCAACAAACTGACGAGCTGCATACAACATTATGTAAAATTACACTAATATTATACTGATATCTGATGGTTGCAATTACCAAAACAGAAAACTCTTGGTAGCGAGTGCTCTCAGTGACCATTCCAAAGCTGCATCAGCCACTGTGGGGTTTATGGAGAATTATACTTGAAGGAGACACATAACAATGGAGGCCGATTATATACAATCCATCTTGGTGCACTTCTTAAAGCCGCCAATATATTCTCGTTTGAACTAAATTACCCCCTGAATAATCCAACTTGTATGAAATATCCAGTACAAGTTGGATTATTCAGGGGAAAGGCAAGACCTTCTACAAACACACAAGGCTGGTCAAGTTACCATTCCTTGAGACTTTACTATGAAGTCCTTCATATTACAAAATCCAAACATAAGTACTTACTTAAAGAGAGCTTAAAGCGATCACTTATAAGGACCATCATCCTTTTTTCGTTTTAAATGTCTAAATTTGGAGTCAGACGAAGAAAGAAGTTTCAAACAAAGGCAATGAGGGAAAATTCCCAGTCCTGGTGATGAAGTCACGTCAGTCAACGCTGTATAGTAACAACGTCCTTGACATTAACTCATTTTCGTGAAAGCTACTAATTTTATTTGACATGCAATGGTGATTTGTGTGATTATTGTCTTCTAGATTTATTTTTAAATATAGATGTGAACACGGTATACCTGTCGTGTCAATGTTCATAGTATTTTCAAATACTAAGAATATTGAATCACTAGGCGAGAATTATAACGACAACAACAACAACAAACACCAACAAGCTAGTCATCTTTGTAATTCAACTAATCGTTTAAATAAAGAAAATAGCAATCTTTTTAAAACCTGCAGAAAGTTTATTTTATTGAAAGACGCAATAAAATAACTTAAGAGAATGCAAATATGATTTAAACATTTTTATCGACATAGGGTCAGCTAAATGCCAGTGACTTAAACATCATTGATGAAAACTCTGCCCACCCCTGCAGAACATATTTTCTATAGTAACCTAAGCTAAAGTCGTTGTATATCTTCTTCACCTTGTAAATTGTGTCTCCAGTAATAGCTACATAATATTTTCTCCATACGCAACATACATTTTGTGGCCACAAGTCAGTATAGAATAAAGCCTATGTGCCGAAATCAAGCTGAAAGTGTGCAAAGAATTAAACCTGTGTGCCCAAAACATGAGAAAATGTCAATTTTTCATGTAAATAATGGACATATACTAAAAAATATAGTGCTGTTTATCTGTAAAGTTTGCCTCGTAATTATTTAAAATAGTTTTATAAATCTAGTCTATGCAATTATTTTTTATAACAGTTTTATTCGTTTATCTCAGAATGTACTAAACGCCACATAGGCTTTATTATATATACAGCGACGTTATATTGAATAAATAAAATTCATTCCCTTTATTATACGGCAAATAAAATAATAAAAACCTTTGAATTTCAATTGGAATTTCTGCAGGGTTTTTATCATTTTATTTAACTTCTATTGAAACTAATGAATTTTTTGTAATCAATATAAGTTACTGTAATGATAATTCAACATTTTGTAAAAAATAAGTCAGAAATATTGAAAAAAAATAACTCCATAACTATTGATATTAGGTCATGATTGCTTGAACATTTTCGACTCAATATTCTTACTACATAGTTTCAAAAATCAAACCTTCTACTAAATTTAACAACTCAGTTTTTATTTTTAACACAACTATGAGGTGCAGTATAATCATCACAGGTGTAGTAAATAATAATATTGTCACGGAATCGTGGTGGTGGGGGACAATCAAACGCTTGAATTAATTAGTTTTATTAAATAACCAATATAACTGGACACAAATTTAATCAGAGCACTGTTCTTTAATTCACACTAATTTCGCACTCGTCACTCAAGATTATTTTACAAATATGTGAGCAGGCATTTTTCTATTTATTGTCGCTGGTCATACTAGTCTCTTCTTGTCTCTGGCTTCACTTTCTATGGTCCCGTCTGCTTTGTCAAAACCGTGTGTCCAGAACGATGCCGCCACATATTTATAGAGACCCAATGTTTTGGAATGTTCCAGAATAGTTTAATTAATTCTAAATTCGTATAGTGTTTGAAAGACTTTAGTTATGTATAGTTCTTATTGTTTAAGACTCTCGTGACAATATATTAATAAAATTAGGTAGCAACCTACCGGGGGCGTGCAGTGAGAACAATAAGCATGACTTTTTCCTAAGCATATATTTTGAAAAGAAGCCGAAATAAGAGATATCTCATAATTTTTCTATCACAAGTAATTAATACATTATTCAGATTTTAATATTTCATAATATTCTGCCAGGTAAATATTTCATTTCGATTTTTTTTTTCAAACATGTTTAAATAAGTCATTTTTCTTGTTCTCACTGCACGCCCCTGCAACCTACTTAGGTATACTGATGGGGCCCAAAGGGAGGAGGTAGGAGTAGTTATTGGGAATATTTAAAACAAGAGTGAGATATTGCATAGTCTTATTATTATTATTAAATTTGTTTGTTTATCCGTGTGACATGTGAAGTATACTGAACCAAACATTATTCCAGTTTGGCACATCTTCAGGCTACAAATTCATTGCATTTACAAGTAAATTTTTCTTACGGCATCCTGTATTCTCCGAAAGGGATTATCTTGAATGTGTACAATGGCAACGTTTACTAATTCACCATACTGATTGTTTTTTTCATTGTGTATTCCAACATTATATTAAACATTTTAGCATTGAGTTAGTATTATTTTGATATTGTCAGTTATCTGTCAAGTGAATGAGATGAATATTTAAAACCAAATGTATTCATCAATTAGAAAGACATAGAAAAATCAAATTCGTTGATTTGATTTTTCTGTATGTCTTTCTAATTGATTGATAAAATTTAAAATTTCATTAAATTTTAAATTTTATCTATCACTGTGGTTTTAAATTTCACAGAACTTTGTTCTGAAAAAATTGCAACTCCACAATAAGAATGTATTCTTAAATATAATGAGATGTATATTCTTTAAATTCATTATAATCAACAATATTGAAAAATTAAATATTAAAATATGTTTGTTTCTTAATATTATTAATATTTAAAGCATTAACTTTGTGGTTAGACATAAACATTATTGAGGTATTTGAGGTACATACTGTACGCGCCGTGCGCATGCGCGTTCACATCTCCCATGTATTTATTTCTTGTTTAATATTAACGGTATTCATTATGATATGAAAAGTATTTCAGAATTATTAATATGTTTTTTAAATTCTATACAGTAAGTAATAATTGGACGTAAATAAAATACGGGAATTTGTCCATAGATAAAATAATACATTTTGATATACGCAGTACGTTCGTGGGACTACATAATTGTTTTGTTATTGTCATATTACGATATGCATTGATTTAAAAAGGAGTTCAGAATTATTACTATGATTCTTAAATTATTTACGGAAAATAATAAGTCGACTCAAATAATATAAGATCATTTGTCTAAAGTTAAATAAGTAAATATTTTGATACGTTAGGTACATCTGTGGGGATGCCTGACGCGGACGAAAGCGAAGAATATATGACCATCTCTTTCTAGCAAAACCTTACTGTTTTAGCAACGTATGTACCATAAATATGTAACGAACGTGTAATTTTTATTCGATTTGCGCTCAGATGACATGTCACGCACGGCTTGAAAGGACATGATCTATCGATGTAATCTGACAGATATGCATGTTTGTGAATCGGCTGTGCCGCCTTAATAACCAAATTAATTTTCCATAAAGCCCTTTGTTCAATGTAGCGTTCACAAGAGATGTGGTAACACCCACTTTAGACCCCGCCCCCTCTCACTCTCTCTCGTTAGATCCCTGAATTGTTCAGTAGTTCAATTTCTCTGACAAGATTAACATGCATGTGAACAATAGTGGTGATAGTTTTACAATACTATGGTTGTGGTATATAGTGTTGTGAATGCAGTAGTGTAGTGTTGATCCTGACGAAAAAGAAGGGTACGTCTCGAAAGCGGTAGACCGTAAATCTGATAGTGGTTTTTACTAAGTTTACTATCATTCTGTTACGTTTGTTTCCCTTTATATGAGTTTGGGCACAATAATCTGTAAATAAAGTAAGTTATTTAAGTGGTAAAGAAAATATATGAGGCGAGTGTTGAAGGCAACAGGAATAGAGGGCGTCCGCGAAAGACCTGGCACGATCAGATACTACAAGTATTTGAGGATGGCCCTGTTAAAAGCCGCAACAACCGTAGAACTTGTATGAGAAGATGTATGAATGTAGCCGAAGCAAAAGTGGTGTACCAGGATAGAAGAGTGTGGCGTTCAATCCTCTCTGCCTACCCCTGCGGTGAAACAGCGTGATGGTTAGTTAGTTGGTTATTTAAATATAACTTTTTGACCATTGTCTTTATGAAATATTTTAAATATCAAAGGAGAAATCGGTGATAACATTTTAAGTGCAGTCGAAAGTAAACTACGGTATGGGGCAATAAAAGAACTTGCTCTTTTAATGGAATTTCTGTATTTATTTTCTAAATTTAAAACGGAACTGTTTACAAAGTTCGAATAATCTTTCTCACGTTTTTTACTTTTAATTCTCAAATAATTACAATTATTTTGAAATACATTAATTTTCTTATTTTGTTTCAAGACCATATAAATGGAAAAATACTAATTCATGCTTATTCCATTTTTCTTAAAATAATGTTTACATTGTTTATTTAAGTTATTTTGATAAAAGGCGATGCTCATTTATATACGCGATTCCATCTCCTTTAACCACACACATCAAGTAATTGTATATACATTCTAAGTAATGTAAAAATCTAAATAAACTCACCCAATGTTAGACACATAGTAGTTATTCCAAATCGATATTTAAATTCACCCAAATTAACTGTCTTATACCATGGATCTGTAGGTAATATTTTTGATTCATCTACTGGCAGATCTCTTAATGTGGTTTTGGCAGTATATCCTAAATAACACCAAAATATATACTGAACTACTGCAAAAGTGTTGACAATTTTATAAAACCTAGGATTTTCGTATTTAAATAATATGACATCTTTTACAACATTGGTGTTGTCTAGTAAAGTTTTCTGCGTTGTCAAATTTGTAGTATAACTTCGAATTATGGCACGATTACTAGAAAATATTAAACCCTTTCCATAATTCTGTAAATAAGTTAAGGAAGAATTTAAAATACGGTTTTGTCTGCATAAAACGTTCATGTTGCCGTTAATGCCCTTCTGAATTCCAAATAAGGCCGTTTATTAAAGATTTAACGCAAAATTGAAAGATATATAAATTGTCCGGCAAACGAAAATCAAACAAGTTTGACAATCTAAATCGAGGTTAAGATTTAAGATTATTTGTATCTATGGGTTATGTGGATTTGTATTAAGCCCCGTTTTCACTAGGGGATAAAATTGACCCTCAACATTACGAGCGGCATAGTCTACGTGACGATGCAACATCGAGCACTGTTCCGCGACGTCGCGCGCGTCATAGCGCGGCAATTCTGCGTGCCGCGGAAACGTTGCCATGAGCACGCTGCCCGAGCGAGCGCACAGGAACATCAGACCGCGCGTCAATACCACGTGGTATGTTGACAACCTAAGACGCATGCGCTACAGTTTATATTCTATATGATATGATATAAAACAGCGTTCCGTAATATTGTGTCTTTCTTGGCTATGGAAGACCCCATTATTTGTAATAAATTTTCAAAATCAGTTGTTGTTATTCGAATGAAATTGACAAATGATCCGTCAGATCAAATGTTCTGCTCTTACGTTTCGATCATCATAACTCTTTTGGGCGACATTTCCGCGACAGGTGATATGTGAGTCCCGGTGTGTACAGTTGCCGGCAAACTTCTTGAAAATTTTTGGCGTAGTGGGGGAATACGCAGAAGACAAAATTTGGGTTTCGTCGGTGGAATGGTACATGCGCAAACTTCCCCCCACTACGCCGAAATTTTCAAGATGTTTGCCGGCTACTGTACACGTCAAATGTCCGCGTCATTGTCCCCGAAACATGAACGTAGATGTTGATGCCTCATTCCGCGCGGAATTTTTTGTTGTTGTTGCGCGATTTGTCCCCTAGTGAATACGTGGCTTTGTATTCAGCCGTTGCCACTGCTCCTCGCGTTGCTGTATCTACTCATGATCTACTCGTCTACTCCCCAGAATATTTGTGTGGCAGTATCGAAAGCAGTGAGTATACCATGGCCATTAATCCACGTATTCACTAGAGGACAAATCGCGCTACATTCCGCGCGGAATGACGCATCAACATCTACGTTCATGTTTCTGTATATTATGATAACGACCACATCCACTCATGTTTTATTCTTTGTGATTGGTCATAAATTTTATTAATATTACAATACAGTGTTTCTTTTGCTAATTTCAAGTGAATCAATTTTTGATGGTTTAATGGATTCGCGCGCATTTTGTGGTCTCGCATTCCCACTACAATGCAATTTTCATTGTAACGGAAGTTTCGCAAGGGTAGCATAAATTTGTAAAAATATTCCGAGATTAACGGCCATATTCTGAACCAAGCAATATTGCTATTTCTGTATCTTGACAGTTATGTATAAAATTGTAATGCCGTTAATTTTGACGTTTTAAGTTTGACAGGTTTGAAATTAATGAATTCAATAAATCAGAAATCTCAAAAAGTAAACAAACGTTAAGTTATTCACAATGAATAATGAGCTTTCTAATTGATTGAATTCATTAATTTCAAACCAGTCAAAGTTGGCGGCATTACATTGTTATACAATAACTGTCAAGATACAGAAATAGCAATTTTGCTTTGTTCAGAATAAGTGTACCAAAGATAACTGTATAGCAAGAAACTTTAAATAGAGCTTCGGGGCTTTATTTTTTGTGATAATCACAAATTGTTTTCATGACTTTTTTTAAATAAATGCTTTAATAGTGAATGGACCTTTCATAATAATAATAAAATAGGTTGAAAGCATTTTTGGCTGTAATTTTGGCGAAAACATTCAAAAGCTTTACAAAATTGACTCCCCAGACAGCAAAACCGTAAATCTTGTACTCTGGGGCCTTAAGGCCCAACTTCAGGATCGATACTTAGATGGTTTTAAGGTTAAGGCATGCCTTAAAAGAGTTATTTTTTACTGAAAATTACGCTTTTGAGGCGTATGCCGGAAGTGGAAGCTTCTTTAGCTAGGGCATCTGCCTTTTCATTTCCTGGGATTCCGCAATGGCTAGGGATCCATGCTAAAGCAATGTTGTTTTTTTTTTGCTGAATGTGAAATATCAACTCTCGAATTTGAATACAATGATCATCTTCGGAGTAATTGAAGGGGCAAGATTTGATTTTTTGTAAAACGTTAAGAGAGTCGGAAAGGATCAGGCATTTATTAAGTATTTTATAATTTTGCAATATATATATTAACGTTTCAAGAATTGCAACGGTCTCGGCGGTAAATATAGAGGATTCTTTTGGTAGTTTAAATTTTTGTTGCATATTTTCCGAATCACAGAATGTAGCAGCCCCAGTATAAGTTGATGAGTCCATCCTTGAGCCATCCGTGAAGAAAAGTTTCCATCCTAACCACTTTGATCCAATAATATTAATGAAATCTTTTTTGGCATGAGGATTATTTTGAACTCCAAGTGTGAATATTATTTTGGGGGAGAATGTATGGGATTTGAAGGGAGAGTAATATAGGGGTAAGAGGTTTTGTCTCAAAATGTTATTATCGTATGTCTGGAAAGTCCTGTAACTGTTTGTAAGTAAGGGAGGTCTTTTATTTTTCCAGAACGAACTAATTCTAAGTTGTTCTGCAAGGATTCTAAGTTTTGGGATTAGGGGATGGTCACTTTGACGAGCACATTTTATAAGAAATTTGTGCGATAAGAACTGTCTTCGTAGTTGGAGTGGGGGGTCAACAGTTTCTACCTGTAGCGCGTTGATCGGGGAAGATCTCATTACACCAATTATTAACCTGAGACTTTGATATTGAATAGACATCAAATTTTTTTTGAGGTTGGTTCAATAATTAAGAATGCATAATCTAAATGGCTACGGACATATGCGTGATAGAAAGTTTTTTGTGTGGTTGAATGGTAGCCCCACCACACACGTGACACTGCCCTCATAGTATTGATACTCGCTTGGCATCTATTTACGATTTGATTTATTTGAGGGTTCCAGGTAAGTTTGGTATCTAAAATAACTCCCAAGAATCTTATTTGTGATTTGGCAAGAAGAATTTGATTCCGATAAGTAACTTGTAAAGGAGATACTTTCCGTTTTCTGGTAAAAATTATTGTATTGCTTTTTGTAGCGGACATTTCTAATCCGAGTTCCCTAAGCCAGTCGGCAAGATCGCTGACACTCTCTTTGAGAATTTTTTCCAGCTGTTCTAGAACCGGGCCCGAAACGTAGATAAAAAAATCATCGGCATATTGAAAAATATGAGTAGGAGGGTGGATGGAATAAGCTATGTCGTGGGTATAAATATTAAATAGAATAGGAGATAACGCCGACCCTTGTGGTAAACCTCTATGTACCGTTCTAAATATTGGGGATGATCCGTTTACCTCTATGACTATTGATCTATGGAGAAGTAAATTGACAACAAAACCCATTAGTTTAGGGGGGATTCCTATACTCAAAAAAATGGTTATGATTACATTATCATATGCTCTACTGATATCAATGCGTGCTCCAATGAGATGCTCTCCTCTGGAAAAAGTGATCAAAATATCTGTAGTCAATATTGATATGCTTTCAATTGTACTTTTTTTCTTTCTGAAACCGAATTGCGTGTTTGAGAGAATTTTTTTGTTCTCCACGTACCAGACCAGCCTTCTTTTTATCATATGTTCAGTAATTTTAAGCAAAGTAGATGATAAGGTAATTGGTCTGTATGAGAGTCCTGAGTTGGGATCGTTTTTTGGTTTTAAAATGGGGATAATTGTTTGTGACTTCCAAGTTTGGGGAATATTGCCGGTTTCATACATGACATTTAAAATCTGAAGAAAGTAGAGGAGAGTTTCATCATTACAATTTTTAATAAAGGAGTAAGGGATTCCATCTATTTATTCCCGGGGCAGAGTCGGTTACCTGGTTTAAAACTGATTTTAATTCGTCTATAGACTATCCAGCTTGTCTCATTGAATGAATATTTATGGGCCGTTTCATTAAAGTTAGTAACAAATGGTGGAGCCAATTTGTTCATAAATTCCTGAATCCATTCTGGCGAAGTTGGTAGAATCTTTTGAGGGATAAGGGAGTTTCTATATTTCCTTATTGTTTCCCATACTTTTGATATAGGAACTTCTGGAGAAAGGGATGAACAGAAGTTTTTACATCCATTTCGCTTCTTGTTCTTAAGGATGCGTTTGGTTATGGCTATGATTTTTTTAAATTCAAGGAAATTTTCAAAGGACATATTTTTTGAATAAGTTTTCACATAATTTTTCCTTTTTTCTACAGCTTCGGAGACTTTGCTGTCCCACCAAGAGGCAGGGGATGGCTTAGATTTGTTTTTTTATTTTCTTAGGAACATACACTTTTATCGCCTCTTTAATGCATTTAAAAATAAATCAGAGCAGGAATTTACGTTATCTGGATTTGGGGGAGGTAAAATAGCAACTCCGTCATAAATCTTTTCGGCAAATTTATCCCAATTCACATTGGATGTCTGGAATTTCGGACGTTAGAACTGTTTTTGGGTGTTTGAGGATGTCTTGAGGATGTCTGTTTTTGTCGAGAGATAATTTACGGATTGCTTGAAAATCGGATGAAAATGGGATAATGATCGCTTCCATGCGGTTCCTCTATTGTCGTCCAGACTAAGTTGGAGACTAGTACCGCATTACATAACGAAAGACCAACTGCACTGGGGCATTGGTTTGGAATGTGAAGACGAGTGGGAGAACCATCATTCACCGAACACAAAGATCGAACTCATCCAGTAGATCAGCTATATCTCTGCCAGGTCTGTTGTTTGAGTTGGAGCCCCAAAGATTATGGTGGGAGTTGAAGTCGCCTGATATGAGAAACGGTTTTTGTAGTCACGAAATCATTGTTTGAAGTATTGTTTTAGAGGGATTGTTAGATGGAGAAATGTATAGGGAAAGGATTGTAATATCATCAATCTTAGCGGCTACTACCTCAAATGGGCATCCGGGGGGTTTGACGTTGACTGGGGTAAAGGATACGGAATTTTTAATGAAAAGAGCGGAACCGCCCTTGCTATCATGTCGGTCATCTCGAAGACACTGGTAATCCGGGATCCTGAAATGTGAACCCGGCCTAAGCCACGTCTCGGAGATAGCCGCTACCGACATTTGATCGGCATTAACATTTAGAAGGGTTATAATGTCGTGTCTATTGGAATTAATGCTGCGATTGTTCCACTGGAGAATTCTCTCTACGGATGGGGACATTGTGTGCAGGAATGAGTGCAATGAAGAAATAAGAGCGGCAGCGTTGGAGGGTAAGGAATTATTATTAGTAAGGATTGATAAGAGGATCATTACCAGAGTTTGGATGATAGAGTAATTGTCAGAAGGAGAGGATTTCAGAGAGGTATTTAGTGAAGGGTTAGAGAAACCTGAAGGGATAGATGAGTTAGAATTTAAGACTTGAGTAGTTGAGGGAGGGGATAGAATATTCCTATTAGGATGAATAAGGAATGAGTTATGGAGTTGTTGGTCGTAGCCGGGAGTGATTAAGGCTTTGGTCTTTGTAGTTCTAAAAACGAATTTTTTGTGAAATGTTACTGTGGGAGCTGGTGCTAAAATATGTGAGGTGTAATTTGAGCTGGTAGTGGGAGCCGAGATTTGAGAGATGACATTAAAGCTCGGAAACTGTGCGGTAGTCTCTGCGAATGTTTTTTTGGAGGGGGCAAACATTTTGGAGGCTTGGAAATATGATGAATTGTTCGCTGCCATGAATTGTTTGATGTTTTCTGCCTGGTCAGTTCGGGACATGAGGGGTTAGTTGCCGTATGAGGGCCGGAGCAATTCACGCAGACTGGTTCGTTTTTATTACTAAGGCAATTATATGCGGATTGGTTATCCCCGCATTTAAAACAGCGAGCGGGAGTTCTGCACGATGGCTTAGTCTGCCCAAAGCAACAGCAATTGAAGCATTGAACTGTGGGATAGGTGTACATTTCCACCGAGAGTGAATTATAGAAAAGGTAAATGTGGGATGGGAGGCATTGACCCTCGAAAGTCAGGACAACAGTTTGTGAGGGTTTCCATGTAACTGTTCCGTTTGACGTATCTATATAATTAAGGCGTCGCGCCTTTATAATTTTCCCGGCGAATTATGGAAAGGAGACCGATTCAATTATTTCTGCTTCAGATAGATCTGTGGAGATTTCTCTCACCAGACCCATTCTGGAGATATTGAAGGAAGGAATGTAGGCTTTGTAGTCGGGAGCGATGCTCTTAATAAAGGAGTTTGCAGACTGAGCAGAAACAAAATCTAACACAACTCTGTATCTGCCCTCAGCTTTTACACTGCCTTTAGACACACCAGAAATATTTCTGGTGATGAAATATTTCCCAAACTTTAGGGGGTGAATGACCTTCCCTTGTTCTATTTTTTGAACATATATAGTGAAGGGGGCTTTGAAAGAGAGGGAGTAGAGGGGAGAATCACGAACCGGGTTGAGGAGAGATGAATCGGAAGTGGTGGTAGGAGCAGGAGGGGTAATAGTATGAGAATTAAGTGAAGTGGTAATAAGAGAATTAAGTGAAGTATTTGTCTCAATCAAAGCACAGGATCTATCACTTTCCGTTGTATTGTTTGCAAGATTTTGAAAAGATTTAGAGCCCATACGTTTCCTTTTAACAATTTTCACAGAGCTAGAGTCTGACTCTGTGCTTGTTAAAATTTCCACTTCATTTTCTACCAACATTTGCCTAATATGGGGGAATTCAGGATTGGGATCGGGAGGGTCAGGCGGTTTAAGATCGTTCCTGTTGGCCATGGTTCTCAAAGGAATAAAAGTAAATACCTACTAATAAAGGTAACAATAAAAATACAAAGAATTTGATACGGAATCGGGATATAAAATATAGGTGTACGACCTGTGTAGCAGATATTTTGGCTTGTAACTAGTCTATATATATATATATATATATATATACATCTATGAAAAAAACCATTATTGGGTTCGTTTTTTGTTTAGATTTCGGTTAAGCCCAGTTTCGTATGAAAATTAAAAAAAGGCAGTTTCGTACAGTCTCTAGTCATCAAGCAGTTATTATTGGTTCTAGCTACTCGTTAAAAATCGTTGGTCCTTGAGCACCATAGATATGGGAGTTTGATGAACACTCGTATCTATGGCTGTGAGCTTGCTTGAGCCGTTATAAAAATTTCCAGCGTCTTTTGTTGCTTGTTCGTTTGTTTTATAATGCATCGTGTTAAATACACACTTTTTTCCCCTCATTAAAGCAGTAATCATAATAAATTTGATTAATCTGGTTTGCCGGTATTGTGTGAGAAGCAGGTGTTTGATAAAATGGCAGACATAAAGGTATGTATCCAAACAACCGTGTGGCGGCATTTTTTAATCCTCGGTTTTACCGGGTATAAATTTTATATTTTCGCGCTATATTATTGTTTGTCGAGTGCCTTTTAGTCATTTGAACTATGTCGAATAAATGTAGATGTTTTCAAATAGTGCTGATTACCTGTTAGTTACTTGACAAAGTAACAACAGTAACGTAATAAATTGATTCCAGAATTTGCAAGGATGGCTAGCGTTTTAAAGTAGTAGTTTTGAAAAAAGTATTATATTCCTAAGATTAGCAGGTTTATTTTCAGTTCACGGCTATGTACACATTAACTGCATTATTTATGCAGGATTGTAGGACCTGGTTTAATGCAAAAAATTCACCAATGAACTTTAACAAACATAACTTATGTTTTATTTATGCAAAATGCGTAATATTTGAATTTGATGTTTTCTTTTGGTCTTTTTACTGTAAAGCTGATGATAATTTATTTTCAGGCAATGTTTAATAAAATAAGTGCTGAAAATGCAGAAATGGAGAATGGTGAGGTTAAGCCTAAAAAGGCAGGCCCGCAGAAGAATGCCATTGAAAAAATATATCAGAAAAAATCCCAGTTGGAACATATTTTGCTCCGTCCCGATACATACATAGGATCCGTAGAGAAGTCAACCGAGCTGATGTGGGTTTATGACAGAGAAAAAGAACTTATTCTACAAAGAGAGATAACTTACGTACCAGGTAAGATTGCGCTTAATCAATATGTAAGCACACAAAATATAAATACTTTATTAATATGGACTTCTTTAGTTCTTTTTCATGATAGTGATATATACATTTTTTTTATTTTATTTTATTTTTTTATTTTTTATTTATTATTATTTTTTTTTTTTCATCTCAGACCCACAAAACATCACATTGATATTTGTCTGTAGGTGCATCAATACATATATATAAATAAATTGTATTTACCAGAAATACATTCATATTAATTAATTACAATAGATCTTATAAACTCAAATACAAATCTACAATACTATACAACAATACAAGAAAAAATACAAATATTACCAAAATCAAAATAAGTCTCTTTTATTTAATAACATATTCATTAATTCTGTATTTTGCCCTTTTTTATTAATATCCATTTTGACACGACATGGGATTTTATTAAATATTTTTGGTATGACATATTTTAATGTTCTTTGTCCATATTTATTTATGACCTTCGGTATTCGTAGTCCTTCTTTAACCGTAAATCTGGTACTATGTTTATGAATCAATCTATGCTTATATGTCCCATCTTCATGATATCGTGTAATTAGTTTGTACCACAAGATAGCATTAATTGGCATAGAGCCTTGTTTCTTGATATCTTAATAATCTTAATGTTATCATATATTTTTGGTTATATATTTTAATAATTGAACCAGTTCATTGGAAACTTTTAAGTGCCGACTTTAGTGTAAGAGAGGTGTATTGTGTGTTCGTAGCTCTGGCATGTGATAATTAAACATCTTATTGTATGATGTGTACAAACCTAGTGAGCAGTAGGATTATATGACCCCGTATTAGTAGACTTTTATTTAGTTCTTCTTTATTCAGTTTTTGGATCAACCTCCATGAGCCTAGAATATAAAAGTATTATATTGTTTCAAAGGACAATTCTAAAATTTGTGGTGTTTTTGTAAAACAAAATATTTTTTTTTTGAATATACAAATTCTCGTCTATCTTGAGTTAATAATTATAACTAGCAGTTAAGCAATGGGCTATGGCCGATTGCTTGCTGCTAGGCCCTCTGGGCGGCTATATAGGCCGCTGCTCGATCGTAATTGCGTTAGTGCTGAGGCCATTAATGTCTGCAAATGGCTGTACTGGTCTCTGCAGGGATGATAGTGTTAAAAAAGAAAAATAAAGGCCACTGCGTGTTTTTATCGTCTGTAATTAAATATCGCCAATTGCCTGCTGCTTTTCATATGTTTTTATCTTATTTGTATGTTGTTATTTTTTTGAAAAATAATGCCTGTAATTTTTTGAAACTGGTAATGGCAAAACCTCACTTTTAAGCGCAATCATAATATAGATAATGTGAGATTCTCCAAAACAGGTTTGTTGCTGATTTACAAAATATCTTAAATTTGAATTTCTTAATTTCAGGGCTTTACAAAATTTTTGACGAAATTTTGGTGAATGCTGCTGACAACAAGCAGCGTGATGCCAAAATGGATATTATTAGAGTAGACATAAACCCTGAAACCAATACCATATCAATCTATAACAATGGAGGTGGCATACCTATTGTGATGCATAAGGATGAAAAGATGTACGTCCCAACCATGATTTTTGGGCACTTGTTGACTTCATCTAATTATAATGACGAAGAAGAAAAAGTCACTGGAGGTCGCAATGGTTATGGAGCTAAGCTTTGTAACATATTTTCTACTAAATTTACTGTCGAAACTGCTTCTAAACAGTATAAAAAACATTTTAAACAAACTTGGGGTGCAAACATGAGCAAAGCTTCCGAGCCTAAAATAAAACCATCTGAAAAGGATGATGACTACACAAAAATTATTTTCAGTCCTGATTTGTCAAAATTCAAAATGGATAAATTAGACGATGATATTGTGAGCTTAATGGCTCGAAGAGCCTACGATGTGGCGGCTTCTACAGGTGTCAAGGTTTATCTAAATGGTAAGAGACTTCCGGTAAATAAATTGAAAGATTACATAAATCTGTTTATCAAGGGCAAAGAAGATGATAATGGCACTCCATTGAAGGTTTGTTTTGAAACTGTGAGTGACAGGTGGCAGGTTGCCTGCACTTTGTCTGATAAGGGATTTCAACAAATGTCCTTCGTCAACTCCATCGCTACAACGAAGGGCGGAAAGCACGTTGACCACGTATCGGATCTCATCATTAAGAAAGTTTTAGAAGTGCTAAAAAAGAAAAATAAAGGTGGCGTTAATATCAAACCTTTCCAAGTAAAAAATCACATGTGGCTTTTTGTAAATTGCTTAATAGTGAATCCTACATTTGATTCACAGACAAAAGAAAATATGACCTTGCAAGTTAAGAGCTTCGGGTCCAAGTGTACTTTGTCAGAAGAATTTATAACTTCTGTGGCAAATAAGTGCGGGATAGTAGAAGCCGTATTGAGCTGGGCCAAGTTTAAAGCTCAGACTGAACTTGCGAAGACATCTGGAAAGAAACAGAGTAAGCTCAAGGGAATACCCAAATTGGTGGATGCAAATGAAGCGGGCAAACGAAACGCTCACCTTTGTACTCTCATTATCACTGAGGGAGATTCTGCCAAGACTCTGGCAGTGTCTGGACTTAGTGTGGTTGGCCGAGATCATTATGGAGTATTCCCCCTGAAGGGTAAACCACTCAATGTGCGCGAAGCTTCTCATAAACAAGTTCTCGAAAATGTTGAAATAAATAATCTAATTAAAATCATCGGACTACAATATAAGAAGAAATACACAACTGTTGACGACTTGAAAACTTTGCGATATGGAAAGTTAATGATAATGGCTGATCAGGATCAAGACGGGTCTCACATAAAGGGCCTAATAATCAACTTTTTACACCACAATTGGCCAGACCTACTGAAGCTGCCCTTCCTGGAAGAGTTCATTACACCTATTGTAAAGGCTACGAAGAAAGACAAAGAGATATCTTTCTATTCTCTGCCAGAGTTTGAAGAGTGGAAAAGGGACACTGAAAATAATCACACTTACAACATCAAGTACTACAAAGGTTTGGGTACTTCCACATCTAAGGAAGCCAGAGAATATTTCCAGAACATGGAACGCCATCGTATTCGATTCAAATATGGAGGAACAACGGACGATCACAATATCGAATTGGCATTTTCCAAAAAAGCAGCTGATCAACGCAAAGAGTGGCTGACAAATCACATGGAAGAAGTCAAGAGGAGAAAAGAAATTGGATTATCAGAACGTTACCTATACACCAAGGAAACCCGAACAGTTACATATTCTGACTTTATAAACTTGGAGTTGGTGCTATTTTCGAATGGTGATAATGTTAGATCTATTCCTTCTATGATAGATGGTTTGAAGCCTGGTCAGAGGAAGGTTATCTTTACATGTATCAAGCGTAATGACAAACGTGAAGTGAAAGTGGCTCAGTTGGCTGGTTCCGTAGCTGAACACTCCGCATATCATCACGGTGAACAGTCACTCTGCTCTACCATTGTCAACTTGGCACAAAATTATGTTGGCTCCAATAATATTAATCTCCTGGAACCCAGGGGTCAGTTTGGTACGCGGTTATCAGGAGGCAAGGACAGCGCTAGTCCCCGTTATATATTCACAATGATGTCCCCGCTCACCAGGCTGATCTTCCATCCTCATGATGATCCTCTTCTAACTGTAAGAATTCTGTTTTATACCTATCTTTGTTGCTCACTTCGTGCTGTACCCAATAATGGTTTATAGTGGTTTGTTTTTTTTACAGCACGAGTTTGAAGACAATCAAAAAATTGAACCTGTGTATTACGTTCCTATTATACCCATGGTTCTTGTAAATGGTGCTGAAGGAATTGGAACTGGCTGGTCCACTAAAATTCCAACCTTCAATCCTAGGGATATTGTTAAGAACATCAGGTTTGTGTTACTTTTTTTAAAATATATTTTTTTAATTGAGATGCGAACACGGAATACGTATCAAACCAATATTCTTACTATTTTGAAACTAAGTTAAACATTTGTGCTATGAAAATAGGACTAACTTGCTGGTGTACGGTGAGGTTCGAACCCGCGACCTTTGGATCACGAGGCAAGAGTCCTAACCACACGACCAACAAGCTACTCTACTATGGTGTGATAAAAAATATTGTGTTATATTACCATAGAAAATCTCTTTTTTCCATGAAATACGTGTGAACCCAAAGCCTCAGCCGCAATGGGCCGGACACCATTTCATTAAGTCACCACAAAGGTCAATGAATTGATTTACAGAATTCCCCAAGTATAGGTACTGTGTCATAATACATGCATAAAGGAGACCCATACAAGCGGTGCAAGACTTCACAACAGGTAAATTAGTGCCACACAAATGGGCACAAGCAAAAAGCCAACCTCTGTGAAAATTATTTACAGGTTTTTCTGAAGAAACATTTGAGTTATTTTACTTTAATTTGATTTCCGGTGGAAGGACCTTAAAACTAATTGTAATTATGAATAAAAAATTGTTTATATGCTAAGCATGAGTAATTAGGACGAATTAGCGGATGACCTGTATTGGTCTATTTGACAATTAGTGGCGTGGTGGCGACTGGGTAAAAATGTATTGATTTATGGTACAGTGGTAGGAAAATGATTATAAATAGATATGATCATGAAATCCTGTGCTGTACAGGATTTTAGCATCGCAAAGTCAGCAGGATGAACTGAATTATGATTGGTGGCCCTGGAAAGGCCCTTTTATTTTGATATCAGACTCGCTGTGAGGAATTGGGAAAAGGCATAGTTGTAAAGGATAACTCTGGTACGGTACTGTCATCGACCATATATATTTTTTCTTTTTTTGATTGTTTTTAGATTAATATTCGTTATTACTCATCGCGATTTTTGATGTTTTTAGATTCATCATATACCATGCATGCTCTCATAGTGGCGTTTCCTTATATTCTGTCCTGTATTTTTCAATTTCAATTTCAATTCAATTTCTGTTTCTTTCATTAAGAGAGAAGCAGAAATCTGCTATCCACACCTGAAAATTACAGTTTATGATGTCCTGTGCCTGACAATGTACCTGAATACTATTTATAAGTCCACTATTGAGATTCCAAATTTTCAATCTCTGTTGAAGACTAACTTGTTTCATAGTCTTACATTGCTTGATTATAGAAACTAGATATAATATGCATTTTATTAATACATTTCATTGTTATGTCAGACGCATGCTGGACGGAGAAGAGCCGAAACCGATGCATCCTTGGTATAAAAATTTCCGCGGGACAGTGGAGGGCTTCCAGGAAAAGTATGTCATTTCGGGCGAGGCTTCAGTACTGCCGGGTGATAAAATAGAGATCACAGAGTTACCTGTTGGGACTTGGACACAAAACTACAAGGAGAATGTGCTGGAGCCCATGCTGGGCAGTGAGAAGGTCAAGCCCATCATTTCGGAGTACAAGGTCTGTTGGCCTTGTTTATTTCAATTTCATTATTACGTTTTCATTTAATTGCAGTGAAAATAATTTATTTCTTCTGTCCTGCTTCTTTCGTTATGCTGTTTGCATTCTCCATATTCCATAGTCTTGTAATATTATATGCTGGTTTCTAATATTGTATGGAAGACACGAGTTTCTCGTCATTAATGTACGATTTCGAAATGCCTCTGTTAAAAATCTCAGTTAACATTTGATGGATGCAAATTGTGTAATGCTGGATTTGTCATGAAGGAAGAATGATATTCAAGCTCTTTCACCAGAGGCAGAAAGATATTCATCAAAACTTTGAAGGTTGTTTTAAATAATGTACTACATATTCCAGGAATACAACACCGATACAACAGTGAAATTTATTATCAGCATGCTGGCAGGGAAGCTGGCCGAGGTGGAGGCTGAGGGCATACACAAAGTGTTCAAACTGCAAACAACCGTGTCACTCACAACAATGAATGCATTTGATGAAAATAATTGTTTACACAAGTAAGTAAATCCATCGACTTTGGTCAGTGAGGATTTCTATTTAGATGATAAATAAGTAAGGAACAGAGATTGTCTGGGAGTGTACAGCTCTTTTTGCTTTGAGGCGCTCCGCATATCATTCTGAAGGCTTTTAGTTTGATTCCTGTCTCCATAGAGAGCTAAAAATCTGTAGTAGTAGTAGTGGAATGTAGTGGAAGTCGGGATGGGTTGAAGATCACATTACACTTTGGGAAAGATGTGTGGTATATAATTTAAAATTCAAAGGACTGAATTTTTTTTTTTTAATGTTTAGTCATGCTTGGATAGCCATAATCATTTAAGAGTTATCTTTAAATTTATGGAAGGCTTCTTCAATCTTTACTTGTTACTTAACTTTTGATTCCGTCTTCTTTCTAACTCTGAATCGGATTGAATTTATGTAATTGTGTAATCTCAGTACCTCTATTCTTGGATTTAGTATTACAAGTTGTTAGATGTTATTATACGTATTTAAGTTTGTTGTGTAACATGTACTTGTATTTTTGGAAATAAAATAAATAAATTCTTGCTAGAATCTGCCAAGGCCCGGTTGCGCCATCGTAAGTAAATTTTACTCGAGTAAAATTAACCCGAGTAACTTTTTTTACCATCCGCCGAGAGTACTCGATTTCGGGTTGCTGAAACGTCTTTTTTACCACCCTTAAACCAATTGTAAAGCTAATAGGGTGCCAAGCGGAATAAACCTCAAATACCACATATGTCTAAGGAATTTGATTTATTTCAGTTTTTACCACTGGCAATACGCACTTTTGCAGTTCAAAACCAGTTCAAACAAATGTTAAACCATCGCTAAAATAACACCAAATTAATAGATACATTGTACTGTTTACAAATTTCAATACGACAATGACAGGGACAAAATTCAAATGACATTTACCTGTATGGACAAATGTTACATTTTCAAATCAGCTATGAGAGGACGGCCATTTTTTTTACCCATGATTTTACCTTTACCCACTGATATTGGAGAGTAAAAAAATGTTACTCTTGTACGTACTTCGGCGAGTAAAATATTTTTTACCATAGATGGAACCCTTTTTTTAATTTTTATTTATTTTTTACCTTTACTACAGATGGCTCAACCGGGCTTTAGTTTTCCTGTATCTCATACTTTATTCTACTTATTCCAAATAAGCTGTATGAATCCCAAGTAAAATATTAATTAACACTGGAGCGATATTAAAAAGGAGAAAAATTGGTATATTTTCTAGCATTCAGTATGATCACTCATCCCCACAACCTGCAAAAGGACTATTTAACTGCACTTCTGGATTTGTTTGTCACTTTTCTCTTTTCCCCCTCGTGAGTGAGATGATCCGTTTTATGCTCAACCTACATACTTATAGAATGATAATAAGTATGCATTGTGTGAATTGTTCTCGCATTTAATGTATACTCAAGGTAATTATTTTCCAGGTATGAAAAGGTGGAAGAAATCCTCCGGGAGTTTTATGGACTCCGTGTAAAATATTACGCCAAGCGTAAGGATTATCTTATAGGACAATTGAAGGCTGAGGCAGACAAGCTCTCTAACCAAGCCAGGTTCATCCTGGAGAAATGTGACAAAGACCTAGTGGTTGAGAATAAGAAGAGAAAAGTCATGGTGGAAGAGTTGGTTAGGAGAGGTGAGATCGTTATACTTATTAATTTTTACTTATTTTATTTATTTGTAGAGCAGATACATGCAATAATTTTTATAAAATAAATTACATGTTATTACATTCTAAACATTTCACTGTACTCACCATAATATGATTCAATAGCTCGAGTTTATGGGATGAGTATTTACAAGGCAAATTAGAACCAAGTGTGTAAATGAATTAACTATGAAAAGGATAATTTGAGTCTTGTAAGTGCTGGAGAAATTTGAAATTAATAGAGTTTTATTACTCTAGCATAATGATATAATATATACCCGGTTAATTTAAACTAGGGATGTTGCGGATGCATATTTTTTAACATCTGCGGATACGGATGCGGATTTTTTGCAGCTAACATTCGCAGATGCGGATCTCGAGTTTTTTTAAGAGATACCTAGCTTAATTACACGAATAAATGAAAGAGATGGTAATATTATGAATATTTTTATAAAATATTAAAATTTTTAGTACCTATTTAAATTTAAAAATTAGTGCATTATATTTAATGAAAAGCAATGTCGCTGCCTTTTCAGGCTCCAGCCTGTTTCTCAAAGGTTCATAAATTGATCCCGCGCC
The DNA here is from genome assembly GCA_016648135.1 of Agrypnia vestita. Classification (NCBI taxonomy): domain Eukaryota; kingdom Metazoa; phylum Arthropoda; class Insecta; order Trichoptera; family Phryganeidae; genus Agrypnia; species Agrypnia vestita. The sequence goes on along the minus strand of JADDOH010024337.1, from coordinate 247,911 downwards.
ATTAAATAATTGTTCATTATGAACACTGACTGGTGAAGACGACAAATATCTGCGTGCTAATCCAGATAATATTTTTAAATCACCTTGATTAACGCTTCGCTATGTAAGCAGGCTTTCTGAAATATTTAGTCTTTTTTTGTTGTGATCTGAGAGCAATTTCTTGAGAACAGCATCGTGGGTGTCAGATGTTTCTTCACTTTCATCATCACTTGATGAATCTTAGCATTATGGCAAGATCGCTTTTCAAGCAAGTCTTACTGATCGTACCGGAAGTCCCTGGGGGTTCCAAACCTTTTTCCAGGAAATCTCTCATTCTCATTTTTTTCGCTTTTTCGAAATATGTAGACATATGGAGAATGAAATGAAATATGGAGAATCATCAATATTTCTCGTCTTCAATATTTCATCTTTAATCTTTTCCTCGGTTACTGGTTTGAAAAATTTGTACTTATAGCGAGGGTCTAACTAAGTAAGTGGATATGGCATATAAATTGTTTTCTTCCAAAGTAGAAAACTTAGCTGAAACTTCAGTTTTCAGAGTCGTGACCACCAGTCGAATCGGATTACACTCCTGTTATTTTGTTAAATGGTCATCATTTTTTTCATAAGCGTTTGAACTATTGGAATCACTGAAGATATGAGGGTCTGAACTCAACACAGCATTCCATGATTTTCCACTCTTCTGGCAAAAATGGGTCAATGTCGCTGTCGTTAATATAAAGACTTAACGCATCTTTTACCTTTAAAAATCAAACATGTAAAATGAACTGTTATATCGCGTAAGTACCCCATTTGCATCCGCAAAAGCTCCGCATTGTAATTGCGGATGCAAACATTAGCAACATCCCTAATTTAAACCCCGATTATTCGAAATTTTTAAATAAGAATGTCCCAAAATGAAAATTCATGGTAAATTAACCTCGATAATTCAAAAACCACGGTAATTCTAAATAATTTTTAACCTCTTGCACCATAAATCAATACATTTTAGGTCACGTAATTCAATTTTTCTTTTGAAATTTTACTAAATTGAAAAACATTTCAATTTTTTTCACAAGTGAAAATAACAAATAGTCGATATTGGATAGGTTTTTAGTTCAGTAATACCTATTTTAGTAATAAAAATGTCACAATCCTTGTACTGGCATAATAAATATTGCGTTTTCTAAATGATTTCTTGAAATATGCAAAAATAGACATTTTCAGAAAATTGTCTACTTTTTTTTTTATGAATTTTGGTATTTGCAATCGCATTGTGATTTATTTTTTATTTTTGTACCTTGAATTTCGAATTAATGGGGTTCTGCATAATTCAAAATCATCTTTTTTTTTGGTACCTTGAATTTCAAATAAATGAGGTTCTACTGTAGCTGTGTTATAAAATGTAGAGGAATATGGCAAAATAAAAATGTCTAACTTTGTGGACTGTTAAAAGTTTACTTACCTGAATTGTAATTTTTAAGGATACGATCCGGACCCAATAGCAGCCTGGAAGAAAAAGGTGGCCAAGGAATCTGCAGGAGGAGACGAAGAAGAGGCAGAAAGTGATGTGGATGAGAAGGAAGAAGAAGATATCAAGCCGGGCAAAGGTGGCAAACCAGTCGATCCAGGTATTGTTATTGCATATGTATCAAAAAGGCATTTTTTAATTTCAAGACTCACTCAAATCCGCCCGGCACTTAATCTGGCCGCTTCTAATGGTGCACATCACTAGCGGCAGCATCCCAGTTGTTTGTACTTACATTAGTGTTAAGACATGCTCGTTTAATAACAAAGCGTTCATCGTTTTTATTGCTTAAAATCTTGTGCATCCTTTATCGAACGTGGCTGGTTATTAAAATTTATTTTTGTTTGTGTTTTAGGATAAGAAAAATTTACAGTGGTGTCGATTACCGACTAACGAACATTTCATTTACGATTTATAATTTATTTAACGAATGTAGCTCATTCGTTATTAGAGAAGCGTCTATACGGGGTTTTTGAATTATAGAATTTTTATTTTATACACATAGCTTAATTCGGGTGCGAGATAAGCCGATGGGTTAAAATAGTGATTTTATTTTTGTTTGTGAGTATTTGTGGTGCAACAAACTTAAAAATGGAAGAATTCATGGAAATAAATATTATCTAAAGGGTATTCTATTAAATGTATTACCTGTCATATTTTATTATTTGTATTTTAACAATTTTTATATTTCAGAAAAGGCATTCTTAAAATTGGGCGAAGTTAAAAAATTCAATTACCTACTGGGTATGTCCATGTGGATGCTGACCAAAGAAAAGAAAGACGAGTTGTTGAAGCAGAGGGACCAAAGAATTGCAGAACTTAATGCACTTCAGTAGGTTTTTCAATTTTCATTATTTATATTCAAATATATCAATACTCTTAGCACAAAAATAAAATGAACCTCTTTGAAAGGTTTTTTTTTTAAATTTATTTTTTATTATTAACACTTTCCAATTTAACACTCTTCTCAAATGTAAAAAATAAATATATATTTCAGAGCTAAGACACCGTCCATGCTCTGGAGAGATGATCTGGATGCATTTATGGACAAATTGGATGAAGTAGAGGAAAAGGAACGTACGGATGAGCTTGGACTCAACAAAAAAACAAAGGCAATAATGGTATGTATGAAAACTTTCATTTTAGTACATAACACATATGTATATGGAGGTGGTGTCTTATTTATATGCAGTTTGCTTTTAAACTTTTACAGTGACTCTTAATATTTTATTTTCTATTTATTGAAACAGAAGTACATCAAAATCTCAATTTTACATTTTTTATTTTTACATTTTTTCACTACATACTTACACCATACAAATATTTCCGGCCTGTCAATATATTTTCTTAATTATTGTAAACAATATTCAGTTTGTTACATTTATGTAAGAATAAAAGTTCTATCTATATTACGTCCTAAAAAAATTTAGTCTGGCATATATATTCTGATATAAATGAATAATAAAACCCACATTTTCGAAATATGCATTTGCAGTGAAAGTCCATTCTTAACTGCTAGTTTACATACTGTTTATACTTTCTCTCATTGAATATTTATTATAATATATTCCTCATATATATCATATTTTGCTCTATCCTCAGAAAAGTGTTAATACAGTAAAACCTCGTTAATTCGAAATTCAAGGGACCCGAAAAATAAATTTCGAATTATAGGGGCCACAATTAATTTGAAATTTTAGGTACAAAAAAAATCGCAGTGAGATTGTGAAATTTGCCAAAAACTCTTGAAAAAACTGTTAATTTTGTTAAATTTATGCTTATATTTAAAGAAATCACTTTGAAAACGCAATATTTAGGCATTATGTTAATGCAAAGATCGCGAAATTTTGAGATATTTGGTGTTCTCACTCGCGAAAAAATCTTTTTTTCCATTTCTGTCACGTCTGGATGGATGGCCATATTCAAAAATGTTTTGTTATACTTGAATTCAGTGCCAGACTAATGTGGATCCGGTTCAAAATTGGAGTCACGGGGGTGTTTCTAGTTATAGGCTATGCCCCGGTTAATTCTGAAAAGGACGAAGTGAAAAATGAATTTTGGACGAATGTTAGGGATGTAATGAACGTGAAACGAAGCAATGAAAGAATTATCTTCGCAGGTGATCTGAATGGCTGGGTGGGAACACGAAGAGATGGCTTCGAGACTGCCCTTGGTGTGTATGGTGACAAGAGGATGAATGAGAATGGTAAAAGTTTGCTTGAGGTATGCTTGGAATGGAATCTTTTTGTTTCAAATACCTTTTTTGATCACAAAAGAATCCATCAATACACATGGGAGAGAGGGAATGAAAGATCGATAATTGATTTTGTTGTGGTTGATTCTAGACTAAGGGCCGCTACGGTTGATACTCGGGTATTTCGGGGTGCCGAGATGGAAACTGACCATTTTCTTGTAGTCTCAAGAATAAACTTGTTTCAAGGCTGGCGGTCCAGGAAAAGAACTGTACCGGCTCCGTCTAGAATCAAAAAAGAGAATCTACAAAAGGACGATTTAAGGGAGAAGTTTGAAAGGAAAATTGTTGAAAGGCTGAGTGTAAGGAGGGTGAGTGATCTTAGGATAGATGATGCATGGGATTACTTAAAAAATACCCTTTGCGAGTCAGCGAAGGAAGTCTGTGGAACAGCTAAGCAGGGAAGGAAGAAAGGGGATGCATGGTGGGATGATGACATAAAGGAATTAGTGAAAGAAAAAAGAAAAACGTGGCTCCATCTTCTGACAGTGAGTGAAGATGAATACGCGGGGGCAAAAGATGTATACAATGCGTGTAAAAAAAGAGTGAAAGCAGGTGTGAAAGAAAGGAAAGAGCGGCTGAAAAGAGAGGAAGGTTTGAAAATGTCTAAGAATTTTGGGGAAAACATCAAATTTTTCTGGAAGGAGGTGAAAAAATCTCGATGTGGGACGGAAAGCAATAGTATGAAAGCTATTAAGTTAGCGAATGGAGAAATGTTAATGGATGAAGATAGAATAAAAGATAGATGGGTGAATTATTTCCAGGAAACGTATGAGAGCGAGGAGGCTGTAATAGAGGAATCCGTCGATATTCTCACGGAGAGAAGTATGAATGACGAAAATGAAGTCAGCGAAATAAGTGTGGAAGAAATAAAGTGTGCAATAAAGCATATGAAGAATGGTAAGGCTGTGGGGTATGATAACGTTGCTGCCGAATATATCAAGGCTGGTGGCCCATCAGTGATTTCGTGGCTTCATACTCTATTTAATAAATGTTTGAAGGAGAGCCACACCCCTTTGGATTGGAGGAGAGCAGTTATCATGCCTCTCTACAAAGGTAAAGGGTCGAGATTGGAATGCGGGAACTACAGGGCAATCAGCCTTTTAAGCTCGGTCGGCAAACTTTATGGAAGAATTTTGATAGAAAGAGTAAGGTCGATGACGAAAGAAAAGGTATGGGACGTGCAAGGAGCTTTGTGGGTGGAAGAGGATGCATGGATCAGATATTCTCTCTACGAGTGTTGACGGAAAAGTTTTTAGCGAAAAACCAAAAACTTTTCTGTGCATTTGTAGATCTGCAAAAGGCTTATGATAGGGTTATTAGAGGAAGGTTATGGAAGGTACTCTCTGATTACAAGGTGAACAGTAAACTTATAGACGCAGTTGCATCCCTTTACGAGGGGAGTACTGCGTGTGTAAGAATCAATGGATCTTTCACACCGTGGTTTGATATAACAAAAGGTGTCAAACAGGGTTGTGTAATGTCTCCATGGCTGTTCAACTTGTATATGGATAATTGTGTGAAAGAACTGGAATGTATGAATATAGGAGCGAAAATGAGTGATTTGATTGTATGCTGTTTACTGTACGCGGATGATGCGGTATTAATGGCAAATAGAGAACAAGACCTACAAAGTCTAGTTAGCAGGATGTATGATGTATGCAAGGAAAGTGACCTTATTATGAATGTAAAGAAGTCAAAAGTAATGGTATTCGAGAAGGAGGAAAGTAAGACAACGTGTGAAATACTAGTAGGCAATGAATGTTTGGAACAAGTAGATGAGTTTGTGTACTTGGGAAGTATGTTCGATAGAAGAGGGAATGTTGAGAAAGATATAGAGAGGAGAGTGACTGCCGGGAATAGGGTGAACGGTGCTTTGAATGCAATAATTTCTAATAGAAATATGTCTACCGAGGCAAAACTGGCGGTACATAATGGAGTTCTGGTACCGACACTAATGTATGGAAGTGAAGCCTGGAGCTGGCAGAAGAGGAACGAAAGTAGATTGAATGCAGTGGAGATGAGGTCCCTTAGACGTATGTGTGGTAAATCCATGTATGATAGAGTAAAGAATGAAGATATTAGGAATGAATGTAAAGCTGATCGTAGCATAATACAGAGAATAAAAATAGGGTCGCTCAGGTGGTTTGGGCATGTTGAGCGAATGAATGAGGAAAGAATGGTAAGAAAGATATATGATGCAAGTGTTGACGGCGCCAGAAAAAGAGGGCGACCACGGAAGACGTGGCATGACCAGATTAACCAGATACTGGAAGATGGTCCTGTTAGAAGTCTGAACAACCGTCGAGCTTGCATGCGAAGATGTATGAATGTAGACGAAGCGAAAGTTGTATGTCAGGACAGAAGAGTATGGCGCTCTATCCTCTCTGCCTACCCCCTCGGGGAAACGGCGTGATGGTAAGTAAGTAAGAATTTATGGAACGCTTCTTCAATCTTCACAGGAGTTTAATTTTTGATTCTGCCTTTTTTCCGGCTCAAACCAACAATAAATACGTGTAACAATAAGATAAGTCACTAATAACTTCTTACAAAGAAAATTAAACATTTTAATAACACAAACACAGTTATTAGGGAAAAAATCAAACTAAAGACAAATTTAAAAACATGAAAAACAATTTAAAACACGTTTAGGTATGAGAATTAGCGCAAACGCTGCAAACTAAACTATCCGCGCATATCAAAGCAGCCAACTGAAGAAAGCATACACAGGATTCCCCAATTTTAGGGATCGCGTCACAATATGTATAGAAAAGGGGCATTCCATAAGGTACCGTGAATTGATTCGAAATACGCCAAGAATCGAAAAAGCCATTAATTTTGTGAAAAATGTCTGTTTTTCATATTCCAAGAAATTATTTCGAAAACGCAATGTTTATTATGCTAATACAAAGATTGCGACATTTCAAAGTAATCAATATTGACATATATTTGTTGTTCTCACTTGTGAAAAAAATCAAAATATTTTTTCAATTTTGTCAAAATTCAAAAAAAATTTTGAATTACGCAAACTAAAATGTATTGATTTATGGCGCAAGGGGCTAAAAAATATTTCGAATTACGAATTACCAGGGTTTTCGAATTATCGGGGTTAATTTACTATGAAATTCACATTTTGGGACATGCAAATTTTAAAAATTTCGAATTATGGCGTATTTAGAATTATCGGGGTTCGAATTAACGGGGTTTTACTGTATAGTTTCTCCATATTTGGTTCTTGGGTAATTTCTAGATAATGTTTTAATTTTTTTTTATTAATAATTTTTATTGGTCATCCACAATCTTCCCTTTTGACCGACTTTAGCACTTCCTTGCGTTCTCTACATTTTCATTACAAGAGACAAAAGTATGCAATCACAAATATTTTCATCGGTCTAATCCAACTTTAGCCCCTCTAAATAATAATTAATAATAAAGAAAAATTATTTTATTTTATAAACTTGATCACGAGAACTCATAAAAAGGGTTCAACATTTTGATTTTTACACATGTATGTCAAAAAAATGCGACCAAACTTATTGAATAGTCTAGAACACACATGAAAGTTCAGGTTTTAAGTGGAACTTATTTCCGTCATGTAATATTTAATATTTTATCGTATTTTCATTGCTTACCAAGGCTGAAAGAATGAAGGTAGGTAAGATTATATTCTGTAATTTGTATGATTATATAATTGATAAAGTAATGTATTGTAACAAAGCCTTAAACGTGTTGAAGACCAGACCTCTTTGAGGTTCTACAAAGCTGACCTTTGCTAGCTCAGCGGATCAAACAATATTCTTGAATAAATATTCAAGGTTCAGTTCACAAAGGGTTCCAAGCAAAAACAAAATAAGGTTTGGTTAGAATGACAGTTTATATTGTAAAAGAGAACATATTCAGTAAGTAATGACATTATGGACAATGAGGGTGATGGTAACGACAGTAAGTTTATTTATTTAGTAAATTCAATGAAATGTGTGCTGGCAATACAGTTACACAAAGGTGTCGGTCTGGTAATTTAGTCATTACGATACAGTGATAGGCTGAGAGGTACTCATAAGTAATCTGATTTCGGGGATTGATCTGTTTTGTCAGGATAAGTGATGGATGGTTGGTATGCGTTTGTCCTGGCAGGAGTGCAGGGGTGTCGGGGCTGGTAGGCGTGGAGTTGCTCTGGGTAGTTTGTACGGGTAGTTAGTTGATTGAAATTAATATGTATAAAATACACTGAGGAGTGTCGCTCTAAGGGTGATGAAGGGGATGGAAGAAATGGTGAACATAGCCATGGCGTAAAGGATCTTTAAGCCTGCCGACAACAGGTCGTAAGCCCTGTGGCTTCCGTCCCCTGCTTGCTCCGCACAGCGGGCGCAGATTCCGGTCCCTTTCTGGTGAGACCTTGTAATTTTCACAAATTCCTATTAAAATTACTTAGTATAGGCGGACTATTTTATAATAAATAAGTATGCAGTAAATAAATTTTTATCCTTAAAAATTCCACAAATGGAATATGTAATAGTTTGGAAGATTATTTACTTATCCTAAACATTGTATTTCAAATTGAAATTTTATATTTCAAAAAGAAATTTAAGTAGGAATGACAAAAAAAATTGACTACAACGCAAATGATGCGTAACGTCTTTTCTCAGTAACGCTCAGTACTGTCCACTGATTCGTCTTCTTCCACTTTTTCCATCGAAGACTTCTTTATCGACTCGTCCAAACAGCTTGGACGAGTCTGTAACGAAGTCTGCAGCTTCCCATGAACCGAGCGTAAACACGTTACAGTTTACAGTAAAGATGTTAAAAATTCAAAATAATTTATTAATTCATACTCACAAAGGAAACTTTAAAATCATGTTAAAAAAACCAAAAAAGTTGTTTCGAACCAAAAAGATATTTAGGTAACATTAAACATACTGTAACAAGGCTAAAAATAATTACGCACTCCTGTCAAGTGACAGTTTCGCATAAAACAGCTTTATACATATTTGAAAAGTATATGACAAATGAACAGCTGTCTTATTAATATTTTTCCTAAACTGGTATTATTAAATCGCTTCATTAAGGATAAAATTCTTTTACAATTTTTTTGTCAGAATCATTAAAATATATGTTGTACATTATTTTTGTTTTCACCGTTTTTTTCTAAACCGAAGTTATTCAGAGATATTACAAATCTAAATTCAGTATAACCCTAATTGATCGAATTTGACATTTTCATCCGATGCTCAATATCGATGTTGAATATGCCGAATAAAATTAATAAATTCGAAATTGGAACATTTTTCATTCCTACTTTCTGTTAACTCCTTTCACAAAATTACTCCCATAAACCTAGCGTAACAATGATACACATCAAAAAAATCAATGTACAATTTAGTTTAGCTCTATTAAAATTGTAGCTTAATAAATCTTTCACCATTCGCGCACACAGAAGTCCCTCGCTATCCACGGGAGTTACGTGGATAGCAAGGAACTTCAGTTTTTGAGAAATGCCACAAATGCCGAAACCGGGAATACTGTGGTTTCCATTGTAACAAACAGGTCCGTTCCAAAGTGTTAAATAGCAGTGGCGTGCAGCGCATACAAGCAAAAAAGCTGTGCTTTAGTAAAGATTCTGGGGAACAAATATTAATTAAATAATCATTATCTTAATAAAAAGTCTATTTAAAATTCTAGCTGTAATTTGTCCTGTGGCTGGTTTATTTCCGACATTTCTGTCCATTCTTAATTTATCTCACTTGTTTGCACCCAACAAATTTGTTTCATAGATCTAGTCAAGTCTAGAAAAAATTCGTTCTGAACTCATCTCTATGTTGTGAGTTTTTTGTAATGGACAAGTAAATTTTTCATATACGTTTCTTCGAAAGGTCCAATGTGACATGAGAACTGCGCGTACGTCACTTACAGAAATAACATTTTTTACAGTTTCCACCCAAAAGTTTTTGTGTGAATTCTATTTCTATTTCTATGGTGAATTCCATCTGTTAAATCATAATGATTATGTTGAGTAAGTTTGTTCTTTTTTCTTTTATTATCTTAATATGAATTACTGAGTTCAACAATCACGCAAATTCAATCCGTTTATATTTACAAGAATTAGTTTATGGTAATTTATTAAGAAATTTCGTAAAATGTAGGTTCTTGAATTTTTTTAATGCAATATTAACCCGATCACTGCCGCGACCGGATAAATCCGCGGTGCCTCGCAGTTCTCCACACGCCGCGAATGGATAAATGCGCGCACACCCTCACACAATTCTATACGCATAATAAAACATGAAATTGAAACGTCTCTTTTTGTATCGCCTACTGCCATCTATGGGGATTAATTTTAAGAATTTACTGTCACTCATTGTTTAAAAAATGTTGTAATCTGCATTTTTGTAAATGATTCCATCTGACAGCCGATAGAGCTCGCAAGGGTCATCACTTATCATTATTTATTACAGGACATCCCGGAATCCGGAAACGTCACTGTCGGATTCTTTGTTCACAGAGAGCTTTTTTTTTTGATAAAATTAAACATTTGCCAGTTTTTTCTCGCACTTGTTTTGTTTTCTTGTAAAGTAAAGGGATTATGTATTATTATAAATAACTTTTCAGCATTATAAGTGTGTTTATTATCAATTATTGCGAAGTGATATTTATTATCTTGGAATTGGTTCACTTCTTAGTTTTTCTAAGTATTATTTTTTGAATTTAGGTTTATTACAATGGCAGAATTTTCAAATGGCGAAAGCAAAGGCAAAAGTATTCACTTGAACCCATCAACCCTCAATGTGTCACGTGACAAAATGGCAACTTCATATTAAAATTAGAGTTGATGTTGATTTTAGACAGAAATATCATAGCAAAGGCAGCAATATCCAATGACATGGAGGAATGGGCCGACAGACTTAAAAAAATTATATTTGTGGTATATAATATTACAAGTTAAGAATAAGTAATTTTTGTCATTTGATAATTTTAATGTGTTTTTTCGCAGAATAAAAATAATAAGAGCAGAAAGTCTATACTGGATACATTGCCTTCTAATGATGCAAGAAGAATTGAACCCAAGATCCATGATGACCTCATAAAGAGGATTCAAGCTGCCGAAAAGTTAAAACAAAGAAAGGAAATCAAGAAGGAATATGACCCGGTGAGTAAAACTAAAATTATTTTTAATTCATATATCCATATTAATCGAGTAGTAGTTTCTGTCTTTTTTGGTCTTTCAACACTGAAAAATCTGCATCTAGTAGGTTTTTCACTTTATATAATGTATCTTTCTGTTTTATTCCCCGCTATTCTCTAGATAACAACATCGTTATCATATCTCACATGAGAAAATAGACGGAACATGTTGATTTTGATGAGAAATGTCAAGAAATGGCAAATATCAATATTTCTATCATTATAGTGGCTTTAACATATTTTATTATTATGAATAAATGGCTCTAATTTTACACATTTTTATACATATTTGGATGTTGGATTTTAACCAACTTTTGAAATAAAATTATTACTTGATGTAATATTCATCATGTCAAAATTAATGAAGTGTACAATGTTATATAATAGTGGTCAAGACATGGTTGTTATGGTAACACGAACCAACGAGAATGAACCCGATCGATTGTTTGATTAATATTATTGTATTGTACAGATTGATATTTTGGTCATGGCACTTGAAGGAAGTGTTGTCTACTGATGTATCTGCTGAAAACGAATCTTCAGAGACAAAGCTGATGGTACCAGACCATTCCAAATGGTTGTGAAAACATGAAATATTCTTAATTACTTTAGCAGACATTGGAACACAACACATTCTTGAAGTGCCATCACTAAAGATCCAATTTGTAGTTTACAATTTCATATTAATTCAGGCCCTATTCAAGGAAATGAATTGTATTGTGTAATACCATGCATAAATGATGAAATTTTCTTTTGTATCTAAAGGGTTTTTTGGCAGCGGATGGAAGCTCAGATAACACGAAGAGCTTATTGTCTGCTGAAACGAAAGTAAACACAAGATCATTTAAACAATATTGGTTATTGCCAGATAACAACAATCGAGATGAATTTCCTTTTTCTATTCCAGGATGATCCGAGTGGTATAAGTCCAGTGGCAGTTGAAAAGAAGACCAAAGCGCCGAGAGTTAAGAAAGAAAAACCAGAGAAGAACACCGATGGTTTGAAACAGTCCAAGTTAGCTTTCAAGAAGGAGCCTGCTGCCAAAAATGCTGTAAGTTGTTATAGTCGAACACAGATTTTATGCTTTCCCACAATTCATATAAAAAAATTTTGTTACTGTTTCATACAATACCGTACTAAAATTAAACTCACTTTCCGCAAACAAAATTTCAAATAGTCTTTATTCTTGTACAATTAAATTAAACCACGTGATATAATTTGTATTGAAATTTCAAAACTGAAGTGTTCTGAATTTTTTTTTTTACAGAAAACCAAGAAAAAAACTATTTCTGATAGCGAAGATGATATTGATGTGTCGGGAAGTGAAGCCAGCTTCACAGTTCAGCCCACTGTGCCCAGAGAACGTCCTAACGCCAGAAGAGCCGCTTCCAAGGTGCAATATTAGTTTTAAAGTTTGTCTTTATCAACTTTAACCTTTTTGTCTCGCCGCTAACTTATTGAATAGCGCAGTAGTTAGTTATGTTTGACAGAACATCTTAAATTCTAGCGATATAATGAAGAATCTAATTTTGTTTTAGGTCAATACTTACACCCAACTATTAAACTCGGACAAGAGTGATTCTGATTCCGAGCCAGAGTTATTCGAGAACAAAAATGAGGAGTCCTTCAAGCCACAGACAATACAGGACAGTGATAGTGATGATGATTTGTTACATGCCAAGAAAAATGGAACTAGTAAACCCAGTCCTATGGATTCAGGTTAGTCCTTTGGTTTTTTGCACATTTGACTATTCACTCACAAAAAAAGCTATCATTGAAACTAATCATATTTTCTTTTCTAATTTGTCTCACAGACAATCTGTTCGATTCTCTGATGGAAGAATCTAAAGAATTATCTCCACCTCCTGTCAAATCATATGCTTCCACAAAGCCCGCTCCCAAAGCATACGTGATATCTGACAGTGAAAAGAGCGATGCAGAGAGCCCCCCTGCCCCTGAGAGAGAACCTTCTCCTCCACCTGCAGTCAAGAAGGCTCCCGCAGGGAAGAGAAAACTGCTCGGAGGCCCTATCACCGCTGCCAAGAGGCCGGCCAAGAATTTTTCTCAGGATTCCGATAGTGATGATATATTTACAAAAAAGGTATGTCCAAAATTGACTGATATATAATTTACACATATGTAAAAGCACACTGATTTCAGTGATTTAATAATATAATATCAGTCCTCGTCGAAAGTGAGTCTGACTCCAGACCGTTGCTACTGTTGATCTGTGCAAAGATTTTTGTTTGGTGCCCTATTTTTTATTTTTTCCCCTCACTTTCCGCAGACAAAATTTAATTGTCTTTATTCTTGTACAATTAAACCTCGCGATCATAATATGTTCTGAATTTCTGTTCTGAAATTTCAAAACTGAAGTGTTCTGAAATTTTTTTTATATAGAAAACCAAGAAAAAAACTATTTCTGATAGCGAAAATGATATTGATGTGTCGGGAAGTGAAGCCAGCTTCACAGTTCAGCCCGCTGTGCCCAGAGAACGTGCTAATGACGGAAGAGCTGCTTCCAAGGTGCAATATTACTTTTAAAGTTTGTCTAATAGCGAAACTGACATGTGACGCATGTTCAAAGTGTAAAAAGGATGAAACCGTTCGAAAATCCATATAAAACCTTAATATATGAGAGATATCAATTGCTTTTGAGCGTATTATACAATAATAATAATTCATATAAATGTCAAATTTGGCGTAGAAGTTTGATTAATAGTGAAATAAATAATGAGGAATATTCGGCAATATAAAGCACGTGTAGTCTCTGCCGTGGCCAGCGACATTCTGACGTATGAGGATGTCGTTTTTCATACTTTAGAATTTTTATTTTAAAATAATAATTAACATGTTTTTAATAAAAAAATGTAGCTTTTTAATAGTGAATGAAGACTCAAAGTGCGAATATAGATACAGTATATTGTTTAAAATCATCTTTTTATATGAATAAACAACATTTGAAAATCATCAAAAATCGTAAAAAGTTCTTGCAAGTTTGAAACATTGTAACTTTATTAATATTGAATATTTCTTAATTTCCTGAGTAAAGTTACTAGATAATTAAGTAAACTTTATACATATAAAAAAACATATTATGCTTACATACAAATATAAAACAAACCTCTCTTCGCCGTGGAACATTAAAAACATTTTTTTTGCCGCAGCCTGTGGATTAATGGCTATATTTTTCTTAATTATTGTAAATAATGTTCAGTTTATTACTTTTATATAAGAACAAAGGTTCTATCTAAGTTATCGCCCTAAAAAATTGCAATCTATCATATACATTCTGATATAAATGAATAATAAAAACACACATTTTTGTAAAAAATGCCGAAATATGCATTTGCAGTGAATGTGCCGCCCTAACAGTATAAAGATGACATTGACAACAAGTTACATGGTTAGAATATCAATTTTTTTATTGTGCATACAATGCAATTACAACCTCACATTAACAGTTTTGATTCTGTCACAGATCCCTAGACACCTGGTCAGGGTATAACCCATGTGACAGAAAAATGATTATAATATTATGCGGTAATATCTTATGCAGTACACTGAGGAGATCAATTGATTTTTCACTGATTCTACAGGCCTTATATGAAAAAACACATGATGAGATTTATCTGGAATATCGCGTGTAAGATGTACTCTATTGCCTGCCCAACATAACTTGGCGTGCGGCAAGATTGGAACTAAAACCCGCCCCGCCTGCACCCAGCGGTAACCCCTCGCCCTGTAATTCAGTACAATTTTGTATTTGCTCGGGAGCTGTGACATCTTGATTATCAATATACACTGAATTATTATGTCCAATACAACCAAAACAGTCTGGGGTGGTGCAAGAACAATTGCCAATGAAGTATTAAAGTTTTGCGAAGCTGAAAAAGCAAATAATGGACCGATATTACCATCTGACAGATAGAGCTGCCGCCGCGGACGCGCAATGTATGTGTAAGCTGTGCATACGACGCACATTGTTTTGTTGTGTTGGTGTTTATGGATATAAACATTAATACAACTAAATAATGTGGCTCGTACGCACGGCTCACACATACTAATTCAATTGTCTTTCCTAAATGAAAAGAACTTTACCAATGTCGTATTTCCATCCCGCAAACACAAATGTTTGACTCCACAAATTCCATTTATGAATTCCAACTAGTTTAAAACATTTTCAAAAATAAATGGGAAAAACAGCAAAATGGTCTTTAGTTGGTCCCACCTGGCGGTTAATAATTAAATAAATAATTTTTTACTATGCCTTGTTTTAATTTCTCCCAATAATTCTTAGAAAAATTTGTTTTAGCTACTTAGTTTTCATGGTCGTGCAATGAATTTTTATTTGCCGACATTTTCTCATACAAAGATCAATTGAAGAAGTGCTAATCAAGATTTTTCTACTAATATTTATTTGTTACCTTTACAGACATCTAAACCAAAAAAGAAGGTCAAGAAAGCTGCGAAGGGTTCTGGTTCAGATTCTGAGGACTTTGTACCGAGCGATGACTCAGCGAAAGTGGCAGCGACCACTAAAAGCCGTCCCGGAGCCAGAGCCAAGAAAGCCACCAAGTATACTTTCAACGAAGACTCTTCAGAAGACGACTTTTAAGGTGTAACTTAAAGTGAATGTTTTGTGATTCTAGATCTGGTTGTGAAGACTGTTTTACAATCAGTTGCTCCGAGTTTTGAATACCATCGACTCTTAATTTTTGTACACATGGTGGCAGATTGAATTAGAGATTGATGAGAGTTGTTTTGTAGCAATCTATGTGAAGTAATCTACGTGTTAATTTCTAAGGATTTCATGATCTGTTTTAAAATACTATACTACTACAATAGAAGAAGAATTACAGCAAAGAAGTACCTCAATTTTTTTACTGTATAAAAATTGTGATTGTATTTTACCTTTTAACTTAGATCACAGATTAGAAATACATTGTCTTTTAGAGTATCTGAGGTCAGTGCCACAACTAAACTATTGGGATTCATTTTATATTTTTATGTGTGCATTAGAAAGTTGTGACAACAAATTGTTAGTTTTCCAACATAGATAATTTTAATATGTGATGTTAAAATAAACCCCGTGACTAATAAGACTTTCAAAGAAAAAAAACAATTTTATAGATAAAATGAGGAATATTTAAATACTTTTAATTCTTTTCTTTTGTATTTTTAAAGTAACCCTGATTTTATTTAATAAAAATTGAAACTCTGTGATTAATTTAAAACAATTATTGCTTTTTTGTCAACTGTTGACTAGATAAGTGCTGGATCCATTGGTTTAACACCATAATGTAAATTATCATTTATTTATGTATTTATCCAGGCCTGTACATAGGTCACATATTTATTTTAAAAATCTTCATTTTATTCTCTTCAGAATCATCCTGTAATTATCATTAAAAATATTTGGTTAGAAATGTCTACAGGTAATGTTACTGTGAACTATAAAGTTAGAAACAAATAACTTTTCTGATTTTTTTTAATATCAGCACCGTGTACATAAATGAAATGAATTGTTTCAAAATATTGAAAATGTCAGATATCCGTCGGAACATAACTTTGTTTTCGGTTATTTAAATATATTAAACATAAATGTTAATCAGTATTTGCTCTTTCGTACAAAGCTAACTCGCACTGGGTTGGCTGAAAGGAAGGATAGTTCCACATTTCATGTTGGCCCTGCGAGTTGTTGGCTCTAAGAAAGATTCGTTCCACAGTTTGTTATGGCCCTGAAATTCGGCTGTTGGAATTGATTACTCAGTACAAGTGTAGATTAATGTACAAATTTAAGATATTCTTAACTGAAATAAAAAATATTCTTTTATTATTTCACTACTAATTTTCTGTGAATTTACTTTTGTAATAACAAGTAAATGAATGTTTCATTTTTATCATTCGACCTACCAGTTTGGAATTTTACATTCAACTATTCAAAGATTTTAATTTTTTATAGTTATTTTATATTAATTTTCATTTAAATAATTTAAGATGTATGTCAAAATTCTCGAATAAATAAAATTCTCTCTATATTGTTTTGTTGATTTTCTGTTTACCCTTTTACTATATTTCTAGTGCAAATTTTAGCCTTTCTCAGTATGACTTATGAGTTCTCAGATGCTGGGATAAATATTATTTAAGTTTTCCAAACTATTTATAGGTAATTAATTGTTGTTACTTTAAGGGGTTGTGCGAAGTCAGGATTTTCCAATTTTTTATTTTTTTATTTGATTTTCGTAATGTAGAGGAAAGTGCCCATTTATCAGGTAGTTGCCCAATTCCGGGTACCCCAATATTTCGAAACTGATGCCTGTTACGCAAACATATCGATCGGTAAAACCATTGGTCATTACGACACAAAGAATTGACAGCCGCTGTCCGCTCGGTCGTGAAGTGTGCGACATTTATATAAATACTTGGAGAAATTATGTACAGGGTGTACCAGAGCTAACAGCAGAGACTTTGCCGGTAGAGTCGTGCCTATGTTATGAGTCTAAAATGTACAAGCAACCATGACCTAATCAATAGTTATGGAGATATGCAATATCAAAGTTTGCATTTTTTTTTTCAATATTTCTGACTGGAGATATGCAATATCAAAGTTTGCATTTTTATTTTCAATATTTCTGACTTATTTTTTGTAAAAAGTTGAACTATCATTACAGTAACTTATATCGATTATGAAAAATTTATTTGCTTTAATACAACTTAAATAAAATGATAAAAACTTTGTAAAAAATAAAGTTTTTAAATTTTTGCAAGGTTTTTATAATTTTATTCGACTTGTATTAAAGTGAATGAATTTTTCATAATCGATATAAGTTACTGTAATGATAGCTCAACTTTTTGCAAAAAATAAGTCAGAAATATTGAAAAAACTATGATGTCGCATATCTCCTTAACTATTGATATTAGGTCATGATAGCTTGAACATTTTCGACTCATAATAGAGGCAGGAATATAGTCCTGCGAGGTTATTAATGTTTTCCAAATAACCCTGTATAAGAATAAAAAGCTGAACATAATTTACATTAATTTAGAAAATATAAGTGTTAATTAACGGGCAGCGGCCATAAAATTTGTTTTCAGTGTCTTAGAAAACATTCTCAGGTAGGTAATTTTATAATTAGTATTATTATTGATAATGGGCAGGCAGCTTAAGCTGATAGGCCCATAACACTGTCTCTCATTTGAGTATCCAGCCTATTCTTAAATTGGCTGACACAACGCCCTCAGGCAAACTGTTCCACATATTGACCACTCTATTGCTTAATGCATGCTTTCTTGGGTAGAACCGAGACTTGTTCAACTTCAGGTGATGTCCTCAAAGGCCCACATTAGTGTTTAATGCAAACATATCTGTCAGTTTAGGAATATTGTAGTAGCCCGATAAAATCTTGAATGTCTCGATGAGGTCACCTCTTGCTCGTCGCTCCTGAAGAATGGGCAGTTTCAAGACTCTCAGCCTTTCCGCATATTCCAGGTTTTTAAGACCCAAGGGCAATTTTGTGGCTCGTCTCTGAACATTTTCCAGTAAAACTATATCTTTAGCAAAATATGGATTCCAGATCTGAGAGGCATATTCGAGGAGAGGCCTCACATATGTCTTATAAATAGTTGTGAACAATGGTACCTACCGTCAGATGCTGGAATGATCTTCTCACCAAATACAAAATAGAATTAGCCTTCTTAGGTCCGGTTGTTTCAAGTTCGATCAAAGTAAGCGGTCGATAAAAACATAGATTTTTACGAAAACGGATCGTCTGATTGGTGGAGAACGTAAAAATCTATGCTTTAAGAGAACGCTTACTTTAATCCAACTTGAAACAACCGGCCCTTAACCACACTCGCTATGTATGTGGAATATGTTTTAAAGTTTACATTACGGTGATACAACTATACTAAAATAATTAAGAAATGTTCAATAGATTAATTAAATGTTCAATAATTAACCTGATTATTTTGAAATTCAAGGGATCCAAAAAAAAAAACATTTCAAATCATGCGAAACCCCGATAATTCGTAACAAGGTACAAAAAAAATTGCAACGGATTGCGAAATTTGCTAAAAATCGTAAAACTCATGAAAAAAGCTATTAATTTTGTGGAAAACATTGTTTCGAAAATGCAATATTTAATATGTTAATACGAAGATTGCGACTATAACTATTTCTATTACTAAAGTACTGGATATTGACATTATTTTTGATTAAAAATTACTAAAAACATATTTCTATGCAACATTTGTCTAAAATATGAAGTTATTATATCATACTATCAAAAGCAAATAATTTCTCCCATATAATAAGGTTTATAATAATTAGTTTTATATGAATTTTATTTTCAGCCTTGTATAATATGTGCATAATTTGTTTTGTTATCCGATTAGGTCCAGTCTCAAAAATATGTTTAAGTTAAGGCAATGACTCTACGCGCCACAAATGCGCTTGGGTGTCTACTAACATGTAATTTTTCACTGCAAATGCACATTTCGGCATTTTTTACGAAAATATAGGTTTTAATTATTCATTTATGTCAGAATGTATATGATAGACTGCAATTTTTTTAGGGCGATAACTTATATAGATTAAATGTAGAAGAAACAAACACTCCACAACAAAGTGCGTACAATCTACGACCTCGAAAGAAATAATCAGTTCGGCCTTCATCCCCGCGGTGATAGGACGCTCTCCCGAAGACGCTGGATAAGACTTCTGCGAAACGTCGAGATTTACTTCTCTATGAAATATACAGTTCGTTTAAAATATCCGTTCTACTTAACACATAAAAAACTAAGCATGCTAGTTTATTCCAGAAATAAATACCCAGGATGAAAACATCTGTATCAAAGCTGAGAATTATAACATGGGCACATTGAACTCACTGCATGAAAGATATGTCAAAACATCCTTGAATCTGCTTCTAAGTGGTTTGAATTTAAATATAATTAAACAAATTAACTTAGTTTATCATCACTTTAATCATTGGTAAAAAACTAACTGGTTTCGGAAACATCATTCCTTCGTCAGGGTACACTCAATACTAAATAAACTTTACAAATTATGAACAATCATACCTTAGTGTCAAGTGTCCAAATGGGGGTAAATAGTGGGGGGTGCAAAAGAAACAGGTGAAACGGAACATATTACAACAAGATAGGACTGTAAATTAGATTTTTTTGGTTATTCATAATACATTATTATTTATGGATTTCTTAATTTCTAGGGCTTCTAAATTATTTAAACGTATATCTACTTTTACTTTTGTGGCGGTCAAAGACGCATGCATATACACGAGTAAGGAGGTACCGAGTACATCAGCACCTAAACGCGAAAGGCCGTCGCTCTCGGTACGACGGTCGAAATCAGAACGCTGAATTCGGGAAAGAATGACAATGGAAGCGAGGGCAACGAACGAGGACAAAGGCGAGAATTGCTAGAGGGCATGAAGAGTGGATAAACTCACATTGCTGACCAGACTAAATATTACACACACGAGCGGCCGAGTAAGACGAAGTCATAATACGCCGAGTCCTTTGTCCGCAACAACTATAAAAACGGTAGGCTCCAAAGCAGACTATCTCACTTCCCCAGCGGAAGGCTCATATAGCGGAAGACCTCGCCGTCATACCTTCGAACGTCACGCTTTCACTTGTAACCTTTGTACCTACTGTATTCTTTATAACTTTTACTTTTACAATTCAATAAATTCTGTAAAACCATAGTGACTTTACATCATCAACACCGCATCAACTCATCCTAAACCGGAGGGCTCATCCACCTCCACACTTTCAATGTGAAGAATATTGACTGTATTTTTATCAAAACTATGGTTATTCTCAATAATGTGATTGGAAAATTCTAAAAAATTTGAATTATTTAAGCATCTTATATGTTTTTTAATCCTAATATCAAAATAATGACTCGTTTTTCCAACATAAAAAGGGACAGTCAATACATTTTACTTTATAAACACCCGAGTGACTCAATTTGTGATCTTTATCTCTAACATTTTGGTTCGAATTTCATTAAAGTATTTCAGAAAATACATACAAAAAGCTCTGGCATCTTTGGGAAATTTATATCCAAGTAGGTATTGAACAACTGAAAGAGTTAGAAACATTTGCACCTATCTCTTTTCAAAAAAAACAATTAACTGCTGATGAACTCCGATTCAAATTGATTTCACAAAAATAAGATTTGATTTAAATTTTACGAAAATCACGTGCAAATCTGATGCTTTGCATTTACTTTTGTTAAGAGCTATGGTACAAACATATTTGTGGATAAATGCCGATGAAACTCAGCTTCAGACAATTGATTATAATTTATTTGAAATATATTATAATATATAAGAGAAATGGTAACCTGTACCCACAACACAACAAATAATGACAAAGAAAAATTTGCCAACTTCAGCCCTGTAAATTCGCAGCGAATTGACGAACAATGGTTTGTAATTGTAAAAAATCTAAATTAACTTGATTTTCGTTGTGCAAGTGCATAAAAAATCATTCCAAAAATATGCATTATTATATATTATTTGCATTTCTTTCATGTATGTATCTTTTAATTTGCTTTTACTCATTAAATAATTTTTTTAATAACAATTTATGATTTTTTTATTAATAATTTCTATTTTATTTTTATTTGAAAACCTTTAATTATTTAAAAAAAACAACTAATGACACTAAAATAATCATTAAAATAGCTCAATAGCGTGAATTCAATCGATTTACTTGCTGCGAAGAGGGAGGGGGTATAAAAAAATTTGGACCAACAGGGTTTCTGGCAACATTCAAAATATTAATCTATGAGCTTTTCTGAACTTTAATCAATTGTCAGAAATCGGTCCTCATATTTTGCATACTCAAGTCCACCCAGCTCCCGGTCTATATGTACATTCTGTTGGCACATCGACATCGAAGAACGACAATAGTAATATCGTCATCTCTTTCTAACATAACAATAAATAAATCAAATTTAACAAACTAGGATATTTATATGATACTGGATTTAGATGAAGTGTCAGGCCCGTCTTGAGAGAGCATGATCAAATCACGCAATATGTACTTTGAATTTGACACTTGTAAAAAAAATATTACCCAGGAGAAAAGAGAAACACAAATACAGATGGAATTTTTTAATTGAATTAACAAGTACATAAATCAAGTTTAGAATTATTAACAGCTTTTCTGGAAGCATTTTATGAAGTAATTATTACACAAGATGGCATACACGAATTATTCAAAATAATTCACCTAAAACTAATATAGCAAATACTATTATTTACAATTTAATTAAATTGTTATAAACTTTCATTATGACAAGTAAATTTTTCTATAGAAAATTTATTATTAAATATTTTCACACTTCATTAAGATTCATACATAATAATACATATTATGTATATTGTAAAGCTGTGATGAGTCTAGCTCAGATTAATAGCATCTCTTTACGTTTTTTGCAGAGACTGGGGGCATGTTTGAACATTTGCATTTACATTTACAATTTTTAAAAATATTGTTTTCAAAACTTATACATTTTCATGATCCTATCAGGAATATTCGAGTTTAAAGAAGTGATTATTGTAATATCTGCAGCAATAAGGATGACTATAAATATAAGTATTACTTTATCCGTCCCGTGGGATTTTCAAAAACTTCAATAATTTTTTCAATGATTAACATTTTTATTGTTTGGAAAATTTTTCACATTAAATGTAAGGAAACCATCTATCTTTATTTTAATGTTATCCCACTTGCGAATTTATGGGCAATTAGTATAATATCAATCATAGATATAACTTTTTCTATTATAGTTTGCTAGCATTCAGGTCAGTATGTTGTTACGTGATTGGTGGTTGTTACTTTTAACGCAATGTGAAATGAGTTAAAAATAATATGATTTTTATAAATGGCATTTATCTTCTAAATTATACTCAAACTCAATATGATAAAATAGGTATCTACACTTAAAATAACGCATTTTATATGAGATTTAATATTGAATAAATCATTCTAATTCTACCATGACTATGAGACCCTTAATTTTCAAGTTTTTTTTGATGTTTAGTAGAATTTTTCAATTTTTGGTGACATAAAATTTTAGTCAATTTTTGTGGATGATAGATATGTTTAGAACAGGTTTAATTATAGGTAATGTGAAAATCAAAAGATGATATTATGCTGAGAAATCTAATTCTTCTGTATTCCGAATAACAAATATTTTTGCAATGCGACATGAAAGTATAAAACTGAGGGGCTGGAAATTTTATTAAAAATAAATATCTCATCAAGATAAGTATACAAATAATGCAGGCACTTGCAATAACAAATTGTATCTTATGGTTTTATTTATTAATAAGTTAACCTAGAATTGATTAATACCTACTAAGTTTGCTTTCTCTATCTGAATATTTTCCACTGAGTTTACTGACAGAGTATCTATCAGAGTACCTATCATCAGTGTGGTAGGGTTTTTCGCCCGCCCTGTAATGTATCTCAGAGGGACCAATAGTCTTGGACCAGTGATGTGTCCAGTAGAGGTCTTCCGGATGCATTGTCCTCGGTGCGTCTCTGCAGACCACCACACAGTACACCATGCTTCCTATCAAGGTCAGGAAGCCAAATATCAGGAAGATGATACCCAGGATCCTGAAAATAAAAAGTAAATCATTTTGCATGGCATGATTCTTTTAACATTTAAAACATAAAATTGATATCACCAAAACTCAGCACAATAATGTATGGTACAGATTTAATACTACAACTACACAAACATTTTTAAACCCAAAAGGTGCCGGAATGTTGGCAAAAAATGATAAACAATATTTAAAGGTGAACGTTACAAAATATGAAACTTATCCTTTTGTTATTAAACTAATCATTTGTAGTTTAATTATCTCAATCTTTACTATTTTTCCATGCAAATTTTATTTTGCCCACACAAGCACTTTGCAAAAATTAATACAATTTTTGCTCTGCATTTATATGATTAAAAACATTAATATGTATATATTTTATAAATTTTGGTACAGGCTTTAATTCTCTACATATATAATCTGTACATAAATATATACATATCTACATAAATTATGAAGCGACTGGAAAACATCTAATATAAAAGTGTGTATAATATTAATAAAATAAAATGAAATATTGTGTGTTTGTCACCAGTGATTTTTTTTCCATCAATTTGTTATTAATATTTTATCTTCTTCCTTTTAATAGACCTATGTGGTCTATTCTCTAGAGGGTAGTGCCACCTTTGAAGTGGATTCCCAGTTGTCTTTCCATTTTTTGGGATGTCTGGCGAGGGTGGGTTACCGAGGGGAGAGAGGCTGATTAAGTAGTACGATATAAGCGAGTCAGGTGCTGTCCATTCTCTGGGTATGACCATACCCGTCCTTTCTTCACTGTCATTATAAATGCATTTATAATGGGGTTGGGCAGCCTTGGTTTAGTAGTAGTTTAGTTAGGTAGTAGTGGTTTAGTAGTAGTGGTAGTGGTGTAGTAGTTTAGTAGTTTATGAGATGAACGAATCAATTTGTCAATTTTTCATGTAAATAATGGAGATATACTAAAAAAAACATTGTCGTTCATCTGTTAAGTCTGCCAAGTAAGTATTTAAAATATTTTTTATAAATCTAGTCTGTGCAATTATTTTTTAAAACAGTTTATCTCAGAATGTACTAAAACGTCACGTAGGATTAATTATATATACAGCGACGATTTGCTGTTCTCACTTTCGAAAAAAATTTAATAATTTTTTCCAACGAACAGTAACATAACTATAAGCCAGTTAAGTCAAAGAAAATTAAACATTTCAACGATACAAAAACAGTTATTAGAAAACAGAATCAAACAAAAAGGGAATTTAAAAAACTGAAAAACAATTTAATAACAACAAGTAGCTTGTTGGTCTTGTGGTTAGGACACTGGCCTCGTGATCCAAAGGTTGCGGGTTCGATCCTCACTCCAGACTAGCAAGTTAGTCCTATTTTCATAGTACAAGCGCTTAGCTTAGTTTGAAAATAGTAAGAATATTGATGTGACACGTATTCCGTGTTCCCATCTCTATTTTTTTTTTAAAAAAAAAAAAAATAAATTTTAAACGCCACTAAGTATGAGTAATTAGTGCAAACCTAAGCTATTAAGGCAGCAAACTGAATAAAGCTTACACGGAATTCCCCAGTTTTAGGTATCTTGACATAATATGTAGGTAATAGAGAAAGGGTATTTCACAAGGTACCGCGAAATGCACAAAGGATGCCCTGTACCGATAATTGCAATAAAACAGCCATGTGCATTGTTAGTTTTTTATAACTCATTTAAAAAAAATCTAATTATGTGACCAAAAATGTATTGATTTGTAGTGTAAGGGTTTAAAAATGAATTACCAGACATATAGAATTATCGGGATTCATCGACTACTTATTAAATCAACAAGTATGAATAAAAACACTATTTTTGTTTTTTTCCACTATTTTATTTTTGAGTATCATGCACCATGTTACGGAAACCTCAGTTTCCTTCTTCAGATGAGTTGAGACTCAACATTTTGGGGTCTTGTATTTTAAAGATATCGAATCATCGGGGTTAGAATTAACGGACTTTTAGGTTTTATAAGGGCTAAATTTTACGAGAAAATGCTCTTCAAATTAGATTTCTATAAAAAGTTAAAATGAAATGATTTTCAAAGTTCAAAGATTATTTTGTTAAATGAATAAAAAATTTGAGGTTATTGAATTCTTGCGGCATCATGGTACATAAGAATGATATATGGTAAATAATATTAATATAGCGGGAAAAGGATGGTTAAGAAAATATGTATACAGGGCAAGTGTTGAAGGTAACGGGAATAGAGGGTGTCCGCGAAAGACTTGGCATGATCAGATTCTACAAGTATTGGAGGATGGCCCTGTTAAAAGCCTCAACAACCATAGAGCATGCATGAGAAGATGTATGAATGTAGCCGAAGCAAAAGTAGTGTGCCAAGATAGAGGAACATGACTTCTATCCTCTCTGCCTATCCCTGCAGGGAAAAGGCGTGATGGTTAGTTATTTAGTTATCTACATGGTATCTAAATGAAAACTTTTACATCTCCAAATTGATTTAATGGAATTGTCATACATATCACTTTAACACAGTGCCAAATAAATATGTGTCTTCTTTGAAATCTACAAGATTTTGTGCGTCAAATAAATATGTAAATACATATTTATTTATCGTTTCTCATATTACTTTCGTAATATTAGTAAGTATATGAGAAACGTTCATCATATTACTTTTCAAATGCAAATTATCCTTTTTAAAATAAAAGACTTTTGTTTGCATACATACTAGTAGTACCTAGGCATGTATATAAAAATATAAATTTGGCGAATTTTCTTTTTTACATTTCTTTAAATTTCAAATTTTTTTTACACTTTACATATTTACAATTTTTAAAATATTAATAACAATTCTTAATCCCAATAAAACATACCATACGAAAACTGGTTCATAGAACTGTATAACAATGACAAATCCTAATGTGACCAGTATGAGTCCAAGGTTGAGGAGTAACATGAGGCAGCACATGCCGCGGATGTTGGGACAGAACGGGTTCGGGGCTGTCATCGCTTCAACCCTCAGACCCGCCTGAAAATAAGAGAGGAAATAATTTAACTTTTTATATATGTATTATTTATTGGTTTGATATTAACTTTGTGGAATGATGTGATTGATTTATATATAAATAAAATAACTTGTATAAGACCACCTTTGAGACCACTTAGAAGTGTTTATGTGTTAAATAAAACGGATATTTTATACGAACCGTATATATATATTTTTTCTGTTTTATTTAACAAATAAATATGTCCAACGACCGTAATAATAACCTTAACTCTTTAACACTCTAGTCTCGTATTTTATATATTTCTTTATATGTGTATATGCATTTATATATAATTTTTTAATGATTTTCTTCAATACATTCTTACAAATATTATTTATTTATTTCAATATACGGTACAAAAGTACCTTTTACATAATACTATATATAAGAAATCCAAAGAGTAGAATAGCAAAAAATTACAGAATTGACGTAGTATAGATAGTTGTTTAAAGTTATAACAATAATTTAGAAAAAGGAGGTGTGAAGTTTAAAAGATAAAACTTAATTTATAAAAAGGAGATGTAAAGTATATACAAGATAAAACAAATAGGTATAATAATTTGTTTGTGATTGACGGCAGGGTGTAAAGCTTTTAGTAGTGAATCTTTACATTGTGCTAAACTGGAATTAAAAATATCAGAGATATGCGCATAGGTGTTACCTAGCCTATGGATATAAGAGAATTAAAATGTGAGTTGGTTCTAGTGTTGTTAAAATAAAATAGTCTAGGTATTCGAGTAGCTCTTTCAAGCGCATGAAACATAAACAAATATAAAATATCATGAGTGTCAAAATGCGAGTTAATAATTTTGTAGAGTAAAATTAAATTAGATACAACTCTCCTGCTGGATAATGGCAATAATTACTGTGATGAGAGATTATTATAGATATTAAATAAAATTTTATATTTTTTTCACAACTTAAGTTTCAAGAGAAACAGTATTATCCCTCATCGACAGCTGAAGTATCAAAACTTTTGATACTGCGCCTGTCAATAAGAAATTATGTTTCTCTTGAAACCAAAGTAGTGAAAAAATATAAAATATAATTAACTTCAGGTGAGATAATAAGGTTAATATTATTTAATATCTATAATAATCTATCATTATGAATAAATAATCCATAAAATCCAAAACCATCAATAATTATTATATTACTGTTGTTAATTTCTTTTTAAAGTATTGAAAGGCTAGACATATTGTAAATTTTTGATATTTTATTTTAACCGGTTATAAAGTAATGTACAATGCTCAATCCTGGTTAGTCAAAATTTTCTGGTACATACATGATTGGACGCCCTAACATTAGACGCGCTATAGCACAGAGGTTCTGAATAGTGATGATATTAAACCAATAAAAATGATGTATTTTTACCTCCATATTGATAAATGCTTTAATGAATGGATTTTATAAAGACTTTACAGCACTAAACACATCCAAACAGAAAGAGTGAAAACGACTGCCTTTATTATATTTGTCGATCGGACAGTCAAGCGACTAGTTTTTCAAATCTATGTAGGCTGAGCACCGATCTGCCCACGGTGTTTGGCTGCAATATTAATTAGATTGATTGATTCCTTTACACATTCTATAACACAATATAGTTATTTCGAAAACCCGTGATTCTAAATTAAACTATTTGGACATTAAACATTATGATTAGTTGAAAAATTTCGCGATTTATTCATTGCGTTTTGCTCGAAACTATGTTTTAAAAATCGGTGACCAAAATATCTCGGCAACCACTGAACCGATCAACTTGAAATTTCTAGTGGTTATTCTATACATAATTATCTAGTCATTGTCGTAGGATTTTTTTAAGTGACTTAGTTTTTTTTATCGGCATAATAAACTCGAATTTTCCCCTAAAAACGCTATTTTAAATTCAAATCCTACGTCAAAGACTAAATTATAGTGTCAATTTTGATAATCTTTTGTTTTGTTTTATTCTGATAATTACAGATGGAATGGGAGGAGTCACCGCAGAGGACCTTTTTTTTCGGCAGTCGACAGGACCCATGAATTTTCCGCCAATTTTGAATATTTTTTAATAAAAATTTTTAAAAATATTTTTAAAAGTATGAAGTTTCACGTAGAAATAATATAAATACCGTAATTCACATAGATTTCCTTACAAAAATTCACAAAAATTGCCTTTTTTCGCGCTTCATAGGTAGATATTCCTTCTTAAACGCATTGGTCCGGAAGCATCAATGGAAGAGGTAAAATTCAGCCCATCTTCAGGGCTGACTAAATAAAATGAAATATTTGACCAGTGCGTTTAATTTTTTTTAAAAATTGAACGGTCAATAAATAAATAAATAAATAAAGAAGTTGATTGGTACCTACCTTCCGCGATGTTTTCGTCCTCGCCGTGGAGGCCACAGAGGGGGCGGCGCCGCTGCGGTAGGAGTACACGCTGCGGGGCGCGCGGGAGTGTCGGCTGCGAAATGTAACCACCGTATTATAATGAAGCCAAGGAATAAGTACCTAATTCAAATATAGAAAATAGTATAAAAACAAATATTCAAACCACCAACTCGTATAAAAAAAGCGGAATAGATTATTTAAAGGGCTGTTTATCAAAATTGTGCGAAAGCAATCCGACAAAAAATGTGTCGGAAAAAATCAATGGACAAGACTCATAAAATAGCGTTGTAAAAATTCGGCAAAAGGCGTTACATTTTTTATCCAGGAACGAAACCTGTCGGATCACAAAACAATACAATTTCAAGGGCCAACATGATTTAAAACGCTAAATACGCAGTGGTCAATGATGCTGCCAAATGCCTTAATCCAAATTATTCGTTAGTTGTAGGTGAGTTGATTTTTGTAATTTTTCTTCGCTGTCAAAAACAACTGATTGTCTCGATGACGTCGTTCCGCTTATGTACATTTTTGGGTTTCTGGACGTTTCGCGAATCTAGTAGTTTATTTCAGATTCTTGTAGTAATTTCTGATTTACTGTAAATTGTCCAGAGTGCTGTTAATCCTTAATTACGTGTTGTTCTTTTCGTTTCTATAGTCTCGTGACAATATTTTTAATTAGACTAGGTTAGGTTTTAGGTAATATTTATTTGCCCGAAAACTCAATGTTTACAAAAATACCGCTCCGAATAATAAGTGTCCAGAAAGATTGTGTCCGCAAAAATCCTGTCCGGAATAATCGTGTAATAAGGTATCTCTATTTCTAAGTAATCTCTATTGAAAGTCAAATGACTTCTCCTTTAAATTTATAAAATAAAATATTCCTATCAAAAATGTATTAAGGGTTGAGATATTAATATTAATAAAGGCTTTATAAAGGAACAAGTCTACGATAATAAGCCAATAATAATTCAATAGTTGAAAGATAACATTAATTCGGAAGTATAAAAAGTTATCTCGGAAGTGTAAAAATGTAATGAAAATCAAAATAAATTGTTGAAAGTTGAATGTAATTTACCTGTAATTTTTAAAAATCAGAATTGTTTAATTTAAAAACCTACATCTATAAAAAATACATCTAAACACAACATCGGCCAACTACGAAACTTGGTTATGTTCATAAATAGAAAACAAAAGAAACAATTTTACTTAATTACTAAGAGTAGGTAGAGTCCGTTCACTTTAGGAAAGTCACTTGCATTAGTGTGAGTAATACCCTCTGTAACACGTAAATTGTATAGTGGTATTCCTTTTTTAAAGCTACTCCATTGGCCCTTTCAGTATCACACTGGCAGTCACGCGGAGCGGTCGTTTCTTTTTTAATTTTTTTTTTATTTAAAGATACGGTGACTGCAAGATCACGATACGGCGACCACAGACTAATCAATATAATATAAATTTAGACAAGGATTCGGAGTCCGATACAGAAAACAATAGTTTATTTTATTGATTAAAATTAATTACGAGAACCATTTAACTACAATTAAACCTGCTTATACAGGGTGTAACAGAACTAGTCCACAAAAATTTACAGGTAGATTCCAGCCTTGATTATGAGTAGAAAATTTTCAAGCAACCATGAATCATTACAGTAACTTTGATCGATAAAAGTTAAATAAAATTCCAATTGGAATGTTTTCTAAATGGAATTGGAAGATTTTTATCATTTTATTTGACTTGTATTTAAGGAAATGAATTTTTCAGATTCGATATAAGTTAGTGTAATGATAGTCCAAAGTTTTGCAAAAAATAAGTCAGAAATGTTGAAAAAAAATGCAAACTTTGATGTCGCATGTCTCCTTAACTATTGATATTAGGTCATGGTTGTTTGAACATTTTCTACTCATAATCAAGGCAGGAATCTATCTATAAAGTATTGTGGACCAGTTCTGTTACACCCTCTATAAATATTATTTATTTATAAATTAGCTATAACCCATCAAAAATGATGTGCTTTTGTTATATATTTCGGCCGCCTGTTAATGCTGGGAGAACAGCGCTATCTAGAGTTGTGTCTTGATAACGTTAGTGATGGACATAATTAAAAAGAGAATTACGCTTTTTTTGCTTCTTATACCTTATTATTATATTATATCACATTATTATTTGAGCATTCTGGTAGCGTTGGTGACGGACATTGTTACGTTTTAATTTTCAATAAACTGAAATATTAAAAAAAATCCAATTTAAAGTATTTTATTTCAAAAAGCGCGTAGTCAATGTTTTCATTTTCTTTAATAACAATTTTGAAATCATATTAATTTTGAAAATGGAATTAATTTTTTATAATACTTGTACCTATGCTTATTATAGGTTTAGAAAATAAAATAATATTTATATTTATTTTTTGCGTCTGTACTCAAAAAAAGTACAGTTGCCGGCAAACTTCTTGAAATTTATTGGCGTAGTGGGGGAATACGCAGAAGACAAAATTTGGGTCTCTTTGGTGGAATGGTACATGCGCAAACTTCGCCCCACTACGCCTTAAATTTCAAGATGTTTGCCGGCTACTGTAATGTTACGATTTTTTGTAAACGCTCTTTTACTCACACTAATGCAAGTGGCTTTCCTAAAGTGAACAGACTCTACTTATGAGCGCTACCTATGGAAGGAAGATATTGACCACACTCGTATTTTATATTGGAGTCCACAAATAGAAAGGCGATATCTTCTTCGCTTTCGAGTGTACGGGGAACCCATTACCCATGCAATATTATTATAACGGTACGCAGTACCGGACTAAGTAACACCATAAAACGCAGTCGTGACAAACTGTGACAGCAAAATATTATATTCTAGGCAGTGACTTTCTTCGCAGGTGCACTTTACAAGACGCACCTGAGAAGAATATTTAACGCTATAAAAAGCTGTGAACATAATTGGCGGCCGTTTACCATCTTAGAACACGCGTTAAAATATGAGCGCCTCCTCCGAATGTCGGAGCGCGCGAGAGGCGGATTGTAAAGCGCTTTAGTTTATGGCCAATAAAAGCAGCGAGCATAACTAGGTAGGGCCCCGAAACACCTCCGGCCGCCTTCGGGCGCGACTAATTTCAAACTGAGCCTAAATGGGGCCGGGCCCGTCTCGCCCTTAACAGATTACCAGAACGGCATCCGTCAAAGGGAATTATCGGGGATGCTGAGTATTCTGGTGAATCGGAGTAATTGCGCGGTTGCAGGTCGTTAAAACGGCTCTTCGTCGGCGTCCGTGGAAGGTGGAACACCTCTTATTTAGGGATAAAGCGGGGAGTTGCCGTCCCAAATGATAGAGCCCCGGCCATACATATAAGGTATCGTAATCGAAATATAATCTGAGTTCAACACGAATTTATAAATAGAAAATGAATCACTCTAACGGTTTAACCGTCAACTGTCATCATCGAGTCTCCAGTCTTCGAATTTCCTTATCAGTATCAAAGAATTGAAGGAAGTGAAGTGCAAAAATAGCAATATGGCATCTTAAGATTGTTATCCCAACAATTAATGGACGAGAATTAGGTGTAGGTATATCTCGGTGTTCAGTATTCGTTGTACTCAAATATGGAGATTTGTATATTTTTACATATCTCTCTCAAATTAAATACCTTTATTTGCGGTGTCTGATATCTGCAATGCCTTTAGAAAAGTGATTTCACCGGTGCCTTCTCATCCAGATGGTCTGGTCTGACAGAACATCAAACGGATTATCGAAGTACCTATCGCAAACGTAACTTCACAATTCTCATGTTTCGACTAAAATTACATGAAATAAGTACTAATGCTGTAATTAAAACTTATAGAAAAAAGATTATTTCATATGCACTTTTTAATTTCTTCTCCCACAGCGTCCTGATGTATAATTATGGCAAAATTGTCATTGTCGCGTTGGACTCGTATTTATATTTTGACGTTTAAAGGATAGCCATCACGTCTCGCGTCGCATTGTAGCGTTGTAGAAACTGAAAGAAACAAACACCGACGCATCGTTTATTTTTGCTATTTTCAAGACCCCGATATTGCTATTTTCAGAATACGGTCGTATAAATACGATTATTATTTTTTTCTAATTTTTTTATTTATTTATGAAAATCCTTATTTACGAGTAGGTACATCGGTTTATAGTTGATGTAATATTATACAATTTTTGTTAGATATTGCTATTCAACTAGTCTAAAACACGTTACTGAGTGTCCCCTTTGTAACAAATCAACGTGTAAAATAATAATAAAAAATTATTTCTATTGATATCTGCATTCATTGTATGTACCTACTTACAATAATACTATCATCAATTGTCGTCTTCGAATCGAAACCGGATGTCATTTTGGTGTTAGTTTATATCTTTGTTTATCTAAGTTTGAAATATCAAATTCAATTACCAAAAAAGCTAAAGAAAAGTTAAGTTGTCGCGAGAAAGTTGATAAACCTCTTGCGTCGGGCGTAACACGGAAGATTACAAATCAGGAATTTCGAATGATCAGCAGCTTTTAAGTTTTGTGTTTCTCGTTAGGTGTAACGTGGTTTATTCGGTACGCTCGGCCAAAAGGTTTATAACCTTCTCATTTTATGTACTATTGTTAAGACGGTGGTTAACACGAACGTGAATAGTGAACTTTATTGTCCATCTTGTGATAAACCGTTGAACTATTGGACGAGAGCTTACGGTGGACTTGAAGGTGGATCCGAGAATTTATTTTCACACAAATAAAGCCACTTCCTCCCACATAAGTACAATATGCCTTCTGAAGTAACAAAAATGTATAAATATCGCGAGGTCAGACTTATACACGAAGAAGTCAATATTGCGAATACCAAAGATTGCACGAAGAAAACATTAACTTGGTTTGTAGTAATTAATCTTTCGTTTAAATGGTAGATTTTGCTTAAGAATTTTCTTAGGTTTTCACGGCCACTCAGAATCTTCAGGTTTGTGTTTTCTGGGGTATTATGCCGTCTTATTACGACCTTTCCGGCCGACGTTTCGGATTCCATTGCAGGGTCCATCATCAGGGTTGATGGGTCGGCTGAAACATCGGACGGAAAGGTCATAATAACACGGCATAATACCTCAGAAAACACAAACCTGAAGGTAGATTTTGCGTTTTCCACCGATTAAACAACCCGTTTTCGTAAAAAAATGTGCTTTAAATGGACTATTACTATAAACTAGGTGGATTCAACTTGTTTTATAGTAATAGCCTGACCCTAAATCTAAGAAACCTATTTTATTTGGCCTAGCTTCAGGGCAGCCTTCACTTCAACTTCAACAACTCACTAAAAGAGCCTTATAAATATGTAATAAAATATGTTCATC
This sequence comes from Agrypnia vestita, assembly GCA_016648135.1. Classification (NCBI taxonomy): domain Eukaryota; kingdom Metazoa; phylum Arthropoda; class Insecta; order Trichoptera; family Phryganeidae; genus Agrypnia; species Agrypnia vestita. Next base: position 213,584 of record JADDOH010024337.1, on the reverse strand, counting down.
AATTGTGGGTTAAAAAGAAATAAAAAGAAGGGTTGTGCAATTGGTTATGGTGTACTCTCTGTTTTATAGTAATAATCTCAGACGTAAAAACACAGTTTTTCTTTATAATATAAATGATCATATATATACTACTACTACAATAATTGTGCATTATAGTAAAATAAATTTGCACTTTTAATTCTTATGGGATATTGAGCACAAATCAATGTAATATGAACCTATGTATTAATATGAAAAAGCTCAGGACATACATATATGACATTAATTAATCAACAAAAATACGAGCCTTAAACTGCCATCACGCTGTAAGTTTCATAGAAATGATAAATTTTTCGCTAGAAAAAACAAAAGAACATTTCTTCGTATCAATGGAAGACCTTGGATAATTGTGAAGAGAAATAATAACCTCGGGTAAAATTCAGCACAGCCGGGAACTTATGAAGTGAATTCTTGGATGGTAATATGAGATGCCTTTTAATTGCAAAAAGCGCGCACGCCAAAGCGGCACGAGCAATGTCAACTCGATGTATAATAGCGAATATGCAGCTAGTAAGACCCGAGTTATGAGTCGATCAAGTAAAACGTAACCTTGTAACACGAGCACTTGCAGTTGGAAGCCGTGGTCAATGTAATTAATAAATCCAACCATAATACATTTTCCATGAAATTTAATCAATAAGCTTTTGCATGACGATTTACGATTACGGGGCTCGAAAGGTTTATAAATTAAATATGGTATCCTCGTATCATCTTTACCCGCAAGTTCTTAGATAAATAACTCTTAATAAAAGTGATGAATACATACTTATATAAAAAAATTATACCCACTATAGATTTGTTGAACATATCACTTGATTCGTATTAGATAAAAAGGTTTGGGTATAAGCGAATAATTATGATATCTATACCTATAAAACTCGATGTCTGTCTGTCTCTTTTTTATACAAATCTACACCGTTTGGTGCGCTTTATGGGCTGGTGGAATCATTGGTCCATATGTCTTCAAAAATGATGATTGTCAGAACGAATAGTCAACGGAAAGCGGCAGAGACACGACTACTAACTTTTTCGTGCCTCTATTGGAAGGCATTAATGTTGCAGACGTGTGGTTTCAGCAGGACGGCGCCACATGCCACACAGCACGCGATACAATTATTTACTGAAAGAAATATTTGACGAACGATTAATTTCACGAAATGGACCTGTTAACTGGCCATCTCGTTCGTGCGATTTGACGCCATTAGATTATTTTTTCTGTAGATATATAATGTCGCATGTCTACGCCGATAAACAATTGAGCACTAGGAAGCCAACATTCGACGCATTATTGCCGCTATACAGCTTGATTTACTGCGAAGAGTGTGTGAAAATTGGACCTCCAGATTATGCCACATACGTGCCAACTGCGGCGGTCACATGCCCGAAATCATATTCAAATATTAATGCCATAAAATTTTCTGTAAAATAAAGCTGATTTCGTGAATATTAAAAACATTTTCTTTGTTATATTTCAATTAAAAGTCCTCTAAAAAAACATCCTTCATTACCATTATCAACGATCAAATAACCGGCACTAGCAATCCTAATAATGGAACCCGCAATGGGATGCGGAACATCGGAGTCACAAGGCAGAAGGGCTGTCACCGAAGATTCTGAACAACCGGGAAAACAAAATGACATTTTTAATATATACTTACATACGTATTATGTAAATATGTATACTAGTATACTTTTTATTATCATATTTTAAAGTATTTACCGTGTCATTGTAAAATTTTATAATATTCAATTATTCCGAAATCAATTACGCGTCGAGTTCGGCCGTTCGTCGCTTTCTTAAAATAGGAGAAAAAACTGACATGACCGGACGCTTCTCACAATAGAAGCTGGGTCCAGGGTCGGCTGGGGCGCGGGGCAACAATGGCGCTCCATCCACTGGAACGTCATGCTAAAGTAGCAGAAGCCGTCGGAGAAACAAACGCTCATAGAGAAGAGGAAGAATTGATTGCCGACGGATCTATGAACGTATTGACAAAAAATATTGGACAAATTTATACCCGGTGACAAATATTATGGTGCAAATGAGACGAATAGATATTTATTAGTTTTTAATATTATCAATTTATAGATTTATCAAGTGTACCAAAATCTTAAAATTTATACTCGATGTACGATTGATCCACTACGTTAATCTGGACACAGGATGTGGAATTCGCCAACATACTGAACATTAAACAAATAAAACAAAAACATGAGAATATATTTATTAATCCAGGGTGTAAAACATTGAACAAAAAAATCACATCTTATATCTTACCTTAAGGTACCTAGAAAAAAAACCTTGCATGAAAATAAATTAATAAATAAAAAAATTGGTATCCTCCTTTTCCACTCGTTGAAATTTATATTGTCTTAGAAAAAATTGATCCACAAACTTAATAAATAATGCTGTTATTAAATTTAACTCATTAAAACATTTTTGATAAAATAAAGAACATACTTTATATGTATTTGGTTGCGTTTTCATCAATATTTGAAAATAACCGACGTTAAGTATATTAAAATATTCTTCGCTGATGATACTAAAATAGGTAATACTTAGGACAATTGAGAACAAAAGCAAATGTAACAAAATGCAAAATAATTTAAATAGAAAGTCAAGTCATGTTTTACTGCGCAGAAAATAAGCTACCACTTACAGAAAATAAACGTAAAATAAAATATTGATAGAGATGTGATAGAATCAATAGTAGTCAATTAATTTACACGTTTGTTGATCTAGTGGTAAGTCACTAACGTAGTGATCAAATTCCATTCCGTCTGTTCCAGGTAATAACTCGTCAAGAACTCGTAAGTCCTATTTTTCAACACGAGGACTTGACTTATATTTAAAATTAAAACAAAAATGTTGATTAAAATAAGAATGTTATCCTTATACGCTGCGATAGGGAGAGGGTAGGTATAAAGAATATATCTCGAAACAAGCCCAGGTATATATTAAATAAATGTAAAATATAGTGTCATTTATAAATATAGTTCATTAAAAAATAGAAACATTTCATAAAACAAGACAATTTAAACAAGCTGAATGAAGTAGACTGTTAGTTGCACACACACACCTTACCCTACCTTCATCTTTGAGAAAATCAAGATTTAGTGAGAAATGAGAAAATTTGCATAACGAAGTATTTCCAGAACAATAACACGTGTTCAGAAAGCGTTTCTCAAAACGATTTTATTGTTGAAAATGCGTATAGCTCTTACGTAGTATTAGTCGACACTCGACATCGCTACCGATTCAACTTTGTAGCACTTTTAAACTGTCGATCGAGATAAATGCGATACCTCCTTACGGGAAAATGGAAAATTGTGTGAAACATGGGGGGGGGGGGTAAGGTTAATTCGTACAAAAAAATGCATGTTTTTGTGAATTTTTTGTGACGACACAGTTAAAATCTCTTTATTAAAACCAATAGTACATTAAAGTATGATATTTGAAGAATATTGTGTAAAATTTTCAAGACGAAATATTAAAAAATACGGCAATGGCAGCCATTATTCGGACGTGTCTCGGAAAAAAGGAGAATTGCGGTGTCCATCATAACTTGGTGCTAAATCATCTGAAATCAAAAAATCAAAGTTCATTCGTTAGATAATAGATTTTCCCAGGTAACGCTGGGAGGGTTTTTTGAAATTTCAATTTTTCAATTTTTTGGAACACTTTGAAGGGAAAAACGCGATTTTTTGCGAAAAATATCGACTAATTTGTTATTAAAAAATAAAAATTAATAACAAATTTGAAAAAAACTCGACAGCGTTACCTCGTAAATTATGTACAGAAATAGTATTCAAAATTTCAAAATGATCGGTGTAGTAGTTTTGAAGTTATGATGGACATCGACTTTGAAAACGTGAGATGTGGGGAAAACGATTTAAAGTTTTGCACACTGTAAAATTCAAAATAAAACTCAACACTTATTTTATACTTACACATAATCGTCGATGCCATGTTCACACGGCAAAGAGCTTTCATCATCAGCATCTGTTTGTCCTTGTCTACGCAAAACTCTTCCAATGCAAATAGCACGTCCGGTAGTCCTCAGGTGAGCGCGTCTCTTAGCTGCCCGAGCAGGTATAGAAAATCAGTCTGAGTATCGCTCAAATGTTCATTATTTCGTCAATTTTGCTCGGATTGACTTGAAATTTTGACATAATATTCTTACGATGTTATACATTCATTTAAAAAAGTAAAAATAAAATGCAAAAAAAAAAAAGTTAAAAACCTTACCTCCCCCCTTAAATTAATACATTATTCTTGCATCACACTAACTCGCAATTTATCACTCGTCTATGAACACTTTATTATTAGCGGGTAACACTTTATTTATCACATGCTAGAACATTCAAGTGGAGACCTGTGATTGGCCCTCTATATTATATTAATGTTTTCTATGCTTCTTTGTTATGCTGTTGGTATTCCGTGAATATTAAATAAATAAATAAGTAGTCGCACTTATTTAAATCGCCAGTTAGGTACTTCGCTTAATTATCTCACATCTGGCCACTCCGGCCGACGTCCCGCGGTTGATGTCGCACCAATAGAAATATCAAAATAAACTCAATCTGCGCAGCTGTCGGTCCTGCTTTATGTACGCGATACGAGAAGATTATTATTGCCATCGACATATTACGAGGGATTCTGTATTTTGTCAGGTATCTTTCATTATGAAATATTTAGCTTAATATAAAACTAATTTCATTTTCAATATTAATGTTTTCAACATCGTTTTTTGTTTTTGAACTTAAATTAAACCGAGTACGAGAATAAAACCTTCAACTACTACCTTATTTCACTACAGATGGACCAAATAGATGGAGAGGACTGTGATTCATAATTTAATATTAATATTAATAGGATTCATAGTCTAAAAAAATGAACAGATGACTGTGCTCATGATGGAAGAGATCCGAAGCAGGTGACGACCGAGCGTGGTTAGATTATGACGAATCCTGGCTCGGCGAATGCTCGAGGCATTACTCAATTGATTATACACCAAGCATGAGAAGCTATTCAAATAAATTACTTATGATTTAATCCCTATAAATTTTATTGTAACGAGTGATGATTATTACATATTTTATAAATTCTATACAGGGTTATTTAGAAAACATTAATAACTTCGCAGGACTATATTCCTGCTTTAATTGTGAGTCGAAAATGTTCAAGCAGCCTTGACCATATCAATAGTTATGGAGTTATGCAATATCAAAGTTTGCATTTTTTTCAATATTTCTAACTTATTATTTACAAAACGTTTAACTATCACTACAGTAACTTATATCGAATATGGAAAATTTATTAACTTTAATACAAGTCAAATAAAATAATAAAAATCTTCCAATTCCAATTGGAATTTCTGTAGGGTTTTCATCATTTTATTTAACTTGCAATGAAACGAATGAATTTTTCGTAATCGATATAAGTTACAGTAATGATAGTTCTACGTTTTGTAAAAAATAAGTTAGAAATAATGAAAAAAATGCAAACTTTGATATTGCATAACTCCATAACTATTGATTTTAGGTCATGGCTGCTTGAACATTTTCTACTCATAATCAAGGCAGGAATATAGTCCTGCAAAGTTATTAATGTTTTCCAAATAACCCTGTATATAATTTTTTGGAAACAATTTTTAAATCATAAGTTTAAAAAATTCCTGCATGTGTAAAATCAGTATTAAAATAGTAGAATGTAGAAGAATAAAACTGTAGAAACATGTTTATATTATTTATAATTGTGTACAAAAATTGTGGAATAGGTGCTTTTCAGTAATTTTATGACTAATTTAAGAGTAAATTAAATAAATAATAGAGTACATTAAAAAAAAATGTATAAAGAAGTAATATCCATGTCAACATTAAATTAATATCTAAATGTATGTATAAAATGCTACGCGACGCATGATATAAATGAAGTTTCACTTGGGTAACATATCTTAAATTATTTCATTATATTATACTCATTACTATTTCATTACTTCATTATATTTACTTTTTCCATTCTATTGCTACTATTCTTGTCTTCTAATTTTTAATTATTCTTCTTATTGTTTATATATTTCAAATTTGTTTCTATGCGAAATATGTTAGGATACACCATAGTATTAGATTCTGATAACTCGGCTCTTTTCATACATATCATTAACTTGTGTTAGTTATATTTGCGAAAAAAAAAATAAACAGGGAGGGAGGGAAGAAAGCTATAGAAGAAAGAAAAAAGAACCTTTATCTTAAGAACCTTTATCTTTAACTTAAGAATCGGTATGTAAACAAAATGGCAAAACGATTCGTCACGCAAATACCTACACGTTTTCGTAATGGGACTAAATATATTTTTGATTCAGATTCTGACGGGAAATAAATAGAAATAGAAATAGACGGTGAAATACATAGAAAAGGCGGCACAATGTAGGCTCTGTTTTCTAGACTGAAGACCACCCGAATCATGGAAAGGTATGTAAAAATCCTCTTATATTCATAAAATCTCGGAGGCTTATGTTTTTCGAGTCATGGTCGACTGCAAAACTCGCTAATCGAATGCCTCTATTTCTATTCTATATAATTCTACTGATTCCGCTAAATCTGCATAACATAATATTTTGTTTCAACAATAAATTTGTTTAAAACGCATCGGGTAATGCGTTGTTTTTTAGGCTGTAAAAATTGAAAAAAAATACGTTTAAATATTTTTTATGTGTAGAAATATTATTATTATAATACATACATATATCATTTCATATTCGAGCCACTTTAAGGCGAAATAAATAGACATTCATGTTTTCTCGCGTCAATTTTATTTTTTCTTCGGCCAAGAATATTTTTGCCTTTTAATTTTTAGGTTAGAATATAAATGGTTGAAAATTTGTCAAATTCGAACGCATACACGGCGACGTATCATCTATATTATGATTGCTTCAAAATCGCAGTATGCAGTGCGTGGTTTTGCCGGCAATGGGCGATAATAGCCGCGCAGCAGCCACTATCGTCCGCTCAGCGGCTAGTACAGCCGATAGCCAGTTGCAGACACCAATGGTCATGCAGCGGACACTGATGGCAGCGCAGCGGCCAGTACAGCTGCCCGCAGGGCCTAGCAGCAAGCACCTTAACTACTATTAATATAATGAATGCGAGCAAACAGAGCCCTGTCAGGCGAAGGTAAATAATAGGTACCGATCGCCTTTCACACCACTCGTAGCGGTAAAACTTAACAGAAAACATCTGTTACGCATTTGTATTTCTTTTCTACGCTTCTTGCTTTCAATTATAATCCCAGAGAAGTATTAATTGCATTTTTAATAGAATCGGAACACTTCATCGTCAGCCTTCGCTAGCCGGTCGGCGGGAAGCAAAGCGTTTCAAGGATCCACCGGGCTGACCTAAAGAAATACGCTTCATTTGAATACACTTTTAGACGCCTACCATATTTTGATTTGTGAACAAATTATCTTTGTGGAAACAGACGCCATTGAGCCAATACAATTTGAATATATACATATGTTTAGGCGATATTTTTTCTAGTTATTTGAAAGCGCGCCACCACACACCTCCGGGTTTAGCCATTGTTCAACTAGGTAGCGAGTACCGACCCATCCATTGATGGATCCGGTGTTGTGGTTTACAAGCCTCGTTATGAAAAATAAAATAAGAAATGCAAAAAAGTTAAATGTACAGCTCCAACAAGTTCGCAAAACATGCGTTTACATTTTTATGTTATTACAGAGTAGGTGTGATTCAAGTAAAATACAATAATTTAAACAATATATGTATAAATAAAAATAATAGGAAGGTAACCAATATAGTATACCTATTATGTATTTTATTTGAGATTTAAATAAGAGATATACTCGCACTTGCTAATTTTATCAACCACAATTAAACATAATAATTTCTTTGTCTGTCCGTCCGTCTGTCTGTCTATCTCTCTGTCCCCGGAACTTCGTGTAAAGTAGAATTCACAGCTAAACATATATAAATAAACAGCTAAAAAACCGAAATTAAGCTACCGGAGATGGGGCTTGAACATGCGCAGAGCGGCCGATTTGGGTTTGCTGGCCCAGGGTTCAAGCCCCATCTCTGGCCGTTTCATAAGATTTTTTAGCCATGAAATCGAACAAAATTACGGACGTTACACGAAGTTACGGACAGACAGACAACAAAATTGTTATGTTTGACGGGTGTAAATAAATTCAATGTATGTAACAAATTATTTTAATAAACTAAATAATCTTGAAAGATCGTTCGGTGTATAATATTAACAACTTATAAGAGTTCAATAGTTGTATAATGATGAAATTAAATAAACACGAGCATTATAAATTGAATTGTGAATTGATATAGCAGTGCTTTTTGTACAATCTGTACAAGTATAGCATTAATTAATTATTAATTATAATTAATTAAAAAGAGTAGCTTGTCGGTCTTGTGGTTAGGACCCTCGCCTCGTGATCCAAAGGTCGCGGGTTCGAACCTCACTCCAGACCAGCAAGTCAGTTTTATTTTCATAGCACAATCGTTTAGCTTAATTTGAATATAGTAAGAATATTGATGTGAAAGGTATTCCGTGTTCGCATCTTTATTTAAAACAATAATTAACAAATAATTTAAGGGTGCCTGTAGGTATTTAAAATAAACCTACGGATAGTACTGAGTAATTCGCTCTCTGTGTTTTGTAAGTAAGAAGCCTTACCGGCCTTTATCACCAAATCTTCGAGACTCGAGGGCGCATTTTGAGTGGTGGGGAATGACTACACATTTTCACCAGAGTTGTAAAATGCAACTGAGAAATGCTTGGTTCAATTCCGTACGATTTATTTTATTTTTGGATAATAATAGATAACATAATAAACAAAATTCTATTACGTTATATAAAGATTTTATTTATTTTTTTACCAAACATTCACCTGCATGTTTTCACAAAATTTCTCAAGGGGCAAGGCACTAACGTTGATATATTGAGATTGCCAATTACAAAAAAGGAAAACAATTATTGCAAAAAAAAAGAAAGTGGTTCGATTTCTGTGTCAAGAAAACATGGAGAAAAAGTTTAATATGAAACATTTGGAGAACTAAGGTACAGTGAAAAGCTTACAAATTCATTTAATATTAATAGCCCTCTGACGGTGCCCATTCGGGCTTCAAGAAACAATAATTAACTATGCAACAAAAAATTATTGAAGTGCATTTCTTTTAATTTATAACAATGAGTTTGGGGGAAAGGGAATATGTATCATTTTACAATTTCGAATTAAAAGTAATAGGGGGGGGAGAGTAATTATTGCCTGTGTTACCCGCTGGGTCCTAAAGAATGAGTATGCAAAATTTCATCAGATACTACCATGATTGAGATCGGTTAAACGGTATAGATTTGTTAGAGAACAGATAGATAGACAGACTGGCAGACGGACATTGAGTTTTATAGGGATAGATTTACTTAATTTTAGAATAGCATTTCCGGACCTATATTCTTTTCTAAAGTAACTTAGTGATGCAGTTATGAATTGCTGTAAATAATATTCCAGTTTATCGAGCATGATGTAAATAAGTGCGGCAAGTGTGTATTAAGAAAAAACACTTTATAACGATATTAAAAATTACAGCTACATCGATAAGTCAAAAGAAATGACTCGGCCACAAAACGCCGTCTAGGAGACAAGCACATTTGTTTATTTAATATTTTGAAGGTAAACAGGTATAAAGGGAGCAAAATGAACCAAAATACATATTTACACAGATGCATGCCCAGTTTTCAATGACCTAATAATAAAATACTCGATCTAATGTGGTCGGCACACAAATGCACATCATGTGTGACGAGCTTCCACAGATGAGCAGGCCAAAGTGAGCTCTCATGCCTGTACTATCCAGCACAGATACTTACCATTCAACTGATGCTCTCGGTGAGACCCAACTCTGGGAACTTCAAGTCGTCAAAGATAATAATTTAATGTACCTGCCTATGTAGATGTGCTGCGTCCATCTGTTGCAAGAATACATTCGAGTCGGATTTGAATGCGCTCGACAGTTTGTCGACTCAGTTCAACAACTTCTTTTTACTAAATTCAAGGATGAGCATCCCTTAAATTTTCTGTATTCATTTTAAATAAGCTTTTTTATAAATATTAAAATCTATTTTGTGAAATTGACTCTTTATAGCAGGGGTAGTGTCTTTGATCGGCAAACGTAGATGTTTAAATCTTTTATATTAACTTCTCCGCCGGTCGTGAACTTGAAAATCTTGAAAGTGAAAATTAACACACTTCCCTTCATCCAATCGAGCTGAAATTTTGCACATTGACTTAATGTCGATGACAATGCATCCTTACATATATTTTTCCTAAACATACAAACACGTACACAAAAATTTATCTTGGATGTTCGGGTAAGCTAAAATTATTTAAATCATGGACACTTTTTGAAATTATTTAAAATTGCTACAAAACATAAGTTGATTGTGTCAAAACATGCCAGTCCAATACAATAATACAAATACTGAAGAAACGATTTTTCTGAATATTTTAAATTTAATTTAGTACCGATATGATACAAATGAATCTCTTAGTCAAGAAAACAAAAACACAATAAAATGGAATCTGAGTCCTCGCGCATAAAGGATTTATAATAAAAACTGAATAAAAAAAAAAGTTTTTATGGGTTATTTTTTTATGGACAGTAAACTCTGTGAATTGTTTGTGAAAAGTGTGAATAATGAAATCTACATAATTTGATTGTTCTTTATCTTTAAAATGATAAATAATGTATCAAATTTTGTATGAATTTTGGGACCATTTGAAATAGATTTAAGAGATTTTGGTATTTCTACGTATTAAAATGGGGTTTTCGCAATTAAAAAAAAAGTTAAGAAGGCTATTTAATAGTCGAATTTTTGTATGAAAACGGCTGTTTTTGGCAGAATATAGAATTGACTTTACTGTGTGTGATGTAAACAATATCTTCTACTATGTCAAAACTTTTGACATTCTAAATTTGAATGTGAATTTTCGTTTTTTTTTTGGGTTGTATAAATACCCAGAATTAATTACAATTATTTTCTTTTAAAACTGTAGAGTACTTAAAAACTTTCATTTTTTGTCGTACCAAAAAAAATCCTTAATTCAGGGTAATCGTGAAGAGGAATATAATTTGCCTTGCACCTAAGATCACCGCTCTAATAAGTTAATGACTTGTTCAAACACAGTGAAACTGACTTTCTTAGATATCTTTTAACAAACTCGCATTCCAAAGGGAAAGAGAGATGAACTTTTATCATACGGATGGACTTTATTAGATGCCACATATCGACGGTCCCTACGTATACTGTTGAATCTACAAAATATCGACTGTCGTTTTACTATCTTTAATTTATTCTATATTTAAGATTATGTATATAAACACATGGTACTTATATTATATGCAATTTATTCAGAAATTTTCTGTGATCGTTTTTTCCATTTTTTTGCTTTAGTAATTTGTATGATAAAACGATTATTAACGCTAAACGGTAAAAAAGTAAAATCTATAAAAAAGTACACAAAAAAATCTGTAAGTACTGTAAATTTCTCTGGATAAATGTATATATGTCAAATCAAGGCTTTTGACCACGCTTATATTAGCTTCGCCTGTTTGTCTGGATGGAACTTTTTCAATCAATAGGTATTTATGTGAAATAAAAACATAAAATTAAAAAATATTCACACGTTCTACAAAGAGAATTTTATACATTCCTTAAAATAAAGCTTAATTTTTTCACGCATTGCATATATTATAAAAATATTATTGTTGAATATTCATATGATAACTCTAAAACCCGTATTTTCGTATTGTAATGGGATATGATGAATAATTCCTATTCATATTTGAAGAGTCACAATAATGAACATGGATTTTAATGACCAACGGTAACAGCATTATTTAATAAATGAAATTTTAGAGGTAATAAAAATAAGTGATATATTTTTATTGTGTGAAGCGGTAATTTTGTGGTTAGACGTATTAATTTTTTAATTGTTTGTAATCACATAAAACTCGAATAAAAAATCTTTAATACCTACCATCTTAATAATGGAACAGTTTTAAAACAGGCCAGAATTTAAGGATAAAAAAAAAGTAATCCATAAAAACCAAGTTTTTGTTATACTCCCTTTCTTTGTAAAATATAACAACAATTAAAGACGAATTAAAACATATAACATAACACTAAACTTACAGTAATTAAATATATTTCTAAAATATCAGATGTTTTGAGCTTTGATAAGACACTTCATGCTTTGAAGATTAAATTCTAAAAACATTTGTCAGTCAATTTAGATTTTCGACATTCGTAGTGAAGTACCTATTATGTACACCGAAGGAGTAATTCAAATTCAGAAAATATTCCGCGACGTTTTCGGGCCGCCGTTGCCAATCAAACTTTTCTAATGATTCCAATTTGAAAAAACCAATAAAATTTTTAAAAATCCGAAATTATACTATAATTATTAATTTTTTAACGAAAATTTGATAGATCTTCTTGATTGTCGCCACGAGTCTACTTGCCAAGTTTCAGCTCGATTGGATCACGGGAAAAGGGTCAAAAATTGATCCAATGTTTTTGTTGACGGCAAGCAAGCAGACGCCACGAGTTAATATAAAAGGAGTAACAACATATATTTGATTATACATATATTTGAGATGTGGCTACACCAACTAATGGTAAAGACTGCTGAGTTGACAGCATTATCAACGAAGAGGTACCAAGCGTGATGTATTAGAGCGTGAATAAGTCCAGTGAACTAATAACAAGTTCTTCGGCGGTCTTTCCTTCCAAGGATCCTACTTTTATCGATTGTGATTGCTGAGGAACCAGATAATCTCGAACCGCAAAGTTGTGCACGTGTATCCGGTGGGCGGGAGGGTTCTGAGGGATGGATATTCATCCATTTCTTTCCTCTTTCAATACCGAGAGCAATACCAACCTTTGATAGAAGTCGGCATAGAGAAGAATAGATAATGTTAGTTATGAATTAAAGTAGTATTTGAATTAATGTGCAAACTTTATTATGATTTTTTGAAAAATAACAATCTGCTTCGTAAGATGATTTCAGATTCAGCTCAGAAAATCTGGAAGTTTATTCCACGTTTTAGATGCTATGCCGAGCGAGATTATCTTCGTTTTTCACTCTCTAGATTGTGCCACCAAAAAACCTTCATACATAAGTTGCCGACCGCTGCATAATACGTTATGTGTTTTCAAATGGAGGTTTTACGAGATCTCTTATTTTTCCTACGTTACATTATAATCTGTTTGAAACCGATTACAGTTAGTGAGTGATGACTGAAAATAAAAAATAACACTCCAAGCTGAATACCCAAGAATTGATAATTTTTCACAGGTTTACGTGAGAATCGGGGTTTATTGAAGAAGCGTAATTAGTATTAGACTGGTTTATTCGGATATATTTTAGAAAAGCCTAGCTTGAACATCGACCGGCGTTAATTACAGGTAAATCTCGTCTGGCGCGGGCGCCACTCTCCACATCTACCTGGAGAAAGAGTGAGGTGTTTTATCTCATGTCGTGCTCTCGCTCTCCCATGTCGGCTGCAAGCCACCTGTTACCAACCCCACACTCTCCCCCGCCTAATTCACCTGTACCCAATTTTACGTATTAATAAAACATTTAAAATACAATACGTTTAAATTAATAATACCGTGAAGAAAGTAACATTTATTGTATAAAACCACAGAGTATAAAATTGTACACACATTAACTAACCCCCTTATTTAGGCGAAAGGATCTCCCGGCGAGAGGATAGCGGAAATATGTCCCCCTTCGCATTTATTTAAGACAAATTTATAATGCATTTAAAGTATTTATTTTTGGATAATTAAATCCCCTAGTAAACAATTACGTATATTTTTTACACCAGGTGTAATTTTTAAAATTATATTAAATTTTCCAGATCGTGTACCAAAAAAATTATGTTAGTTCGTGTCTATATATTTTGGTGGTCTGTGCAGGTATATAACCAATTTTATTAGTTAATTTTTTTTAGAACTACTCATTAAAATTCTACGCTTAAACTAATTTTCAGACATGATCATGGTAATAAATTCAACAATTTAACGATACAAACTAGTCCAGGTGTCTCAGTAGCCGGAGACCGCGCGCCCGGTTCGCTGATAAAAGTAATCTCTCGGAGCTCAATTCGAGTTGTAGAAATTGGGCCAAGTTTCGCAACCCACATCGGGACTGGCCGCGCAATACCAAAAATGGACCGGCACCACTGTTAGCCAAGCAGACGCTGCGAGGTGCACCGCATTCCTCGGCGCATTGTTGTATTATAATTGTATTGTGGCGGTGATCTCACGCCCGGGGTGGGGGCGGGCGCAAACTCTTATTTGCAAACAATGCTGCGGGGATGCGCTCGCGGGCAGACGCACCACCGACCATTCCGATTTACTTTTTACTCGCGCGATAATATTGTATCTTATCACTTTACCACTGCGGGTTCTCCAGAACAGACGAGAACACGAGCCTAGTGGAAATTCCACCGTACTAAAGCATGCCCAGTAGAGGTTACGCTTCAAAAACTAAAAGAAAGACGAAAATATACAGGGTTATTTTGAAAACATTAACAACCTCGTAGGACTACATTCCCGCTTTGATAAAATAACGAGTCAAATAAAATAATAAAAAAATTTCAATTCCAATTGGAAAACATTCCCGCATTTCTGCGGGGTTTTTATCATTTTATTTAACTTGCATTGAAACGAATGAATTACTGTCGTACACTTTTTCAGTAACTGCAGCCTATTGTATACGTAACTTCTTTCCACGCTCATTTCTTCGGTTGGATATATTTACCACTTTTTGTGTAAATTATTTTACGAGGCTATGATTTATTTGTATTACATTAAAAGCCGATCAAATAAACCCGAGAATACGCATAAAAATGTCTATAAATGTCATAAAAAACATCAAAAGGAAAAAAGCAACGATCTCAAAATAGCGAAGCAGTATGGCTAACGAGCCCGTTCAGTATTCGGGATTTCAGCACGACCCATCACCTCACCAGGTTGTCGCAGCCTTAATAATATACGGGCACGGATTGAAATATGGAGGTGGATCACTGGAGGTGTTGTGGCTCGATAAGCAAATAGAGAGCCATCCGCGCATTGAAGGAGGTTTGCTGCGCAACACGTGGGAACAGTGCGGTGGCGACGGTGGCTGTGAATACATTAACGATCCTTCCGAGCAAGGCCGGGGCGGCCGTCGTCCTCGATAGTTTGCTTACAAGCAGCTGTTCGCAGCAGGAGTAAAGAACGGAAAAGGATTAAAAAATTGAATCAATTTCAACAACAACCTCCAGATCCACCGATTGTTATGTATATTTTACTAGATATATAAATTATTCCCGAGATATACTAGATATATAAATTATTCCCGAGATATACTAGATATATAAATTATTCCCGAGATATACTAGATATATAAATTATTCCCGAGATATACTAGATATATAAATTATTACAAACTGGAGACTCCCTAAATAGACAAACATATCCCTATTTAATCGACGAGATCTCCAACTACCCTTCACATCTCATCCAATAACGCCTGCTTGGATATATTCCTCATGACTAAGGCTCGGTTTCGTACGTATATTACATCACCAGTACGTGATTAGACTTTAATGACCTTGGAACCCACGCACTTCATACTTGTGCGCTCATTTAACTTATTATTTGTAACATAACTTTTAATTTTATCGTATACAATGTCTCCCATTCCTCAACCATAAAAAGTGTATTCCCCATGTGATCATAAAATATTTACATTGTATTTAATGTCTACTAGGTAGGTACTATGACTATTAGGGTTCTTCTTCTTCTTCCTCAGCCATCACTCCATTGCTGGGTGTAGGCCTCTTCTAAGGTTCTCCAATCTTCTCTTCTTTGGGCTTTTATAATCAACCCAATACCCGCGACAGGTTTTATTATCGGCCCACCTTTTCTTCTTCTCATTTAATAATAATAATAATAATAATAATAATAATAATAATAATAATAATAATGCGTTTTAATATTCCATGATCTTCACCGCAGAACTCCACCCCACTGGGTGCCCATCTGTCTATTTCCTGTCTGGCAACATGACCTGCCCATAGTGCCCATTGCTATTTTAATTTGGCAATACGATGTACCACATCGATAACTTTTGTCCGGCGTCTGATTTCCTTATTTCTGATCTCTCAGACTTACGTCTAGCATTTGTCTCTCCATAGATCGCTCCATAGATCGCTGTTTATGTATAAGGGTTACTTGTTCATAATTTGTATACCAAAAAATAAGACGAAATAAATGGCACGAACACATTTTCATATCCATTACGTACTAGCATAATGTTTAGACTCTTATGTGTAATGAAAAGCCATATTGGGACATGTTTCTCACATTTTTTTGTACACAATTTCTTCCTTATTGGGCAGAGACGTAAAATTCATGATTTGAAATTAAAGTTACATAGTTCTCAAGGATGTTGCAACAACTTTTGTTTAAAATTGGGAACAAAAGGCAGATATTAGAATTACGTCTGAATCCGTCGCTTCTTAAATATCTAGGGCTATGAGTTAACAAAGAAACAATTAAATTTAAATAACTGTGTGCATTGCTCGTTTTTTAAAAACATAACGAGCTTTGTCCGTAGTCATTAGGTAACTGTAGCTGATGAGTAACTTAAACAAATATATGAAGCTGTCACGCAACAATTTACATGACAGTTGTAATTAAAATAAGAATTTTGCAATTTGATGAAGCAGAATCACAAGAATTATTGCAGTCTTATTTTTTGTAAGAATATAAATTTAGGGTAAAATCGGCACATATTGCACCTACTCCAATAGCATTGAAAATATGCACAGCAAGTAGTAAAAAGCATTGAATCACCTGCCTCACAGTGCCTCATATAATCTCATGAGGAAAAACTAGGACTAGAAAAATAATATTTTAATTTGTAATTTTTGCATACACAAAAGAAGTACTACTAAGTTACTATTCTGCTTCTTGATATTTTTTGTTTACTATTTTGTTTAATACTTTTGTTATAAAAATTTTAATACTCGTAAATAATATGATGTGATTTACTCCTCCCATAACCACAAGCGTCAGCTCTTTTATGGAGAGTAATACGATTTTATTGTATGAATTATCTTTGTATTTCAATAAATTTTGTACCATGGTATGTATTTATAATAAATAAAAATAAATAAATAAAAAAAATTTAAAAATGAAAATTGTCGGGCAGGAAAGTCTGAGCTGGAAAACATCATGGCTGAAAAACCTGAGACAGTGGTGTGGCTGTACTGTAGATCTATTCCGAGCCGCGGTTAATAAAGTGAAGATAGCCAGCCAGTGTTTCTTGAATGAATAGGGCACAAGAATCAGAAAAAGGAGAAGAATTTTTACAAGAGAGGTCAGTTTTTGTTTAATTTTTTAAATATTTTTCTGAATATTTTAGTTTAAACAGAACGTCTCATTCAGAGTACTTTTGCAGGGTTCGTTAAAAGATTGATTGAGGATCTCTAATGCGGTAGTATAAAAGAAGAGTTCCCACACTACTAGGAGACTCTTCCGATGCCCATGTAATGTGTCGCGTATTGTATTGTGTATTACACTGAAGTGTATTAAATTATTTGAGGTTAAACCTATTACATTAAATGGTCAAAGAATACAAAAATAAATTATTTTTATTATTTTTTTATTAAAAAAAATAGAGATGCGGACACGGAATACGTGTCACATCAATATTCTAACTATTTTCAAACTAATCTAAACGCTTGTGCTATGAAAATTGGACTAACTTGCTGATCTGGAGTGAAATTTGAACCCGCGACCTTTGGATCACGAGGCGAGAGTCCTAACCACAAGACCAACAAGATACTAATTAAAAATGGAATACTGAGATAAGAGCTATGCCGCTCGTTCAGGCTGGGCCGATCACATATAGGCCCATCTAAAATATGGATGTTATAATTGATATAACCACCATTGTACACATGGCACTGTATTAGCAACCTCAAGGGACGCGACTAGGGGGGAGACCTCAAAGAAAATGTGGCGATAATATTTTGAACAATGCAAGAAAATTTAGCGTACGCGACTGGAGGACCTACTACTGTGACGACAGACGGCAGAAGTTGGCGAGAACTACTGCTTGAGAAGATTAAGATCCTCAACGGATCGCGGCCCCGTGAGGACATTTACTAGTCTATATTAGCCCACAGTTTTATGAAACGGAATTTCGATTATTTTTTTATAGTATATTTTTTTTGATTAAATTGGGAATCATTTTGTATAAAATGAATCGCTTGATCAAAATAAAATAAAATAAAATAAAATGCTTCTAAAACAATAAGTTGTGTTATTATTAAATTACAAAAGCAGTGGGCCATATTTACCTCGCTTACCCTTTGCTTAAATCTCAAATTAAAATGACGACGGCCACATACACATCGTCTGGCTTGCTTGCATTTCAACCCAGGCACATTATAACTGTTTTGCTATGATTCATAAAATCGTCTTTTGCACCAAATCTGATTACACAATGAGACCAAACCGTAACTGATTTGAACCATTTTAATGCGCGCCGACGACGCATAAAATGTGTGACAAAAGTGACAAAGAACGATAAACATGCTTTTATAAAAAAATGAGCATGAAATATATAAAATAACCGCTAGAATTACGGAATTATACTGAAGACAATGTTTTTTACAGTACAGGCATCAATAAAGGTAAGAATGGAATGGAAAAAAGAAAGTTAAACAAAAAATTGGTATTGTATTCAAGGACCATCTAGGTTAACAAATCTCTTTCGGTACTAATCGGTACATTTTCATAATTTTATTTATTCATGATACCTACTGTTGTATTTTGATTAATATTTTTTGTTGTAATAAAGTGAAATAAAACATGGATATAGCTAATTTTTTTTTTTGAAAATATTTAAATGTCCGAGTTGTGGAAATATAGCGATTTGGTGGAATTGGCCATTGAAAATATAAAATATATAATAAAAGCAAATAAAATAAAATAAAATAATTGAATGATGAGACCGAGATGGTGGTATTAAGAAAATATTGTGTGGGAGGGAGTGCGATAGTGGAGACTAGGGAAGAGCGAATGTAACGGTAGGATACGAGAGTCGGTTTTCTCGCTTGAAACAAGTAAAACTTGGTATCTTCTACATTGAAATTTCTTTAGTGATATAGGAATACCAATGGCTGTAGATCAAATGATGATAACAATAAATTGTTTCCTCGGGACCGTATGCAAAGTAAACTAAGAGATATTTATAGTGATTTGAATACTCCGTGCGAATACAGTCGTGGTCCGCGGAGTAAGGCGGCTGGAGGCAATTCGGAAAACTTTAAGAGAAAGAAAGTGGAGACTAACGACCCCGTGAGAGAAGATCCACGGTGGATGTTTAATTAACTAGAAGAGACACGAAAGTGACGGAATCAGCTGTGTTTAAAATCTATGTTTAAGAGTGATATCACTCTGTTAGTACACTTTTAATCTATTTTAACTTTGCATTGTCGGAATTTCACACACTCAGCGCTCGCTTAGTGATACTGATGACGGCGGTGCGCGCGCAGATGTGAAATCATTACCATAAACACAATGTAGTTACTTCATGTACTCAGGTGTAATAAGAATGGCGAAATTATAACGGTTACGTCACAAGCCAGGGCCGCTGCGCCCACGGGTCGTGGTCTTGAGTTTCCAATGTCAAATTCCTGTGCAGAATTTGATTTAAACGTATTTAGATTTATTAACGTGCGAAGGCGTGAATGTTCAATTTTTTATTGATCTTTAATGTCTTACACAACCAACGGAAGAGGATACTTTGATAATGGTGAATTGTAGTTTGAAGACACTAATGACTGGATATTCGAATGATTATACTTTGTTCAATATTTCATCTCATTTTTTAAGAATCGTAACTTGTCTGCGTATTCCAATTAATTAATGATATTCAGGTTCAAGTTTTATGGGATATTCTGCCGTGTGTATACGATCATTTTAACGGACGTTTCGGATCCTACTGGAGGGTCTATCATTAGGACCCTCATTATCTCATTGCAGTCTAGAAGCAGAATATCACAAAAACTCCAACCAGAAGATTTTCAACGGCCATAAAAACCGGAGAAAATTTTAAATTGATGATGATGTTAAACAATTTCGATCATCGTTACCGTCATTGAACTCCTCTGTATGGAACATCTTTTGACCATCATCTGTACGTCATGCGCCATAGCAAATTGTCTTTGTACGAAATGTTCTGAAATTAGCATAAAAATGGTGCCGTGAATAATGGCGCCAGCGGCCAAACTTCCGAGACTAGCTAGGATTCATAATTCGTACTACCTAGGAGACTAGGATAATACATTAAGTTCTTTCTGAAATCCTATTCATTCGCTCATATGTTATCCGTTGAAGAATTCAGATCCAACTTTTAACCTTTGACGCCTGTTTATCTGTTGATGTTTCTGTTTGGAGGATTAATGAGAGCCTAGAACTTAATGAAATTTTAAAATCGTTGAAGTCACACTTATGTAGGCAAATACACATTTATAATAAGGGGAAACAAAATAACGATTTAACAAACGTCAGAGCTAAGTAAAATGAGTCCGAAAGAAACGTCACCTAATGAAAAGCCCTTCCAAAATAATCGTTAATAATAATAAATAATATAAATATTGCTAAACGAACGAACACGCTCTAGAGTCCAAGCGGTCGAAATGAAGTACTTGATAGGAGTGGCAGGGGTTACTCGACGATCCGAGACGATCTATTGAACCACGCTACTTTTCATAGAAAAATCGCGACTGAGGTGGCTTGGGCACGTACTAAGAAATACGAATTCCTAGGAAAATACTGAGGGAAGACGTCCAGTGGGCCGCTCCAGACACGGTTGGGCGAGGCAACTCCAGAAACTATGTGGGAATACAATGGACGGACAATCAGCGCAAGACAGGGACGAATGGAGGCGCCTTGTCGATGCAATGGGTCCCCGACACGAATAGGATAAGGGGAAGAGGATGAAATGAGATGAGATAAATAACGCTTATTTCGAAAACTCAAATAATGAAAAAGTAAATTTATAATACAAGCATCAAATGTGTGCTTATAGTCTAAAACACCATCACTGCAACTAGCAACGACAAATGAAATCTTACTTCTGCCAATAGTACCAATCGGTAATAAAAAAAATACTTAATTATGACTGTTAATACATTTTTTTAGCTCTCAGATTATCAAAAGGTCCCTGATAGACAATCCTAGTATGGCATTAAAATGCAATATAAAAATGTTTTTTGAAATTTAAGGGAAAATTATTTTAGAGAATACAATTTTTATGGTCGAGAAATTAGAAACATAAAATAAAAAAATAACAATTATTTTGTAAAATAACAAGATATGAGAGATATAAATCACCGCACAAGTATAGAGTACGCGGGTTTCAAGGTCACTGAAACCTGTCACGTGACACGTAAAATCCTTGTCGTGGGCGAGTAAGGCAAATTTGGTTTATGGTGGGCATACGACTGTTAATTATGTTTATTAGAATTTCTCTTTAACTGAGCCTGGGTCATGAAGAATGCGACCAGGTAGCGGATACTGTATGAGACAACGTTGTAGTAATGAATCTTTCTAGGTAGGTGAGGGAAACAGCCTAGATTGTTGTTGTTTCTTCTTCTTCTTCATCAACCTTCATTTCTCCACTGCCGGATATAGGCCTCTTCCATACCCTTCCACAGATCGTAAGCAATGTGGCCACCCTATGAAGACTTCCATACATGATTTACAAATAAAAATAGCTTCGTCTGTGTGAGACTTGAATAATTGGGGGGTATAAAAGCAAAGGCAATAAATATCCAAAAAAATTGAATGTAGTCATCGAGGATAATTAATTGAAATGTACTGGATTTAAGATTTTACAGGAAACATAGCATATAAATTTATAGGAAATATGATTTTGGAAAGGATAGATACATAAAATCAGCAGGGCTGATGATGGACCCTGAAATGGGATCCGAAACGTCGGCCAGAGAGGTCACATATATAAGGCAGAATATCCTAGAAAACTATACACAGAAGATTAGTAATCCTCGGTGACTGCATTCAAAACATTTTTTATTTTTTGGATATTGCTGCCTTTGCTTTTATACCCCGCAATTGATCTTATTTAATGATTATATCTCTTTGGACAAAATCCAGTAATTGTGTTCTTAGAACATACATATCAAAATATTGTATAAACAAAACCTTCAATCTTCAAAACACTACTCAAATGCCTGTGAAAATATAAAACCCGTTGCTTGCACCTTAGAACCGAATCTATTAGACGTTGTTTATTCAACAAAACAGCTGCCTTCATTACTGTCGAATAGTCATATTCGTATCCACAAAGAATTTATGTGGGAGGAGCCTTGTATTCAAATAGCAGAGCAGAATACCCGCCATTATGTAGATAGGGACGAGGCGTATAAGGATCTCTTCATCGTTCATACATATTGATGAGTCAGACTTATGAAGCCATTCGACTAGCGATACTTTGTACAATGTGGGCTGGTAATGTTTATCGATTTTGTGCATTTTATTGTTATTTGGATTATAACGATTTAAAAATTTACTAAAACGATAAATCAATGTCATTTACAAATGAAGCTATACAAATATTATGTTTGTACGACACATTTTACGCGCTATAATAAATAATATAATCTTGCATATCGTACATACGGAATTTCAATTCCATTCCCCCTAGAAAATATTATCAATGTTTCTTCTTATTCTTCTCATGCTCTATTCAATAAACTTTGGTTATCATCACTTTATTTAATTATTTATTTAAGCCCTGGAATAGCTGTACAAAAGGCTGGCCAAACCACTGTTTCAAGTTTTCAGTCATGATATTCTCCTTCCTGCAGGGCCGACTTCCAGCTGCATTGTGAGGTCTAACATCTCATACTTCTTTCGATGTCTCATCACGTATCCTAGATATTGAAGTTTGAGAATTTTTGTTATTTATTTTTATTTATTCATCCGAACTTTGTACATCCAGCTTATTTTGTAAATTCATCTGTAGATCCACATGCCTCAAGTCGGCTCATCTATTCTTCGGTAAGCGTCCACGCTTCCGTTCCATAAATTAATGTCGAGATCAATATTTAAGAAATTTATGTAATTATTACTTTTATCTGCATGGGTATATTATGAAATCAAGCTAAAAATAAATTCAATAGAAGGGAGAGGGTGGCATAATATAGGTATTGGTACAGCACTTGTTTTCAATAAAATAATAGTGACAATGCAACCATGCCAAGGTGTTGCGGTTCGATTTTAACGCACATGAGACGCAATAGCGCATATCCAGATTATATTTTTCGCTGGGACTTATTGCTTAACTAATGTTTTCTAATATATTTTACAAAAACTCGTGTCGAGTCTGAACACTCTTTAAAAGTAGGTTTCAAAGAGAGTTAAACGACCTCCAGCAAAAATTTACCTTTTTTTATTGATCTATTATAATAGTATTAATTATTATTAAAAACGATGCGCATACTATATCGGGTAACAATCTTAAACTTAAAAAGCTGTTAATAATAAAATAACAATAAGCACTAGCATCGTGAAATTTACAAAGCTTATTCTGTCTGGAATTTCTAAGTATTATCAGTTCGTAAGCTCATTTACATCATGGAATATGTAGCTTTTATTTTTTCATGCAATTGTTTGTTTCACATTTTACAATAAGAAACAAGATTTTGAAAAGAACTAAAGAACACATGAGAAAACTCATTTCATTGTGTTGTACTCGAATAAATAATTTGAAATGACTCGATTTGTTTCAGCGTTTTTCATTCTTGCAAGTGTAATTTTTTTAGCGTTTTTCAGTGAATGAAAATGAAATTAATACACAACTGCAAGAATGCAAATCTCAGGAGAAGAAGAAAAGAGAAGAAAATCTAATTTAATTACAAAATACAATTTAAAAACAAAAGTGATTCCTAAACTCCAGCAGACCTGACATAATTATTAGATAAAATTTCACACTTATCAGCAGAACTACTAAAAAAACTTACCCATAAAAACCAAGTTTTTATTATACATTTTACATCTCATCCATCTCCATCATTTTACATCTCATTCATCTCATTGAATCAGGTTTCGTGCCTACTTCATGCGTCGGGCTCATAAGTCATTTGAAAAAACCATTAAAATTTCGAAAAATCCAAAATTATACTATAATTATTAATTTTTTTAAACGAAAATTTGTTAAATCATTTTTATCATAGCCACGAGTCTGCCTGCAAAGTTTCAGCAGCTCAATTGGATGACGGGAAAAGGGTTAAAAATCGATCCAAAGTTTTTCCGGCAGACAACAAACCGCAGACGCTACGAAGAAAAGAAAGGGAGTAATAACAGATACATTATGAAATCCAAACAATAAAAAAGACGACGCGGATTACTCTATATAAAAATGCGCGTATTTGTTTCCGACAAAGTTCGAGCATGTTATAGATACTTTTTCTCAACAATTAAAGCGTGTTGCATCACGCGCGAGGGAATAATCTGATGAATGAATTCGCCGGCATTTTAATTGAACGCAGTGCAGGCGGCGCGGTGTGCCAACTGCCAGCTCATTATGTAACTGACCCACATATTGGTGGGAGAAAAAATACGCACTGCTTGTAAACACGAATGCGTTGCCCCGAGGATGCATGTAATGTACACTTGCCTTCTTTCCCACGTAATCCTCCGTTTCCCACTTCATTGTCTCATGCGCGCGATACACTTCGGAGAAATGTAAAGTAGGTACGGTGAAATAAAAAGAACACAAAAAAACAGTGAACAAACACACCAGTCTTTTAAGGCGGATTCGCAGTTACTAATGGCACACCCCATTGGGTGTTTCATTTCATTAAATAAAAAATATAATCCTGTACATTTTATATTACTACAGAAACATAATCTGTAACTCTAGCGATTCTTGAGATTGTAGGGGTTAAAACATCTGAATAAAAAAACAGTTTTTAAGAGCGCACATTCAAATCAAAGAGAAGAAGATTTTTCCAATTTTTATTTAGCTAATAAGACAAAACGATTTATTAAGCGAGACTCCGATTATCGAGCCATATTGCAGGAACGGTAATTAACATATTTAAATAATTAAATATTGATCAAATTAAAAATGGACATCTGCAGTAGGAAACTTTTGATTCTACCCGAGACGACATTGATCAAATTAACGGCGTTTTGACTTTCTAGATATTTGATACCAGTTAAAAATTAAATGTTTAAGACCATTTTTAATACTTTTTGGTACCTAAACCTAATATAACTAGCATCAATTTTTCAAATTCCAAATTTACGTAGGATTCGCAGCAAGTGGAATTTTCTTTAAGAGTATGTACAAAATGATTAATCAATTAATTTGAGTAATTTAAATAAGAAATTAGTCATGATGAAATGCGATATATCTGCTAAAGAATGTTATATTGAGCGCTTAATTGAATTAATGTTTGAGCCAAAAAATATATAATATATATTTAAAAAAGAAATGTAGAGAAGATGAGAAGTGTGGAAAAGGATAAGGAAATAGCAAGTAAATCAAAAAAAATTAAAGACATGCTTTTATACGCTTTCTTTACAAACATTCGTAATCGATTTTTTAACATCACCCATGCAGTATCCAAATATTAAACACGTTCTTTTAAACATTAAAACAAATTTTCGGACAACATATTCTTCAGCTGTTTCTGTGGCTCTTGCTTGTGAGTAATATGATTTAAATTAAATTATTAATTTTAATCGAAATAGTGACCAAATTCAGTCGAAAATGATTTAATAATGTAAAGTCATCTATTTTATGTAAATGTTGAAAGCTTCAGAGCTCTAACTAGTCGAGAAGTTAGTAAAAATCAATGAAAAGATTTCACAACAAAAAACACAACAAACAAAAGAGATAAATAAAATCATGTAAAAATGACAAATAGCAAACGTAACGCAAAAAAAAATAGTAACGGAAGTTGGAAACCGAAATAGATATGCCGACTGTCAGACGTGCAGCTGACTTGGTGATGATTTAACACAATGATTTAACCAAACTAGAGGAGCGACTAAGTATAAACTATTCAACGTGTAGTAGGCTATTCAAAATACGCCGTACGTTTTATTTTCCGTTTTCCAGTCAGCCCGCTGTTCAAAGTGAGCCAATCAAATGCAAATATTGATATAGACTGTAAGCACACTGTACCACTTTTTATGCAAAATGAGCCCAATAATATATAGGTACGCCAGATTCAGTCATTTGATGTTTCAATTCAAAGGCTGGGCCTACAGCGGACGACAAACTGAAGTCGAAAAACTAAGCGCATTTATTTTGTGACGAAGTATAATTGACAAAGCATTTTACGTAATTGTTTGAAGGAATATTCTTTTCTGGCATGCCATAATAATTTAAAGATAACTAAAGCTTATTCTTGTCAACAGATTATTGATTACTTAATTTATTGTCACGTCGTTTCCCCTTGGATATAAGCAGAGATAATGTTATGTTATGTTTATGTTATGTTATGTTTATGTTAATTTATATAGCGCCATTTTTGTGCAAGAGACGCTTCAAGGGCGCTTTACGGGTGCGACATCCCGAAAAAATGAGTTTTTAGGCTCTTCTTGAAGTGTTCCTGGTTCTCCATAGATCGCAGAACTGGAGGCAGCTGATTCCACATAGCTGGGCCCGCAAAGCTGAAAGCACGTTCCGCGAACTTGGTGGCTCCAGGTCTCCTTGGTACTACCAGCCTGCAGAGTGCCTCCGATTTAGCTGACCGCAGTGTGAGCTGTCTTCCAGTGATATTGTCTGGGATACAGAGGTCGATCAAATATTGTGGTACTTTTCTTTGAAAACTTTTGTACACCATCAGAGAGAGTTTGAAATTTATCCGCTCCTGCAGGCGAAGCCAATGTAGCTGCTTCAGTATTGAGGATATCCGTGAGAACTTTGATGCCTTGAATATAAGCCTCGCCGCAGCATTAACCACTGACTGAAATCTGTCGAGCTGAGTCCTGCATAAATTGAGTTAGGCAAATCAGCCGCGAGATGACGTACGCACTAATCAGTGACTTGGCTGCGTCTGGGAGAAGGCATTTTCTTACAGACTTGTTCTGTCTTAAACCATAGAAACCAGCGCTGACAGCATTGTTAATCTGATTTCTAAGGCTTAGATCGTTTTCTACGTTGATTTCCAGGAGCTTTACCTGTGACGAGGGTTTATTTATGATGCCTGTCGTCGGCAGAATCATCGGCGTGTCATCCAAAAGACGTACTCTTCTTGATGTTGCTGTCCACATTATTTCAGTTTTTTCAGGATACAGCGTCAATCTATTTGAAGACATCCACCTTCCAATATCCTCAATACATTCAGGGCATTAGCTTCGCTTGGGTGACAATGCTGGTAGACTTCGTAATCATCCGCATAACAATGTACTTTGAGTCCATGAGCTTCAATGATATCCTCAATCTCTGGTGTACATAATGAACATCAGCGGTCCTAAAACTGAGCAAGAGATTCCCTTGATACGAGCCACACTTTTCTTTTTGAAATCATCCATATTCATACATCGTCTCAAGCACGCTCGTCGATTGATGAAGCTTTTAATAGAACCACCATCCAATTTAATAGAAAAGCGTATAATCATTTTAATAAAGCTATTTTTACACCCAATATTAAAATGTCC
This sequence comes from Agrypnia vestita, assembly GCA_016648135.1. Lineage (NCBI taxonomy): Eukaryota > Metazoa > Arthropoda > Insecta > Trichoptera > Phryganeidae > Agrypnia > Agrypnia vestita. The sequence continues at coordinate 185,743 of JADDOH010024337.1, read as the reverse complement.
AATATCCCCGAATGTGTACAGTATTAGGACAAACATTAATTAATCATCAAATTATTTAATGTAAGTTTTAGGATATACAAATATGAATATGTATAGTCGGATGACAATTTATTTTGGACACCCCTATAATTTAATTCATTAAAAAAAATTACTATTCGAAATATGGTACTTACCATCGACGTATTATAAATAGACACGTTATTCCCATACTATCCTGATTTCAAATGTAGCAAATGCAAAAAATTTGGTAATTTGAAGTCACGGTGACTAAAATAGCATACTCATTCTTACAATAGTGTATGATACTCTGTTCCTTTTTCCTGGGGACTCTTTTTTCGGCGTGCCGTCGCATCCAATCACAAAGAAGGTCCGTTCGATAACGAATGCAAGTAAGGCAATTACCTTATTTTTTACTTGCCACGATTTCACGCTTGTAATGCATCTACAGTTTATTATATCATTGGTCTTTACCCCTTGCTTAACCCGTAATAGAACAAAATTTTAAGTAAAAACAGCAAAATTTTCCATTTTTGTTCTGACTTAGTTAATATTCGATAATCATGGAACACACGTGGGTCATTTGTTTCCTTATTTCTCCGGTTTTGTAGTGGATATTCATAATTGTTAAGTATTGTACATTCACAATTGTGATTTAATAATTTAATTAATTCTTCGATCCCAAATGAGATATCTTGTAAAACGTAATATGCAATAAAGTCTTAATTTGGTGTTTTGTTGGTATTATGTGTATTATGTGTTTCTATATTATATGTTTCCATTCATTCATCAGAACTTATGAGTCTCAAACTATACTCAATATTAGCGCGAACAACTCATTGTCGTCGAAAACTGTTGTTATATGAATTCGCATTATAATATTAAGAATATTAATTTAGCTGTCTGCAATATTTCCGCGTGCCTGTTGTTATCGTGCCATCGAACCGATTATTTTTCAGAGCGGTTCCCTTTGTACAAAATGCACTTTGCTGTTATGCTTCTAGGATTGTCTCACAGAGGTGGATTAAGACCCCTGATCCAGTTACCCACTGAGCAACGGAGAATTATAAAACGGTACGAGCGCCCCGGTCTAAGCTCAGAGCACAAGAAGATATTCAAATAAATTAGCCGGGGACTGAGAACGACCATCGGAGTGATGTTGTAACAATCCAAGGCATAATTTACAGCAATTTAAAGTATGGACGGGTTTACCGCTTTGGTGTAGATAATTCTCCATTTCCCCTCGGGGAGTCGGAAGGCAGGCAAGAATCCAAGAACCAAATGAGCGCAACAGTATCGGACTCGTGGTGCCGGCTGATTGAGATTGAGACTCGCGTATCTCCGTGGAGCGTGTAACCCATTTACTCGTAACCAATTGTGGAGTAGATTTTTCTCAAAACGTTTCCTAACCGGTTCAGTTGTTTGGAAACAATCTCATATTTTGGAGAGATTTTTGCAACCGCGTACGGAACGTTACACGTACTCACGCCGAATGCCTCGTCACGAAAAGTGTCGTGATCATAGGATTACATATTTGACGTGCACTTTCGTGAATGTAGTACGTGAAAATATATTTTAAAAAGGTCGTTCGTAAATAAATTGTTAGATTTCTATTCTGCATACGATGCTCTGAAAATGTCAAGACGTCTTAATAATATAATGTACGGTTATCTACGGGTAAGTACTTTGGCTCGATATTTGTCTGTTTTTAAAGGTATATATATTTCTCGTTTTATAGCTTCGCTTTTTGACTGTTAAAATATATAGTTTATGAGGTGAATTTGTCTTTCATTTTAATTAACAACAGTACACACAGCAAATCAAGTTAAGTGAAATGAATAATGAATATTAAATGAAGGACTGAGGCCAATTGAACTCCCGTGGGTAACGGTTAAATGTTAAATGCTTCAAATTGACAATACATGAAAGATAAAGCGACTTTTGATTGATTCTTTATATGTATGAAATAACGTCTCGAGTGCGAGATAACATTATAATAACCAAATTATATTTTAACATATTATGTTAAAATATCATTTGGTTTATCGATTTATCATCGTGAGAAACGGGTACAAATACCGGCTGCTGGTATTGTACCTACTACTTATATTTCTACTGCTATGTACATACACATTTGTGAGTTTCTTGGATTTTAATAAATTATTGCCATTTCTTTCTCTGTCATTTCTACTCTTCTGTCATTTGTACACTAACATTGAAACATTTCGTTATAATATCTATACTTATAAAACTCAATGCCTGTCTGTATGTTCTCTATACAAATCTACACCCTTTAACAGATCTGACCCAAATTTCGCATACTTATTATAGGGTCCGGCAGAAAACCTAGGCCACATTTACCTCACTCCCTCGCCAACATATAAATGTAATGCACTTCAAAATAAATTGAATACTGGATCAAATTGGAAACATCGTCCTCAAAGAAAATATAGTCACTCCATTCCACTTCTCTCTGATATCTCATCCACTTCCTGCCTGGATCAAAATGAAAATATCTTATTATTTATACCGTGCAAAACAACGGTAGACTTCTTTTCATTATAAAAGACAATCGAAATATGGAGTAGGTGTAAGCCGTGCATACGACGCACATGGTCTCGTTGTGTTGGTGTTTACCACCACAACAAACACCAACACAACGAAACAATGTGCCTCGTACGCATGGTATACACATACTAATTCAATTGTCTTTCTCTACCCACAAACTCACTCTTAACTAAATCTGTCACCCAGGCAACTCCCGGTATTGGTCTTACAACTGAGTTAGTGTGTGCACCCCTCGTGTATCCGTAAACTTAACAAAACGAAACGATACGCGTATTACGCACTGTACCTACACTAACTCAATTGCAAGCTTACGTGAAAAGACCAATACGGACCGTTGGTCATCTATATTTCTCAGATTTTTTGTCATGTACATTTCTGACATCACTTCTTTCAATAGGGCACTTCAAACAGCGGTCACCAGCGTAGTGAAAGATGTCCGTCACGCCGCGAGTGATGGCGGGCTGGCAATGTTGTGACTAAAACTTGTGACCGGAGATGGTGAGTGCTCGCGGGCACATCGCGCCGACCAGGAATTAATTCTACAGCCAGGAGATTAACATGCTTTTAACTCTGGGGTCAAATTTGAGAAGAACGGTATTGAATCTATGTAAAAAAATACGTGTGAGTGTATTTTCGCATCACGATTATTTTTTGTACAGCACAACCAGTTGGTTCATTCAGAAATATTAACAAAGTTGTCTATTAGATACACGTTTCAGACATGTATTGATCTCAAGATATTATTCGCTCGCCTGAATTAAAAAATATATTTTAATTTATACTGTATAAAAAATATACTGTAATTGCATAATAATGTCTTCAAATAAAAAAATATATACCTATATAAATAAATTAATTAATTAAGGAAAATAAAAAATAATCTTAAACAAAACTTGAACCCTTTTTACATTAAACAATTATTCTACACATATTTACACTTGGACTTATGACTCACTCAACTTTCACTAACATTCCACTTGATACTCTGTAGATACATAATTACTACCTTATGAAAATAAATACTACTGACGAACTCGAAAAAATATTATAATTGTGTTCTATAACGCCACTCTGGGACAGGGGTAGCCTAGTAGAGTGGCATAATCCACAAATTAAACAAAACAAAAAAAAATTGTAATTTTTCTTATGTTTTATTGTTAAATTAGTATTAAGTATCTTTATTTGTAAACAAGGATTTTTTTAAATAAAAAAATAAATAAAATAAATAAAAATATAAAAAAAAAACCTAAAAATTGGAAAAAATTAGTACAATCAGATCCTTCAACGAAAAGGAAAATTATTTGAGCAGTTTAAAGCCGGTTAGTAAATAGTAAACATGGATAGTAACCTCATAATAGTCCTTAATAATAAGCATACATTTTTACAAAAATAGGTTGTGTGATTTTTGGATCTATGGTTTGAATAAAAAATAAAATTGATATAGCGACCCTTAGAAGTTTGCAAATTATTTTTTTAACCAAAATATGTTAGCCAATAATCGTCTAAAGAAATATAGTCGTCTAAATAAATAAGTAATTTCAATTTAAGAAACGGCTATCGAATTTCACTCATATTTTTCATAATAAAGTTTTACGTTAAATATCTCAGTTTAGATTCAGTGATTTTTATATTTAAAGTATATCACGTAATATAATTATCGAAAGACGTCAATTTCGAATGTTTTAACTAAATTCTTCTAGGTATATATCAATAAGAGATAGTCAATATACTTATTCCCAGTAGGGTAAATAATCTACATATAAGACATACAGTTAAATTTAGAATTTGATTAAAATAAAGGCTACTTTGGTCCCCGAAAGGCACTCATTCTCTTCCGGTTTGCGGTTTCGTCAGTAGTGACGCGCGCTACGTCGCATTTAGTAACTTTTATTTTGTTTTTTTTATTTATTTTATTTATATTTTTAAATATCAGTAGACCCACAAAACGTCTTAAAGGATGTTTGTGTGCAGGTTCATTTTCAGAATTAAAACTTAACATTTTATTTATTATTAAATTTATACATATTTTCTATTATTATAGATCGTGCCAAGCCTTATACAGCATGTCAGCACGTTTCTTTTCCATTTTCTTGCATAAGTACATTGCATATTTAGTTATAGGTATAATTTACAAAGAATAATATATATATAAAACTTATAATAATATTATATGAACATAACAAAACTTTAAAATGAACTTGGTAATGAAACTAGGTATCAGATAATATATAAAATGGAAAAAAGTAAAAGACAATAATATCATTTGAAAATAACAAAACTTAAATATAAACTTAGTAATGAGACTAGGTAACCGATCGAGATAAAAAAAAAAACATGAACATAAATAAATTACTAAACAGCCGACTAAATAAATTCATCACTTTTATAACATTCTTTTGTGTTACCGTGTGCCTTACTCAAATACACAACCCGCCACATAATATAATAATAAGGAAGTCCGGATATTAGAGGCGGGTCTGCTTTGTACTGATACTTTCATACACCTTCATTTCAACCCTCTATACTGGCACTAAAAAACGTGTCAAAATATAATGAAAATTGTATTACCTGATCTCCGAGGGCGGTTTGTAAGCGGCGCTGGTGACGTATATGTCGGAGCCGTTGTCCGTGAGGTGCGGGTCCGGCCCCCGCGACGAGGGGTTGCCCCGCGCGGGGGAGAGCGCGCGGTGCTTGCGGCTGGGCGCCACCGGCGGGCTGGAGCGCTCGTTGCTCGTCTGGAGGGAACATTGCTTAAGTTATGACGTCAGTCGGTTTGACAAGTTTCTAACAGCAGATTACCCTTTTTGAGTAATGGGATATAAAACCCGCCTGAGTCACTTTTTTCATTTATAATAATACATATTTACATTGGTTTATATTTAATTTTTTTTTTTACATTTTTTTTGCAGAATATGGTCACATGGGGAACGTTCCCGAGTGTTAGTGTAATTTTGTAGAAATATAACAGATATATTATATAGTTATACAGCAGTACAACAGATGTTGCTTATTATATGAATTGAAATGAAAATAAATAAACACATTTATACGAGTAAGTACATGATACATATACATTTATACCAGGGGCGTGCAGTGAGAACAAGAAGCGTGACTTTTTCCTAAGCGTTTATTTTGAAAAGAAATCCAAGTAAGAGACATATTTATCTCGTAATATTCCTATCACAATAATTAACATATTATTCAGATTTTAATATTTCATAATATTCTGCCAGATAAACATTTAAGTTCGATTTTTTCCAAATATATGTTTAAATAAAAGTCACGCTTCTCGTTCTCGCTGCCTGTCCCTGATTTATAAATACCTATACAATACATATACACCAACACGCACAAACACATATCATTTTACATTCATACACCCATATTTATATACATATACCTACATAAAAGATTTTATATTCCAATTATTATTTATTTTCACACGATATATAGTACCTACATGTGTAATATAAAATCACGTTAAAGACTTATTTATTACTTAGTTGGGTGTCAGAACATTAGTCATTGTAATTGTCGAGTAAATAAAAGTAATTTGATCAAGTGAAATTATAGTCATTTTGAACATTGTTTAACAAAACTATTGTTTTAGTCTACTACTACTAATTGAAAATAGAAAAAAAATTGCTAGGGTTTTTTACCTTCTAAAAAATCTATTTTCAATTATGTAAGGTTTTTATCATTTTGTTAGAGTTGTACCGAAGCTAATGAATTTTTCATTATCGATATAGGTTATTGTAATGATTAGTTTAACTTTTTGCAAAAAAGGGAAATATTGAAAAAAACAACGCAAACTTTGATATTGCATATCTCCATAACGAACATTTTCGACTCATTAATGAGGCAGGAATCCACCTATAAAGCTTTCGCTACTATCTTTGAGACATCTGGTATATAATGTAACAAAATTAACAAAGGAAGTGGATGGAATTAAATAAATAACAAATAATGTACGAGGCATGGATACCATGTACTCCGACAGCGTCCTGTCCGAGGGGGCCCTGTGGGAGTCCTCCCCGTCCGTGGAGTAGCCCCGGTTGTAGGCCCCCGAGCCGCCCGAGCCCGTGCTGGGCCGGTGCGTGGCCACGTAGTGGTTGCTCTTCACCTTGTGCGCCATCTTCAAATCCGCTCTCCACCAATTTTCGAGGCACCCTTAGTCTATATATATCCACTCGATATTATTCGACAAATATCAGTCTTACACTGTGAATCGTAAACTTTTTCGCACTAATCCTTTTTAGTTCTAAAGATGTTAGATTTTTAAAGAACGCAAAAATGAAAAGAAAAATGTACCGCCGTTTACTTTTCTTTACATTCCGCAGGCGGTGTTTTTACGAGTCCGGGTATTCGGTATTTAATTTGTAGGACTGAATTTATGTAGTAATCCGGAATCCGTCACTTTTTACCGGAACTAATCGAGGCGACGAGATGATTTTGTAGATGAGAAGAAAAAATGTTTTAGGTCGAGTGATATTTTTATTATTTTTAAACAACGTGTACAACTACACCGATAAAATGGCACTTTTTGTTATCATATTAAAACGAACGTTTTTATAAAATTAAATAATCTTATTTAGAAGCGAGAAAGTGGTAATAAATGACAGGTATTTTAGAGTAGAAAGTTGTGTGTATTATCTTAGTAACAATGCGGATCTTCGAGTGTCGCGCACTTTAGAAATCGAGAGTTACAGTTTGTTTTGTTCTTCTGTAAATAACACCATGGTTGCATGGTTTGGCCATGATGATTGCTGTGCAGAATCCGCGAGATGATGTAGTTTTACAGAGAGTGCTCCGAGCTCTATGCATTCATTGACTTCCATTATTCTGAAAATAAAAAATAAAATACTTTACATAATAATATAAACAAAGCGAGACAGCAAATTTATTGACATGAAATGACGTAAGTTCAGGATAATTAAGATGCTTAAAATTGTAAGAAAATAGTAGTATAGTAGTAGAAAATAGTAGTAAAAATAGTAGTAGAAAATAAAATTATAAAAAATAGAAAAATTGTACTAACATAATATTGTCTTTAATATTTTTTGTTTGAATATAATTTTAGATATTGCATTTTTTGAACTAAACTGTACAGTTATATTTTCATTTTTATTAGTCAAATGTTTTCTACACATTCTTATATTTTTAGTCTAAATTCCATAACACACAAATTAGATTAACAAGTATTCAAATACTAAAACCAAATTGCATTATTAAAACATTTATTCTACTATTCAAAAACATAAACTTCCTACTGTGAGGCCGAAAATAGATTTTATTAAAAAATATTATTTTAAGGACCGAATCAGACTGCGTTAGGGTTAGACGTCCTACAGAAGCAATCTTTTATTTGAAACATTTTCTTTGTATTTATTTGATTGGAAGAGAATGAATGGAATGGAAGGAAGGACGTGGAACAAAATGTACAAGACACAAAGGAATTACAATATATTTATCAGTTTATTTGGTATCTTTGGAATTAACGGCAAAATTTTATGCCAAGTTGTATTTGGAATTAAAAAAATTGTAGTTTGATTTAATTTTAATTCTTAAGCAGGGGTTTGTCACTGATTCGATCAGATAACGGTTTAGTAGTGGCGTGCGTGGTATAAACTTAGGTTACGCTGTGACCGACTATACATACATATATTATATTAAAAAAGTATATATATAAAAATAAAAATATTTATGCATATATATAAAAATAAATATTTTATTATTATTTTTAACCGTACATATTAAAATATTCTGAGTAGCTTTGATCTACAAAAATTAACGCACTATAAAAAGTTTTTTTAATGTAAGTAGGATTTTTTTAAATAAATGAATATTTTATATATAATACGGCAAAAATGTTCAATTTATGTATTTTGAAGACGATTTATATACCTATAATTAAATCATAAATCAAATACACATTTCTTTTCACAAAAATAAATTGAACATTTTATATCTTCGATGACAATGTCGTCGTAAATAAACATGTTCATATTAAATATTCAAAAACTTACATTTAACTTAATTTTTTTTATAAATTACCATAAACTTATTATGTAAACAGAAACAGATTGAATTTGTGCTGTTAATTGTAATTAATAAACTCAGTAAGTAATTAAAATAAAAATAATAAGAGACAAGAACAAACATATTCAACATATGATTTGACTTTGAATTTGAATTCATCATAGAAAAGAAATGAATTCACACAAAAAGGTTAGAGGAAGATACTATTGAATAAGTAACAATGTCATTTCTGCAAGTGAGGTGCGCGTAGTAGTATATTTCCAGACACCGCTAACTCCATACAAAAAAAATTTACAGCAGGTCAAGTAATTTATACTTTATTGTGTGAGATGTCATTTACCTACACTGGTAGTTTTAAAATTAACAGTGTAGGTAATAACATCTCACACAATAAAGTATGAATTAGTTGACCTGATGTAAATTGCTTTGGTTTGGAGTTAGCGGTATCTGGAAATATACGACCTTTCGAAGAAACACGCTATTCTATAAAAATTTACTTGGCTACTATAAAAAAACTCGCAGACAAACACGTTTTAGACACCAAAAAAAAAGTACAGTTCAGGACGATTTTTTTCTAGATTTGACTGGATGTAAGAAACAAATTTGATACGCGCAAACAAGTGAGATAGAATAAGCATTGACATGAAGTTGTATACAGAAACGTTGGAAATAAAAAATCTAGCCGCAGCTACGAATTACGGCTAGAATTTTAAATGAACTTTTTCTTAAGATTAAGCTGATATAATAAATATTTGTTTTCCAGAATATTTACTAATGCACAGCTTTTTTATTGTATGCGCTGCATGCCACTGCGGTTTAGACCATCATTAATTCAAATAAAATAATATATACATCGCACGTCATTACATTTATAACAAAATAATATGTCTATACGTTTCTGCATTGTCTTAAATGATGTTATTAATATCCTTTAATTTAAAAAAGGAAACTGAGCAGATCATCAAACATAAACGCGATGGAGCACTTTGTTCTTAACAAGAAACTAATGAGATATCTGCACACAAAGAGTATTAGGAGGTCTCGAGATAAACGGCAGAGCCATAAATTATTTATCTCCTCTGATTCTCCGGTATAATCCGAAGGAACGGTAATCTCAAAGGCCATGTTTTAAGATTAATAAGATCACCGTGTGTACGTCCTAGCTAACCGAGTCAGGTGTGAATGTTTCAATAGACATCTCCTTATAAAGCCAGCTCTTGGAAAATAATAGGCGGCGTGAATCATCAGGCCGCGACAGGCGAGGGAACCGGTCGGCATGATGATGTATAAATATTATTATATTTGTACATTCGTTCAGTTTGTCACATTTGCTTGTGGTATTAACGGGAGTGTCCATTTATTACCATTGGTAAAAAATATTTTACACGTTGAAGTAGTTTTGCTAACAAATATTTATTTGAATGGTCATAAAATGCAGCTTGGTAAAATGAGAATGGTCGAGTTGAAGCAGATTAATTAATTTTGAAAATACCTGACAAAAAAGTTTTCACCGCAGTTGAAGCAATTTAATGAAGGTAACAACCCGTACGTAATTTTATTATTTAGTCTGTTCATCATTATCACCATTTGATAGATATTTTTTACAACTATACTCTGTACTAACATTTGTATCTTAGTTTAGTTTATCTTCTTCGGCGGTCCCTCGATGCGAAGATGACGGCTGCCATGTTTTATTGATTATGCGAGGAGCCCTGTTCTAGAACCGCACACCCTTCCACTAGTTGTGTACGTGCATCAGGTTGGTAGGGGGTTCCGAGAGATGAGTTTTCCTCCTTTTCATTTCTCTTTCTTCTTTTCTCGGAAATTGCATCGGCCCTATTTCGTTCGCTTGTTTTCCCGGCGCAGTGTCCTTTTTGACGCCATTATGCCCGGTTTTAGCCGAAATTTCCCAGTATTCAGGATTTATCCCATATTTGCTCAGGTTCGCCCTCAGAATATCTTTGTATCTTTTTCGGCACACCCTGTCATTTTTTGCCATGCGATAGCTGCGAAAACATAATTTGTTTGGAAAGCCGCGTCTCAGCCACATGCATACAATGACCTGGCCACCGTAGTTGATGTTTCTGGAGCGTGGTTTTAATACTGGAATTATTGGCCTCTTCTTTTTATACGTAGGATTTTCCTCAAGCGTCTGTTATAGTATTTCTAGAGGGACTTTAGGTTGCGGCTATATATAACACCCATGTTTTACAGCCACTACAAACTAATTAATTTTTAAATCTTATTTTTTTTAGTTTATTAATCCTAACTTTCAGTATTTTAGGGCAGAGTTGAGGGTACTTGGAATAAAAGAGTATTGCGATTGCGTGTGGATGTTTATTTCTCACCAGAGAGAACCTCCGGGAGCAAGTGAAGATGTACAAGTAAAATAATAAAGACAGTCTGTGTGCGCGCAACGGAGGTCCGAAGGCGAAAAAACTATTTGAAGAAGGTAACAAGTTGGAACTATTATTTTTATTAGTTATTATTTCGTATTTTTTCTAAACGTGAACTATTTCTACGTTTAACTTTGAAGATGTACCTGAGTTATTTTATCCTGTTTATAAATTATATTCCCTGTAAACGGATCTACATTGAAAAAATATTTGGTACCATTATTAGTTTTACCCCGTTATTTACCCCGTGCTTTATGTAATGATTTCCATTGGACCATTAGACCAGTGTATAATTTATTTATAAGATCTTCCAGTGGTTATAAAATAAATAAAATATTTGATGTTTAAATGAAAAATTTGTGTATTTGTTTTAATACATCCCCGCGAACATATTATCCGTCCTCGTTACAAGACTTGGACTGACATGTCAATACAGATCAAAGATCTAATAAAAAAAAAGAAGAAGAACATGTTGTTTTATATATTTAAACAAACTTTCACAAGTATCGATATACTCATGTTATTTTATACATTTAAGCAAACTTTCACAAGTATCGAGTCTTTATTGCAAAATCTCCCTTGTGGCATATAAATATAAATGAATAATATCGCGCAATAATAAAGTTATCCAGTAGAAATGATGGAATTAATCACTTGATGGATCTGTGTGCATCTGGAGAAGTGATATAAATTTTAAAATCAATCTATAAATTTTGACTCAGATTCGGTCATTTTCCCATTACTCGGTCGTAAGATAGATAACTCGCATTATTGGTTGAGATATTTATAAATTACCAACGTTGGTTGCATCGTGATACTTCGCTAAAAGCATTGGTAAGCTAAGAGTTACACTTTACGCCGAAGAATGTGGATAGGTTCTTTGTTTTATTGTTCCACGATTCAAGGTTAGTGGAAATGGCGGAAATAGACGATATTATATTAATCCGGCGTTGGGCAGCAAATTTAAGAAGTCGTGAGGTGGTTTTGTATTTTAGAGTCTGAAATTACACCCAGAGAAAACGGTTTGCTATGCAATCCCGTAGTTGTTTTCTTTCAAATGAACAACTTCGCAATGACTATATATTACGAACTGCGGTCTATGTGAAAAACGGCACTAGTCGTCAATATATATTTCGAATTGCATTAAGAAAATATATAAATGATAGTACAAAATATACCTGATTCGCATTTAATAAACTAATTATGGAGTATTTAGAACATTTTCTGGTTTTTATCTTAGGCATGTATTATGAGACACGATACAGTCTTAGAAGTTACGGAACATCTAACGGTTCTCTTTTGTTATCTATAGATTTTATTTTAAGCCTCTAGAGAGGATGGTAAGAAGGGCATGCGACACGAGTGTTGATGAACAACAATGTATGTATAAAATATATATTCTAATAAGGTACACGAGTATAAGAGTAGGTTCCAAAGTAAAGGTGTTAGAGCGCCATTTGGCGGATGGCGCACTTATTATTTATGGAGACGTAGGCGTATTAAGGGCGCTACCTAGCGTCCTTTGAACGTTACTTATTGCGTCAGAATCAATAAAGGCTCGAAAGAAGAAACATATATTTTCTTTTTTTACATTTTTTGTGACACATTTGTACTCGTGTGACAAAAGAGAAGTATCTCTCTTCAAATCCGAGCAAGGATTTAAATTGTGAATCATTTTGTGTGAAAGTGTGACGAACACAATAGTGTGAGAAGTACAATATTTCTCTTTATAGCCAAATAGTGGATCATTGTCATCAATAGTGGAAAGCGTCTCCTTCATTTGTAGCGACTTGGATCAGATTCCTTTCAAGGTGTCAAGGACAAGAAGGGTAAATGAAAATATTATTAAAACAATATATTTGTGAAATAAAAAATCTTAGTATATCTTTATTAAGATCTTTATATTATCTTAATAAAAGTATGTATTGTTTCAATAATGTTTTTATACCAAAAGATTGACCCTTTAAATCCATAGTCGTAAGTGTAAAAATCATCTTCGACCTGTGCACGATTTATTCCTGAGATGAAATGTACCGTTCTTAATAATAATAAATAAATTATAATCAGCCATTATCGACGGAGGCTATTTTTAAAAGTAAAACCGTAGAAAGGGTGTTTGTTGAAATTGCTACATCAATCCGCGGCCAGAGGTTAAGCGAGCTGCCGGCCATCCAGTTCCGCATTCTGCGGCCGCGCTGCCTGCCCGCGCCACCTACTGCTCCCCCCCCAGCGCCGCGGGTTGTGTTTCCTTTATCGGCCAAAGTAAAACGTATTCGATGTTGGTCGCTCGCACTGCCCTCGCTGCCCCATCGGGGCTCGTAACTAATGACAATGATTTAATTAATATAACAGCACCTCGAAGCAAGCCAACGCCGCACTGCGCTACGGACGTTGTGGACAAAAGTGCCCTAGGTTCTTAACTACCTTCCGATTCAAATCATTTGAATGTAGTTCAATCTTATTATGTAATCTTAATTGCTACTTTTATTTTTGCTGACAAAAAAATATTCCGAAAAGACATTGTTGATAGCACTGTGACTGCGTGTGCACAAGTATCCAACTGTAGAAAATAGGTTTCAATATATTTATGTTCCATTGAACCGTGTTTTTTCATTCGTTCGTGTATGAGGACATCCACATAATTTTTTACATTTTTTTTACATTTGCTATTGAATTCAATAATACTGACTTTTTTTCTATCTTTATATATCTACAACCTAAGAAATTAATTACTTTTATATAGTAGGTATTTTGACCTTATATTGTTGTAAAGCTGCTCATCTCAGTACATGTTCATCCTTGAATACGTGAACTTAAATTCAGGATAAATAAAATAATAATTAATAATCGTAAAAAGAAGTGTTTCGATCAGCAGAAAAAATCATTCAAATGAAATTTTTTTATATTTAATTAATCCACATTAAATATTTGTTAGATCAAATAAAGTATTTCTAATGTGTATAATGTATTTTTTCATAAGTGATTGGCAGCATCCAACTAGTTGCACGTTTCTGAGTGCCATTTGCATACATTCCATCCATATGCAGGTATATTCAATCGGTTAAGGTTGAATCTAAGCAATGTTGCTTAGTTTCGGGCGTGGCCCTTAACCGCCTGGTGAAGGAATGTCAGCAGATATTTCAAGTTTGTAGAAACGGCGAATTAATAGATCAAAATCACGTTGAGCTTCAGTTTTCCACAAAAAAAGGATAATTTATTAACGGAAAATTGCCACACAATAATTAACTACCCATAAATGGATTTTTTAGAAACAAACACATATTAAGCGCATACAGTGGTAAAAAAAAATCGAAATATAGGTATGCTTATTAACGTTTTACGATAGTTTACAATTTCTTAGTTATCTTTCTTTTTATCTTTGTTTAAAAGTAAATTAGTTCTAATAAAATCACGATGGAGGGTTGGATTGATTCGTTGAAGTAAAATTTTCTGGAAATCAGTCCTAACGATGGTTATTAAACTGTGGAAAAACGTTGTCTACCAACCCGAGGCATATTCTGCCTGGAAGAAATACCACGCTCATTTAACGGCTGTGAACACTCACGACTGTACGTATTAGAATTAATATTATTGTTCCTTAGTGGTCCCACCCGAAGTCGGTCGAAGATATGGTACTTACTTTTTTCAATTCCATATTAAAACCAACCAAGTTCTGGGAAGTCGAATAAAATTGTTTACTAAACATCATTTCGAGCCTGAATTTTAGTGTACTTAATTCGCCTAAATATTATTGGATTGCACAAGCCGTTGTCTCCTGGGTAATGGTTCGTGTACGCAATTTTTCTGAAATTGCAAACACCGCCGGACCGCTCCCGGCGCGCGGCGGCCGCTCCCGCGCAAAAGGTGTGACAAGAAAGTCGAATAATCATAAGCAAAATACAGCCGTCGAGTAGGAAGACAATGCGCTTTAGCGAAAATGTGTACGTGATACGTCGGAAAAACTTATTTCTTTTTACTCCATACTACTACTATTCCCTTTCCATTTGTCGTAGTGCGGATTAATCTATGGAATGGATGAAAGGGCCGTAGAAGTAAGAGATATCGAGCGCCATTTTAATTGGTCGTATTTAATTTAAAAGCTTCCATACAGGTTGTGAAGGGTGTTGCTAGATTAATTAAGAGGCGGACGCGAGATGGGGGTTCCGAGCTAACGCGGAAAAGACATTGGAACAGTTATAGAACTGAGAATGATCGCCTTCGATTCGCGGAAAAGCAGCGGCCAATATATTTAAGGTAATAATAACAAGCGCATAGAATTACAAATATAACTTTTATACTAACGTTTATTATTACGAAATTCTAACTTATGTAAATTAAATCTACTTGATTGAAATCTTAAGACAAACCGACAGTCCGGTGATTGAAAATCAATTTTTATAAAAAGAATATCGCATTTGTACGAATGTTTAGGCGGTAGGTACTATTTTGCACCATGAAAAACAATATTATTTTCTTTCTCTTGTCCTTTTATGATTCAGATGTGATTGTTAATTTTACTTATTATTTTTATAGCCATCTCTTCTAAAAAATATATATCGAGTACTAATAATCGTATAGGAAAACTGATAAATTAAAAAATTAATTGCTCGTACATAAGTAAATTTTTTTGGACCTAAAATACGAGTATACTAACCGGTCAAAAAATAAGCTGAATTGATGCTAAAAAAATTCAAGTGCACCTAACACTGCTAATCCAGGCCTCCAAAATATATGCCGATTGGATAGAATAAGAATATAAAGACTACAAGGAAACATTTCTTGCAACAGCAGAAAGACAAAATTTTACAACACTAATCCTGTGAATTTTTTTGTGATTCCACTCAGACTTTTGTTAAAAATCCACCTCTTTCACAGCATAAATTACATACCTATTCTCTCCTCTATTCAGGCAGATGTATTAGGTCCGCTCATTTGAGAGATGCAGCAGTTTCAGCGGAAACAATTAATATTAAATATATACCTAACACTGCCGATTACAGACATTTTAAAGATAATATAACTACCAAAATTAATAAATATATTAACTATTGCACTACTAACTATTAAACTGATAAAACATCATTCTTGCATCGTTATGTAATGAAAATTACGTTAATCTTTCGATTCTCACATTTAAAGAATAATTTTATGTTATTTTGACAGTTACTAATACCACAAACAAGATATATGTAGTAGAGTGGGAAAAATTAATAATATGATTCCGTAAAATAGTATATATTCACCATCACTACCAATGTATAGTTCATGGATGGATAATGCTGGTTATGAATATTCGCATAAAATTAAAAATTTTCTAAGAATAACCTCGAATACCAACATCAGTGTAGTTCTCAAAACGTAACGTCAGAAAAAACAATTTTCATTGTTGTTTTGAAGGAAATCCAAAATTTTGTTTATTTTTTTATTCATCTACCTAGAGACGTCAGAAAAAACAATTTTCATTGTTGTTTTGATGGAAATCCAAAATTTTGTTTATTTTTTTATTCATGTACCTAGAAATGTCAGAAAAAACAATTTTCATTGTTGTTTTGAAGGAAATCCAAAATTTTGTTTATTTTTTTATTCATCTACCTAGAGACGTCAGAAAAAACAATTTTCATTGTTGTTTTGATGGAAATCCAAAATTTTGTTTATTTTTTTATTCATGTACCTAGAAATGTCAGAAAAAACAATTTTCATTGTTGTTTTGATGGAAATCCAAAATTTTGTTTATTTTTTTATTCATCTACCTAATGGAAAACAGGTTTTGCATTAGAGGTTATATCTGAATTTAATTAAATCTGACTATAACGGATGCGTGAGTGAGTCAAGGAAACCATTTGTAAAACGATTTAGCACACTTGGTACCTACACACTTACTGCGAGTGAAATCAACTTTACATTACTTATTTATATTAATTGCATTATATTTGTTTGAGGTCACTAGCAGTTATTATGCGACATAATTATTTAGGGTGAATAAAAAATTGTAAAAAGTTGAATTCAATACAAGCCTTAAAAAAATACCTGCATTTGTATGCACTGCATGCGATCAAAAAACCTGTGGATTACTAGAAATTACGGGAATCAAATGTTATGAACGGACGATTTATTATAGTTAGGTTAGTTCCGCTGTACATACACACACATATATATATATATATATATATATATTGTATATAGCCTTATTGGTGGGAGACTTTCATTTCACCCGCGAACAAGTACGGCTAGTCCGTAACTTTTGAGGCCTTTTTAGCCTTGACAATGGCACGTGATACCGTGTCGAAACGTCGGCCTAGGTCTTCTCAGGGAGACCATCTACAGAAAACGCGAGGGAGTCCAGAAGTTACTTTTGTTACATATATATATATTATATATATATATATAATACTATATAATCATATATATTCTCATATCTATCTACTATATCTATTATATCTCTCTATGTTCTATATCTCTCTCCTCATCTATGTTATATCGTATAAAAGACGAATTCATTTTGTCTAAAGGTGTCAGTTAAAAAAAGTTCAAAATCTGGCGTTTGAAGAAATTTTTAGTAAGGTTTTGATAATTTTATTTGACTTGAAGGTGTTACAAATGAATGAATTTTAAATATTCGATATAAGTTACTTAAATGCTAGTCCGACGTTTTACTTATAATACAGGCAAGATTTTTCCTTGTATTTCTGATGCAATAAAGGATAATTTCTTATGGACGCGACTTAAAAATGTACAAAACATGATAAATAAAAATAAAACGATAGTCATCAGATCCCGCATCAACGTTCTAAAAGCCTTGTGCGCACGGATGACTTTAGCCACAGGTCGGATATTGCCACAAGAGGATGTCTTAATTTCTCTAGATTCTCTTGACTTTTGATAACGATTGACTTCACGCATAAATATACGCGTGTCGTGTCACCGGAGCGATACATCACGCATTCAGAATATATAGGGCTGTGTCTGATTGAGTAATATTTTATTTGTAAGGTAACGTTGTAAAGACCACATTCTTTTTTAGATAATATATTTTTTTTAATAATAAAAAGTAGGTTTTATAGACTTCTGTATTATATATATATCCCCAGCTCTGACGATGGACCCTGCAATAGGATCCGAAATGTTTGCCAGAAAGATCATAAAAACACTGCATAATACAAATACAAACTAAAAATATCCCAAAAAATACAAAGCGGAAGTTAAAAATGTAATTCTAAACTCCGCTTTCTGTTATTTGCAAATGACTTAAGCTTTTCTAAAAGGTGGTAAACCTTGGAAGTTTTTCATCTTCTCCAAGCAGATATATCAAATGTCTGCTTGGAGAAGAATATGAATGGAGAATGGAGGCGAAAAAACGTATGTTTCATATTTCCAAGTATTCGGTAACATCATTTACTAGGGCCCAAAAAACTCTATTCTATCGCTACATCCATGAACGACCAAAATCTGACACGAACGTGGAATGTTAAGGATCTAGGAATTAGATTTGTGAGCACCCTGACATTTCACGATCACTTAGAAGCGATCAGTGATAATGCATTGAGAATGCTAGGATTTGTTCTGCATACTGCCAGAGTTTTCGAAAATGCCCGAGTATCGAGAACTCTTTGCAACTCCTTGGTGATAAGAAGACTCAAGAGTGGCTAGATGATTCGAGGGCCACATCAGTTTACGTACTCTCTTATGGTAGAGAAGTTCAAAATAAGTTTCTAAAATATCTCTATATGAGAGAGTACGGGAATTATCCTTGGCTCAAACCAACCGAGTTTCTTCAGGGTATGTTTGGCCACAATAATTTAGGGACTAGAAGGAATGCGTATTTGATTAAGTATTTTTATCGATTGTTGCGCGGTGTGATCATTAGTCTTGAAATTATGAGGAGCATTGGTTTGTGTGTTCCTGATAATTACCTAAGACAGCGTCAGCATAGATTGTTTCACATTCCTATATAGAATGACCAGCTTGCCGATGGTTTTGTCTGTTGGAAGAGCTATGCTGAACAATATCACTTTGGGTATTGATCTATTATTCCATATCTCTGAAGGAGTTTTCCCGAAGCAGGATTCTCCTACATCATTGAAAAGAATTATTTTATATGTGTATGAATTAAATTTTACAACATGTACAAATTCAATAAATGTTTGTGATATACGTATATGTCAAATATTAAAAAAATTGGAAATTGAAAATTTAAATTGAATCAATCGGGTGGCGTGCGCAAAATTCTATCCGTCATATAAATATATATTTAACTTATCTTATTTATTTATTCCTAACTATAATCTCCGATATAGAATATTCTAAGGATACTCTATCGCTGTGCAATATTTAGATTTTTTCAAATTAATAGCGAAAAGGTTCATAAGAATTTCAGGCATGAAATGTGGGTGACGCATACGCTATTCACTCACTAGCCCTAGGCTGCAAATTAGCTCGCTCTGATCCCGAGACCGAACCGGCTGAAGATCGAGTCGAAAGAGGCTGGCGCGCTGGTCCAGGAGGCCTGCCGCCCGCTGGGTGCGCTCGGCCGCCTTTACGGCGTGTAAACGGTCTCGAACCATGTCATTTGCAGTTCAGAGTAAAGACTACGTTGGGAGATGAAATTGATACAGATCATTAAGAATGGAAGTCGCAAAGTTAGCGTCGTGCCGTGGATAAAGTCGGGCGTAGTGCGGTGCTGTTTACCGATTGGTCACGCGGAACGGAAATTGTTTCGAAGGTATAACCACTGTAATCCTAATCAGCCGAAGAGTTAATATAATTTGTTAAATAAATGTTCAATTTAGGCGGCTCATGACGTTCTCTGGGTGAACCAGTTCATCCGTGGCCTGGCATTACGGATAGTTGCAGGCTTCGGCTAGCCTAGGTTGGGTACATTATACAGCTAGTATAGGGCGGAGAAATTGTACAGCCTATATCAGGTCAAAGTGATTATGTCCTAATAAGGTTTATTAAAGTGACGTGATCTTCGTTAAAGGGAAAGAGAAGATTTTTGACAAACATGCCTACCTACTAATTAGAAATTCGGACAGTAATCAAATATAATAATTTCATTGTCCGTCCATCTGTCCGTCCACAGAAAATAAAAAGGTAGAAATTGTTTTTTAAGTTCTATCTTTTTAATTTTTTGAGACGCGTTTCGCCTTATGAGGGCATTATCAATCGAACAATTGTTTTTATTTCCGTATGTGTGACGTAGCATTGATCGAATTTCTTCAGTGACATGCATAAAATATGGTATAAAGGTATATTATAAGAACTAATGGAAATAATATCTACATTTATATATAAACATAATCTATGAGTTGAAATTTAAAACGTTTTACACGAATATTCTTACAGTTGTCGATGTAAGGTAACTTTAACTAAGTTTAATAGTTGTTAGTGGAAATCAATGGAAGATTTATTTGGATACAACCTTATCGTGGGCACCTAAAAACATACGAGTACATGAGAAACAAAATTTATTAATAAGCTACAAAGTAATGGTGGAGGAGAACTCCGCACGAAGTATATACTTATTGACTATGCGAGTGACTGCCAATTTCATTAGACAAAGAAAAGGCGAAGATAAAGAGGAAGTAGGCTCACAGCACACAGCCGAGGCTCTAATGGTCTGCCTGATCATTAGCGGGCGCAATAAGGGCTACGGTGGATGCCATTTGCTCCCTTCATTTATTACCTTCAGGAGCTTCTATTAACAGGACAATCAACCATTTTATGGGCCTTCTTCTTCATTTATCACCGGCTTAACTTCTCATTATTAGATATTTAAAATTAAACGGCCCGGGCAAATATACTTTGTGTCGTTAATCGCCATTCATCGCGTGTTTTTCATTTTCTGGACCAAACACACGTTTCATTAGCAAAAATAGAAGATGTTAACTTTACGTTATGTTAATGTTAATTTTAAACAAAAAAAGATGATGTTAACTTTATGTTAACTTGGAATAGTAAGTCGCCCGTTATTTTGAAATTTGTTAATTTGATTTGCAGAAAAGTAACTGCAAGGAGCGATAAAATTAGTAGTTTTTGAAATAATTGCGGAAATATCTACTTTTATTCAATAATGATTCAATACAAATTGATGTATCGTAAATTATAATTGGTTCGGTTTCGTTTGTATGTTTCCGCACGCAAAGATTGCAAATTTAAAATGATAACCTACGTGTTATAAAAATACCTATCAAACATAATAATTTCTTTGTCTGACTGCTTTTCCGTAACTTCCTGTAACGTCCGTAATTTAGTTCAGAGCGCGGCACCCCAGCGACTTTGCTACCACCGCCTCTGCGCGGACCGTAAAAAATATACTATATATATATATATATATATATATATACTAGGGCTTAGCAAAGACGCGAACCATTTCATGTTCCGTGATTTTTCACGGGTATACCTATGGATAATATTGAATAAAAGCATTTCACATCCATCGAATATATATTTACTTTTTTACGTTTTTAAGTTACTATAAATGACAATGTAACAAAATTATCTTTATGTATTATGTTGACACAACAAGACAAAATATATTTTTGATTTTGTTTTGCTTGGGATGCAATAAAATTGTTAAACACAGAGCTCGGTACAAGAATTCGTTAACTGCTCTTGTAAAATATTACATTTACAAAGAACACACAGTAAGATTAAATTGAATAATATTAGAAAAAATAGTAAAAATCGTACTTGTGGTTGTATGTAGGTGTGTGTGGACAAGCGCATTGAGCTAGATGGAAAATAGGTATATAATATGTTGCTAAAATAATACAGATAGATTTAATGAATACATAGGTACCTACTTTAAAAAATGTCACGTCAAATGAAACTAGGTATCGTCGATTAATAAGATAGTATGTATTAATTTGAAGAACGCACAACAGTGATGTCGTTTCTTCTCCTATGTATTATATGTATCAAATATATATGTATATTCTTTTATGCGAAACATTACATTGGTTGCATAGAGTTGTATGCATCGAATGAAAAATACACCTAAACAGAAAACACCAAGTAAAATTTAGATGCAGGAGTAGTCATTTTCTTTTTGAAATTGAACGTGTTAAGTGGCGGCAAGAGTTGAACAGCAAGCCGCAAGTCACACGGGAACCTTCCTGCGTCCCCGCCTGGCCTATCATTATGCCGCAGAAGCATTAGTGTGATATGAGAAGATGCTTTCGTTGTAATTGCAATGACGCCTTTGTGTATCCTGAGTGGCGTAATTAGATAATTCTGGGAGTCTTTGCCGGGTTCTCTTTTGGAGTCCCAAAGTGTGGGAACGCTTTGGATTATTGCTCAACTTCCTCTGCATACGTGTATTGAACCTCACAATACACTGCGCAGATTCTAAGATACTCTGTACGTTTGTGATTCTAATAATTTACATTTCACATTCGCATTTAAGAATGACTTAAGATATTCTCGTAATTTGGGCTTCGAATATGAAAAATTTTAATCAATCAATTTCAATTCATTTATATCCTTAGTACAACATTAAATGATAATTTGTAGTCAAATGATAAGACTTAAGAATTGAAAACTATTAAAAATAAACTTAAAAAGATCAGTATTATTCGTGATCGCAAACGGTTAAAAACTACAGTGACAAGGTACCACGGGTATATTCCGCGATTTGTTACATGATAGTTGTTTAGAGTTGCGTGATATACCACTAGATGACACTTTTGCAACATCTAAATTGATCAATTAGATGTTTCAAAGGTTAAAATCGAAATTCAACACACGTTTCGATTTCATCACCAAACGTAATTATATGTAAATATATAAAGGTAGAATGCGAAATCCCTGGCAACGAGGAAAAAAGTTAAGTTTTCACAACATTTATAATAAATTAAAATAAAGTATTTAAATAAACTCATAAAGAGCATTAAATCATTTGACGCAGCATGTTTTCACAATTTTCAATACATATATAATAAAAAACCACACACAAGAAGCTTAATTATTTTTGGTGAGGTATAAACATATAATAATAATTTTATTGTTAATATTTGCCAGTTTTCATTGTTATAAAAGAAATTATATACATTATCTATTAAATAAAAAAAATAAAAAAATAAAAATACCTTATACTGTTGGCATTGTTTTGTTTGAAACAAAAGTTTGTTCTGGCTCTTGCCCCGAACAGTCGGGTTTACTCGTCCAGTTTTGGGCAGGAATCAAAATAAGAGGCCCTTGAGAATGAGCAGTGTTACCTGTTCGAAACGTCGGGAGTTTAAAAGTCCTTTTCAAGACTGTTTGACGCGGGTTCCCCCAGAAAGTAATTCGTCATCTTTTATCCGCGATAAACTTAAATATAACGTATATATATATATATATAGTATACTGTTAACCCAAGCTCTTATTAAGCAAAAAATAGAACTGTCGTTAGGTTGTTGAAGAGCAGTATTAGGGATCGAAGGCGGACTGAATGAAGTAATGTTCATTGGGAATATTCTTGGATCATTAGAAACAGATCACATAACATTGGAGTGAACATTTTCTTTCAAATAAAATATATCAATAGTATACGAATAAGTTAATTTTTTGAATTTTGATAAATAATATTTTCCTAGGAAAATATTATCCTAAAGTTTTCACAAAAATCATCGTCCCAGGACAGGTTTTAAACACCACTTTGAAATAATCACCGTGTGTCACAAAGAAACGTGGCTATTCATTTATTAAATTTGTCATTTTTCAAAAGCGTTCATTTCAGTGATGAACAGCGAAGTTAAGGTTATATATTCATTCATTATTCAACGCGGGATCCGTAGTAGTATATCGGGGTCAAGGAGTTGTGCACAATAGTCGCCACAGAAAAATGTTGCACGGGACGTTTTAAAGATAAACCTAGCGAAATGTACAATTTGATTAATAATAATTGTATATCACTTAGATATCCGTGAAATGTCAAACAGATACTTCCAGCATTATTATGAACCAAAGAGAAGAACATCTCACATCTGGCAGCATCTCCGAAAACAATCATTTGCTGCGATTGGTTTTGCACCAGTTTGACTAATAATTGTACAACTAACTAACTAACACGCCGTTTCCCCGCAGGGGTAGGCAGATAGGATTGAACGCCACACTCTTCTATCCTGGCACACCACTTTTGCTTCGGCCACATTCATACATCTTCTCATACACGTTCTATGGTTGTTGCGGCTTTTAACAGGGCCATCCTCAAATACTTGTAGTACCTGATAGTGCCAGGTCTTTTGCGGACGCTCTCTATTCCTGTTGCCTTCAACACTCACCTCATATATTTTCCTCGTTCATACGTTCCACATGACCAAACCATCTCAGCACTCCTTTCTTTATTATATCTACCACACTACACCCAGCATTGCATTCACTTCTAAATTGTTCATTCCTCACTCTATCGACTAAAGATTTTCCACACAAGCGTCTTAGTGACCGCATTTCCACCGCATTCAGTCTACTTTCATTCCTCTTTTCCCAATTCCAGGCTTCACTTCTATACATAAGGGTTGGCACTAGAACGCCATTATGTACCGCTAGTCTTGCTTCCTTTGACAGATTCTTATTGGCCATAATTGCATTTAGTGCACCATTAACTTTTTTTTCCCGCAGTTACTCTCCTTTCGATATCATTCTTAGCCTTGCCGTCTCTACTAAACATACTTCCCAAAAACACAGACTCGTTCACTTGTTCTAAGCATTCGTTGTTTATAATTACATCACACTTAGTCACTCTTTCGTCATAATTGTATATGAAATATGATATGAAACATCAAAGACCTCTCCGGAGCCGTGCCGTGGTTGGTTACGTGATAAAAAGTAAATTAATAATAAATAAAATAAAATATTAATAATTTAACAATATACGTAAGTATATACGTAGATTCTGAACTGAAGAGAGCTGGCACTAAGCCGAGATGAGTGGAGGAAGATCCTCGAGGAGGCCAAGACCCACCAGATGATGACATACGTAGATATTTTTTTATTATTTTATTGGTTAAAATTTTTAATAAAAAATGTTGGTCCACTAAAGGACTGTCTCTCCATCGTGGCATTTTAAAGATAGGGATCATTTCAAATTCGTCCCTCAAGATTGCCCGTGACAAAACGTTCTTTTCAAATAAAAATGCCTTTTTGTAAGCACGACTTTATTACAAAGCCATTAATTATACTTAGTAGGGTATTTTGTGTAACCTGTGTTGAGTATTTTTTCAAAATTTAAAAGCTCTTGGTATTTTTTTTAATCAAGATAAACATATTGTAACCGGGCACGGATCTAGACCGTGTACCATGAGATTTATTTTAGTTCATGTCTGTATATTTCGGCGGTTTGTAGTGGACACCAAACATTTTAATAAATTAATTGAAAGAGAATAAAAAAAAGAAATGAGATAGTGTATAGTACGAATGGTAATGTATGTTATCAATTATTCATGTTGATATATTTTTAATTTTTAATATTGTTAATTTTTTCCCTCAAACGAACGATTGTTTTATTATTGAAAATAGGACAATTAGTTCTTAATTAATTAATCTTGCTCAACTGAGTCAAGTCACTAAGATTCCAGGTGAGAATAAGAATAAGAAAAATGCCATTGTTATTTAATAATAAGTTGTGTTAAAAGCAAGCTTTAATTTGCTTAAAGCTTTCATCCAGCACAGTTCTTGTACACTTTTTGGCACCTGCGCATACTACGAAGAATAAAGTGCTATTATTTCAGGTGCGCATTGTCAAGGGACGTCAATAGTATCATTCGATCTCCCTCCTTCTGACATGTTTAATTCCGGTGCGAAAGGGACAGCGTCACGCCCACCGGAGCAATGCGCAGTCACGATTTTCATTCGCCACTCCGTTCTCACGAGGCATTGTTGCTCGGATAAACTTCCCGCCGAGATAATAGAGCGGAACGCTAATAACTCGATCAGTGTTCGATGTTTTGTAATGAAAAATGCCGCTCGACTCGGGGTAAATGCCATTTTTGGCAACTGTTGAAACTAACGCCGCCTAAATACTATGGGAACTAGTCTAATCGCGAAGGAGAGTACCTACTCGCACAAACGTATTCCTACTTGATGGATGATAAGTATGAACCAATTGTTATTTGTCCCTGCGCCTTGGAGGCAGAGAAGAGGTTTTAAAAAATGTCAGCGGGGCGGTGAGCATAGCCACTTTAGCATTTAAAAATGCTGAACATGGGTGGCGAAAGTGTAGGGCTGATTTGAGAGCTATTGCTCATAGAACGGCCCTGCGTTTGAGGTGGGTCCCTCTTCCCTATACTTAACATTACCAATGAAATTCAAATCTGTATGCAGACATTAAACACATTGAGATTTCATTAAAATATTAATTTACATACGAGGGCAGTTTGACGGGAAAATGACTTTTCAACGGTTGGCAACACTTTATAGGATGAGCATATTGCTGGTTTTGAAGCCTACTGTCAATATTACACGCAAATCTGTGAGACAGTTTAAGTTCTGCGCTCATTTAAACTTTCGTTGTCGTATAAATACGAATTGAAAAGAATTTCGGGTGAATTTAAACATTATTTTTAACGTGAAAAAATCATTGGGGAATCTGAGGAAAACTTACGTAAACATTATTGTTATTCTGTTCCATTCCAAGGAAAACGAGTACACCACGCCCCTAGATTTTATAGTAACTAACCTCTAGAGTAACGAATACAAGAACGTTTCGTGCGTATGTATCACTGTTTACTTTACAGTAAGGACAAACAGGTAATGAACTAAATAGCCTACGTTCTAAAATCGATAAAATGTATATTAACATAAAAATAACTGCATATTTATATTGCATATTCATATGTTTATTTAATGTAACTTATTATCGGCCAAAAATTTAACATTGTATGTTATTTAAGATAGGCAAGAGCCGACAGACAAACCAACCGTTATAATATGGTTAAAAACTTTTCTGTAGGTAGGTAGGTGTTTGCCGAAATTCTTAAAACTGCTCACGTTTCCGAGTCAATATTAAGTCTATATCTATAATGGTAATATTTTCGCCATTATTGATACGAGTTTTCTGAACTTTAAGGTATAATATGTGTAGAATTTATTTGCTTCTTCTTTTTCTTCGTGCGTCTTTTATCGAAGATTGGCGACAAACTAGCAGTATGCTGGTTCATTCTGTATTTTATCTATTGGCAAGAACCGCAAATCACAAGTCACTAGTAGCCAACACGTACGAGCTTTCTCCGCATATCTCATACCTACTCCAGCATACGTCGATGTTTGACAGGTTTATAGTTTGACCACTTAACGACATGCCTGGTTTAATTAAATGAAATAATTTCTAAATTGAATTCTAATAATACTTTTATAATTGCACATGCAGGATGGTTACTGCACACATATACATACAGGCGAATATTAACATGTGTACTAAGATGATAATAGCATTTGCTATTAATATAGTAAACTACAAGAGCTGGAATTACATTCCATTTTAATTTTCTTCACTTCTTTGGTTAACACTAAGTGTATACTATTGTTTATGAGGAGTGAGGGAGTATGAGTACAAATACGAGATAAGCTCCAGGCCCTTAACGCAAAGTACTGCCAATGGATGTACCGTCGTATAACTACAATTGCGTGTGTGTTTATTTGCTAAAGGATGTACGGAGGCTTTTTCTCATTTTACCTTGCCAATATGAACATTACGAAAGTGTTTAATTACAAAACTGTTAAAAATCAGTTTTATACTAATCATTGTTAATACATATATTTATTTATGAAAAATGTTTTAAGGATTGTTAATTTCTTTTTTAAATACATTTCATTTCTATCTATTATTTTTTTGGTTTATTTTATCTTCTTATCTTATTTATCTGGTGAAGTGGTTTTAATTATCTTGTTTCTCAAAGTTTTTTAATTATTGCTGTTTACTTTTATAATAATCATTGCTTAAATATATTTATTTAAAGTGTTTTAATGATTATTCTTTTCTCTTGTATTTTTTTTATTTCTACTATTTTTTTTGGATTTTATTTCAAAACGTTTAAAACTTTATATACTATATATTGCAAAACGTTGACAAAAAATAAAATAGATTGATTAGCAACAGTAAACGATTTAAATTTCGTAATTTTGTGGGTAACTGAGTAAATGATATTAACATAAATCAATTAAATTTATTAAAATTATAAATGTATCAACCCAAAATTCTGAATTCACGTGTTTATCTGGACGGAATCTTATATTTCACCCACTTTTCGATATCAAATCGAGCTGAAATTTTGCACTTAGACGTATTCTCGATGACAATTCATGAATCAACAGATTCACGAATTAACCAATTAATCCATCATAATTAATCATAATTTATATCGCTAGTTTTCTGTCGAAGTGATTTTGTATGCTGGGTAATATTAAGGCTAAAAATTAGAATTAAAAAAAAACTCGCTTATATTTAAATTAAGGTATCTACTAAAAAGTAAAAAATTAATTTTCGGCCAAAAATTTTTTTCCTCACTTAATAATAAAAGGAGGGCGTTTACGATATTGATATAGATTACGGAATTCTGTTGTTGATGGCGGGAAAGCATCCACGCTTTTATTTGGAGAGTGATGCAAATTTTTTTTGACTGATAATTTTTTTTTTACTATATAGTAGGTAGGTATATTTAAAAATAAGCGTGTTTAAATATTTTTTTTTCGTATAATATAATCTATATTTGGTACCACTTATTTGCTAAGAAGTTCTACATTTAATTCAGTTAAAATTCACCTATATAACTAAAATTATGTTTTTTAAATGTTCAACATACTGTCGATAGTGGTGTCAAATTGCAAGTAAAAAGTGCCGACTGCATCGGAAAAAAGCAAAGAAGACGCCAATAAAAGAGTTAAAATATACGATAAAAAATGTGTGGATATAAAGCGTATTACGAAAGAAATGTACCTACCTACAGAATAATTCCACGGATAAATTACAAAATTAATTATTCGTCTAATTTTCATTTATCGAGTCAATATGTAATTTGCGTAAATTTCAGATGAAGTGCGTACCTAAGTAGGTGTACCGAGCCATTAATATGAGTAAAATTATAAGGTTCAGTAGTACCAGGTCAACATCTTGTTCCTCCGATGTTACAAGTTAATAAGGCTTGGAGATGTTGCCCGAGATAGCGTCCTGCACACGAGTATAAGTACACATCTAATAGTACGTAAGATTATAGACGGTCCACTGTGATGTATTGATGTGGTCCAGACTCCAGACTCCGGCTCCAAGTGCTCTCTGTACCCGGTCGACAGATGACTATCATCAGTGTAACCTCCGATTGAAACGCGCATACCAACAAAGATGCAATTTCCACCATAAAACGGATGATTTGTTTTTAAATATAAAATTCAATACATCGCCGAGTTAGTTCAATATTGTAATATTTTTTTTATAATCATAGTATTTCAACGAAAAGTTCCTTAAATAATCCTCCCGATCACCCGAGAGAAACCATCTGCATCTTGGGTAGCTCGCAGCAGCTCCTCGACTCTTCTTATTCCGGCCCATCATAGTGGTTTAAACCAAGTGAATTCATGTTTAATTTAATAAAATGATCAATTATGTACCGGAACACGGTAAAGATAAGACATAATTGATGCCAAACAGCGTAGCAGAATGATCAATAATAAATTTAAAAAATGCCGTAAAATTAACGCGAAAGTAAATAAATCAATTACAAAACTTACTTGAGATTGTTTGAATACTTGAAAGTGAATGATTGTTATGCTCGGGCTTAGAAACACGACGGTTAGCACGACGTAGCAAGGAAAACACTTTTTTTTTTTGAGAAGTTACTGTATTGAACCCACACTACGATATTCTGACTTTGGACTGAAATCAGCGAAATTATTATAGAAAATAAAGAAGTACAAAAATGAACTTATTTTTCATAATCTATTTAAAAAAAAATGTAAATGTTCGTTTGTACAAAATCGATAATCTCTGAAAGTTCTTCACCGATTGCTTTGAAATTTTGGCACAACGTTGTTCTCGAATACGAGGATGTTTTTGTATACCTTATTTGTTTTTATGTGCCTACTTTTTATTTATATACAAAATTACAATCGATTGTCCAAAATCTTAAATCTCCTAAAGTTCTTCAACTATAGCTTTGAAATTTTGACAAAACGTTCCATTCTAATTCGCGCAAATTATTTGAAAAAAAAAGACGCCGGAAAAAAGAAGACGGAAAGAACCTTTCCAATATTGTTAAATATTTAGATGTACTTACCTAACATTTTTAGAATTCAAATTGCTTAAATAAAGCGTTTGAACCAATGACAAAATGCACTTGCGAACTTATCGTTTTAAACGATATTATTCCGAGATTCAAAATATAATATTAAATACAAAACAATATGCCTGTACGATTCTAAAAGTGGATCCATCGTAGAAACACAGTAAGTAGTTTGCGCCAAAATTGTTTATATATAAAATGCACTTTGCGGTTCTCTAATTCGGACCATGATATTTATAACGATACCAATATTAATAAACGTTTTTGTAAAACAGCTGTTGGACGTAAAAGCAACACACGCTATTTATCCCTATTTATTTATTTATTTATTTATTTATTTATTTAATGTTTATGGAAGACCAACAGCACAAAAAAAAAGCATAGAAAACATTGATACAATATAGATGGCCAATTACAGGTCTCCACATTTAGAAATATGT
Source organism: Agrypnia vestita (assembly GCA_016648135.1). Taxonomy (NCBI): domain Eukaryota; kingdom Metazoa; phylum Arthropoda; class Insecta; order Trichoptera; family Phryganeidae; genus Agrypnia; species Agrypnia vestita. The sequence continues at coordinate 155,053 of JADDOH010024337.1, read as the reverse complement.
CAGTAATGATAAATATTTATGATATACTAAGGCATATTAATTATATAGAAAGAAAGAATAAAAAATTTAAACAAACAGAAATATGTCAGTAATGATAAATATTTATGATATACGGCATATTAATTATATAGAAAGAAAGAATAAAAAATTTTAACAAAAGAAAAAGAAACTTAATTATTACGTGGAAAAAAATTCAGCACTCAAAATTTTTCTTAATCTTGTGTGGCTGCACTCGAACAGATCAATATCCAATAATCTTATCAGTTTATTGAATGCATCGCATACCCTCAAGAAATATGAATTCCGACGATAGTTGGATGAGGTAAAATCAATGTGAAAGACTGGGTTGTGTCTACGAGATCTACAGGGAACATGGAATTTTAGTCTATTTAATAGTTCAGGACAGTCGACGTTGCCTGATACAATTTTTAGTAGGTACATCAAATCACCTATTTCCCGACGTCTGTATAAAGGTAGGATGTATAAAACTCAATGTCTGTCTGTCTGTTCTCTATAGAAATTTTGCATACTTATTCTTTAAGAACTGGCGGGAAATACAGATGACATTTCCCCCCTCCCCTGATATATTTTCCATGCAAATCTGTACCGTTCGGCCGTTCAGGTCCAAATATTGCATCTTATTCTTTAAGACCCGGCGGATAACAAAGGCGACATTTCCACTCTCCTCCTTTACTCCTTCTCCTCCCCCTGATATAATTTTTATGCAAATCTATACTGTTCTACCGAATTTCGCATATATATCATTTAGGATCTGGTGGTAAACATAGTCCACACTTCCCTCCTGGACATCCCATCTATGCCACCCTAGATTAAATGGAAACATTGTTTTTTTAGAGACTTTGCAAAACAATGGAACCTTTGTTTCCACTCACAAACTTATTTTGTATTTAATCCTTAACCCGTGCAACGCCGGGTATGACCAGCTAGTTAATAAAACAATTGAATAAATTTGCAGATATATCATTTTCAAAGTATTAAAAATAGAAAAGATAGCATTACATTGGTGGGTTGGATAGGATACACAACACGGAGGCATTTATTTGACTTATTTCAAATGGAACATTAAAGCCTACGAATACGACATACCAGAGACGTTTCACACTTCACAACTTTAGTATTATAATAAAGGCATAAGATGCATTAACCGGTGATGGTGGCTGAGATAAGTAAAAAGTTGATGGTGTAAATGTCCGGGGTCAGAAAGCCAGATTGGCTTGAGATTATTATATATTATCACCGGTCCTAAACTACTTGGAACCTCGATATATAATCCAACTACAAAACCAATTCAATGCCCTCATCACTACATTTTCAAAATGTGTTAGGCACAATTTTACCTTCCGCTGAATACGCAAATATGAGTTTGAGCAGGGTTAAAGGAACGTTCCGTGTGTACTAAGTGTCAGTAAGTGTTCCCTTATTTAACTTCTTAGGAAACATAAAACGAATTTTAGAGAACGAACGATTATATTAACTTCTTAGAAAAAAGAGAACAAGTTTACTAATAAACCTGATCATAGGACATAATATGTTGGTGTGTTGTATTATATTGTTTTATGCACAGTATCGTCCTCGATACTTAAGATTTACATGTATGTTTTTTAACAAATTGACCGTCAATAGGTCGTTTTTGACACCGATCGACAGTTCTGAATAGACATGAGAATATACATATTTTATGAAATGAACATTATAAAGATATCATGATTACAAAAAATAATTTATATCTAAAATCTAAAGTATATAAATCAAGAAATACAATTAAGAAATAATATGTTGTAGATCGAAATCATGTCACAAGTGTGAAGTACGTAGGTTCCAAGGTTATAGATGTGTATAATAAGTACTTAACAGTTCTTGGCACAGTAGTAAATATTGAGAATTTTGTATACGAAACGTATTTAACATAGTCGAGCTACCGTCAACTAAGTTTATTTATCTTTCGTTGAGCCCCAGTCATGAAAAATATATCTAGGTTGCTATATTCTGGTTGATATCTCGTTACAATGATTGATTATTCTAGGTAGAAGAGCAAAATACCTTAGATTGGTGTTATTACATTACATTGGTGAGAACTTAATATGAAATAGGTTTGGAGATCTCAGTGATTGAATAGTGATAATTAGGTATGTATTGTCATTGGCTCTATATTGGATCATGTGCTACGCGGGGATAAATATGGCCTCTTCCGACTAATACTCGAGGATAAGAAGTAGAAGGAAGATAGGGAGTTATTAGAAGGCAAATGTCCTGCCTGCGCAACATCAGAGGGTGAACCGGAATGAGACAGATATGCTCTTTTCCGGGCAGCACAGGACAGAGAGGTTTTGGCATAAGTGATTGCCAACGTCGGGGAACCTGACAGGGCACAAAAAGAAGAAGAAGAACAAGGAAATTAAATGGGATTGGTCAAAATACTTACTCATTTAGCAAACTTTAATTGTGGTGATGAAAGGAAAGCGTTTCACAAAACGTAATGTACATAAGTATAATATATACATAAGTAAGGAGAAACATTTTTAAATGTGGAATTTTTAGAATCAATCTCTGGGCATGAAATCGAGGTAGATAAATCGTTAAATAATTGTCCCCTTTTAGTGTAAGCGCACCGCCCATAATGTGCCGCTAACATTCTTTGTAAACGCTGTCAGAATATGAGATGCTTCTTGTACCGCCCGCCCGACGCGCACTCATCTATTGACGATACGACACTATTATTTGATTGTGTAGATAGCATCAAACCAAGTTCAAGCACTCGCAATCACACATCTCTAGGGACTAGGGATGCGAAAAACAGCTATACTACCGCCTAAAATTCGTATGAAAACATCTAGGTACTAACAGCAAATGAATTTTTATTAATTCAATGGCCTTAGTCCAAGGAATGCATGATGAAATAAATCTCAGTAAAATTCTGGAGATAAACTCAGATATCAGCTTGAAATTGGTAGTGAGAGACAAACTTATGGCAATAGTCTGTTTAATTATTTTTGTTAATTTGATACCTTTCTGTGTAAAAATATGATGCGAATTGCAAGAAAAGTTATGAATTTCGCATGCATTGCCAGACATCGTCTTTAACCAATTCGTTTTGACAGCGAGAGTCTACACGTACGAACAAACATCGCATAGATAACTACAACGGTGTATTCTGAATAGTTAGGCAACCAGAAAGCATTGAATTACAAACGTTTATTCGGTTTAAACTGCTGCTGGAAAAATTCAAATTCACCCGATTGACGAACGTCAACAAAACGTCGAATTTCTGAGATATGACGTGCACACGGAGACTACAAAATTTGAGAGATTTCTCCAAAGAATCTCATAAAAGCAAAATTCGTATCTCAGCGATGGCTCTTGTCGAAAATATTATTAATCTATCTCGTGATATCAAGTGAATAATCAAAATCCTATAAATCTTATTTACGGGGCAAAGGTATCAAGCTTCATATCAATTTATATGTTTTATGTAATAAATAATTAAGTATCAATTTTAATTTGTGAAGAAGAAATAAAGAGTTTTTCTCAGCGGGAATTTATATCGTATTTGTTACCAACCGAGTTATTAAAGTCTAATAAAAATACTCTCAGGAAATTCTTTATCGATGTCGTAAAAAGGAAGAATGATTTATTTTTATTCAATTTGCAATATAAGCTAATTTTGTTTTGTTTCATATCGGTCGATGAACTAAAAACCATTTTAATTAAGCACGATAAACATTAGAAAAAACCAAACAGATTTAATCGCTAATCGTTAAAAAAATTCGAAGTTTAGGATATTTTATATAGTGTAGATGTTTTTCGAGCCCTACTAAAGTTAGATGGAAGAATGACAAAGACAGGATTGATAGAAAAATACTAAAAATATATTATATAAGTGTGAGTCCCTCTCCAAGCACAAGAGCTTTTCTCTTTTTGGAGAGGTACAGCGTTAACATATACAGAGTGTCTCTTAGCTGGTAGAACTCTTTTCATATAGAGAATCGAATTAGTATATGAAATCCGTGAGTACATTGTTTCGATGTGTTGGTGTTATTATCGGTAAACACCGAAACAACGAAACAATATGTGTCGTGCGCATGGCTTAGACATACTAATTCAATTGGCTTTCGAAAAGAGGCCTACTATAAACTTAGGGAGTCTTTTTCATTCAATTTTGAAGAGAATATATTTTTTACCCTTGGGGATGTTTCCACATTTTCGATTTGTATTTTTTGAAATTTTTATTATTGATTTATCATGATCTCACTGAGAAGATCCTGTGCCGAGATGAGCAGCTTTCAATATAATGAGAACAAAATACGATATAACTATAAAATTTATCAATTAATTGTGGATATAAAAATGTAAAATATGGGTGGTAAAACCAAGTAGATATTATTGAATACAGAAGTAATAGCGAAAGTAAAAAGAATTGTGTAAAAAATATGTTCGCGTATATTAAATAATGAAAAAAATACAGTTTAATAAGAAAATAAATAAATTAATACCTGTTTTCGGCAGTCGGGTATTTGTGAAATGTAGGTGACAATGTTCATTACATTTATTTTTTAGTTATTTTATCTCATTAATACTCTTCATTTCTGTAGGGAGATTATTAAAATATTTATGCCTAAATATACATAAGTTTCTTTATTTTGAAGTGTTTTATAATTATAATTACGACCTATGTCTAATAAATATACATTTTAACTAATTTTATATAAAGTAGCGATCAACGTACTCTGAGGAAAGTGGATTGTCAGAAATCTGAGGGATAATAACGTTTTTATGGCTTTATAATGTAATGTAAGTAATGCAATGGTTGAAGATAATCACAACGTTTACTACGAGTATTTTTGTGATGGGCAGCGAGAGACGGAAGTCGTGTAAGACGAGTAAATAAATAAGGTTTGTTGCGATAAAAAAGGTAATTTCGCCCCCCACAGCCAGGTAAAAGATCAAGATCATTGGTTTTCAATAGCCTAACAGATTACGTGACATCCGCTAAGCATTTTGTTTAACAGAATTTATTGACGGAATACAGCGAGTGATTTATCAAATAATAACGCTCTGATTCATATTTTATATCCAGTGTCCAATCACCGGCCCATAAAACAGTACATATTAAAGAAATGTTTAATTTAGAAAAGCCATTTGTAATTGAGCTTCCAGTGATCGATGACAGTTTGAACGTGGATTGGTCATGTATCTAATTGAATTTTTTTGGAGTTATTGATTTTTTTTAAATATCTTTGGATCCGTGGAATCCTACGAGGGAAATATTATATTATTATTGGATTTAAAGCGAAAAACAATGCACATAATCGAAGTCTTTAAACAATTTAGAAGATTTTGGAATGAAGCTTCGAGAAAATCGAATTGCGCTGAACACAGTCTTTCGCTTGATAGCTATGTATGCAAAATTTGAGTCAAATCGGAAAAACGGTGTGAAAATTTATCATTATTGAAAAGCTAAGTACCGGCGACTTTATTTTTCAAATAATTTGTGCGAAATCGAATGGAATGTTGTGTCAAAAATTCAAAGCAATAGTTGAAGAACTTCAGGAGATTTAAGATTTTGGACAATCAAACATTTAAATGTTTATTTATAAAAATAAATAAAATACTTGTATTCGAATGCAAAGTTGTGCAAAATTTCAAAGCAATCCGTGAAGAACTTTCAGAGATTATCGATTTTTTACAAACGAACATTTACATTTTTATTTATATAGATAATTCTGTAAAGACATGCATGTATGCATGTAAATATGCAAGCAATTCACAAATAATGCACCTTATACAAATGCACATTTTATTTATATAGATAATTATTTTTATATTATAATATATATTATATCTATATATATATATATATATATATATCATAATATAAATATTATATTATATATAATATATATATTTAGTATAAAGTATATAATAACAAGACGCTACGCTAAATGACGCTGTAAATACAGCGTCATTTAGCGTGGCGTCTTGACAGCGTTAGTGACGGATATTGTTATACTGAGAATAATTATTATATATTTTGATAATTTATTAATATTGATGGAATAGTGGTCAGACACTGTGATGGAATACCAGACATTGAAACTAAAACATCCCGCGAAAGAAGATAGGAGTAATTGACAATAATGACAAGAGTGAAATGCACGATAAACCACGCGGCAGAGCCTCGAGTACAGTTATGGTCTACTTCGTTACTCGTTTTTGTTAAATAAATATTGCACGCGACTGAATATAGACACACACGGACGGTATTTAAATCGTAGCGTGTAATCATGAAGGTTAGCGGGATGCGAGCACGCTACCTGTGGATGTGTGCGGTCGGGTGCAGTAGGCAGCCTGCAGGCCTTAGCGTACACTTTATGTCGTGTCCATTTCAGACGGACTCCTTGGAAAACTCAAACTCAAATCGTCACAATATATTATTATATTATATATGTGTGCGTATTTTACCTCTGCGATTAAAACTCATGTCCTACACTCAGTAAGCTAGAATGAGGTTGATATGAATATGTATATAAATGGAGTAAATAGATTGAAATCATCTTCTAGATTCGATCAAATGTAACAAATATTTCTCTGACCACTAGCGAGATAGGGTATCTTTTTAGAAGTATAGAACATTAAAATCTAATAAAACATTAAAATTGTGGTAACCGCCGTGATATTGGCTTTACCGGAAAGATAATTTGTTGATATTATGAGAAGTTTTTCGAATTGGTAACACTTTTTTCAGGTTGAATAAGGGATTAAAAAAATTGTTTTTTTGCAGAGTTGTATGCGAAAAAGTAGAATTTTCGATAAAATATACACAACCTATCCATCCCACTGCAAAATAAGTGGTGAATAAAGAAGAAAAAACCCGTCGTATCACTAGACAATCCTATCTAAAAGAAATATGCAAATTTCAATAAGATCGGTGCATTACTTTGAGAAATCGTGTCCACCGACTTCAAAAATAGAATTTTAAGAAAAAATCGATTAAAGTTTTATGTACGAATAAAAAAAAGAAAATAATTATCAATTCTATCTTCATAAAGTAAATATCTGCAGCAGATGCAATGTCCAGGGCATTCTTTTGCTCATGTCTAAGATGAATTCTTGCCTGTCTTGAGTAAGACAGACAAACAATAGCAGCTGCCTCGATATACCTGCGACGGCCTAGTCTGATGAGAGAAATTTCCAAAGGCTATCTATCTCCTAGAGTTTTAATAGAAAATTTGGGAGAATATTCTTGACATGTTGTACTCTTAGATAATAAAATAAAAATGGATTTTTTTGAAAATTTCAAAACCGTGTAACTCCTTAAACGCGTTTTCTCAAAAACCACATTTTCGATAGCTGTTTGCATGTTAGGTAAGTCAAAAAGTTTTCAATATCTATCTATGCATATAAAAATCATTGTGTGTCTGTTTGTCTATTCTGTATACTAATCTACACCGTTTGATCGATCTGAATCAAATTTTGCATATTCTTATTTTTTGTCACCCAGCAGGTAAAACAGGCTTCATTTCCCCTCTCCCCTGATTTGCAGCCGATTTGAGAGCTGATTTGTGCTCAGTTTGGTTCGTCGTTCCATCATGAAAAGCCACGCCAAAAGAACGCATGCAAATTTATTTCGAAAATCGTTGTATTGTAATCATACTTAAACACTAATGGCCTTAAATTATCTTTCCAATACAACCACTAACATGGCCATTATCACGACTTTTATGTTTTATGTCATTTCTATACCTCTTAAAAAATATATGTATATTGTATATTTTTTCTTTCTTTTGTGCGATGTCAAAAGAGAATCCGTAAAGAAAAGATTATTTAAGCATTTCATTGTCAAGAAGTTGGCATGTTTTTGCGATCGTGTTGCAATACCAGTACATATACGGGCATGTGTGACCTCTGTCTCGAGAGGTGATGTGTCTACCTGCATTGTATTTATATCTTTCTTTATTAATTATTATCATTACTCTTCTGACGATCGTGGTTTTTGTTTCACGTGTAAACGAGGATCTTTTGTTCCGATGAAAAACTACTTACTAACTATATCCCAATTATAATAATAACGTTATCCATCTTTCTGTCCCTGTAACTTCGTGTAATTTCCGAAACATCTTTATAGTATTTTTAAAAAAAATTTTTACGTAAAAATTTTAACGTAAAATTTTTCTTTCCTTTTTTTATATAAATAAATAAATACTTATTCCTTAGGAACCGACATGTAAAAGTACCGTCATTTTGACGAATTACAGCTAGTACCAATCATAAAACATAAACATGAAGAAATTCACGGGAACAGTAATAATAATTATTGTATTGCTCGGTTGTTTTCCCATTCGAACCTTCCATTTCAGCGTTATAAAATTGGCTCCGTGCTAAGATACACGAATGCAGGTAGTTACAATGTTTTCGATTGTGAAGCATCCCGACCGTCTTCCAATACGCTGAATATTATTTCTGGTTTTCCCTGGGGCCAACACGACCTATCTCGCCATCTACATCCGCTTTGTTAATTATTTTCACCAATCTTTCATCAGCGTGCGTTCCACATGTCTAGCCCCTCGGGGAAGATGAAGAGGTAATAATTCTGCTATTGTTTAAATACGGACTAAGAACGGTTGTAAATTGCAATCTATTAAATCTTAAAGGTCGCAACTAATGATGTATTGGCAGCGATAACTAACTCCCAAGAGGTGACAAGGGTCTTAACTTAGCCTCACGAAGACCTGCAGTCGGACCATTCGTACGCAGTCTGACCTTAGAATATTGTATACCTGCATTGCACCATGCAACACAGCTCACAGCACCGTGGAGATATCATTAAAATGCTAGACACAAAATAGAAAAACTAGACTTTTCACTTTAAAAAATCTGCATACTTAAGATAATGAAAGGTAAAGGAAGTAAGAAAGAAGTCTCTACAGATCTCGAAAAAGGTCACTAAATGCAACGCAAGTGGTGTGTTCAAAGAACATTTAGATTTTGAATGGCAGTCATGCACCAGGGCGATACGTTAACGTCGCAAGTGCAATTTGATTGAACTGGATCACGGGAAAAGGGTTAAACATCAATCCAAAGTTTTTTCTCAAGCAAGCAAGCAAGCAGACGCCACGAGTTAATATAAAGGGAGTAAAAATGATGAGAGTGTATCCTCTTTTTTACAGACTTACATTATAAAAACATTAAAAATAAATATCTTCATTCGAGATGTTCGTTAATTAATGTTCAAAATATATATTTTTAAAATCATACAAACATGAAAACACGCGATAGATCTCACGTAGCTGAGTGCCCATGATTTTACGAGAGTCAAAGCCTGACTGCGTAGAGACAGGCTCCGGTTATCGGATATTTATTGCTTCCACGTTCTGTAATAAGTATGGGCTACATTGTGAATCAATCAGCGATTTGTTAAGATAATGAGGAAATCAGAAATGAGAGAAAACGTTTACGACTCATGAAGCGTACTCACATTGTACACGTTTTTACCTTACAAGTCAAGGTTTATTTACCACGAGAATGCTGGTGGTCGTCCTAAAGTAATCTTTGTATGTAAACGGCACACGGGCAAGACTCACTAATTAATAAAATGCATTTGGAGCTTTCTCACCATTAGTTTTTTTTGTTTGAAAACCATATGTAGTTTAAAAAAATGTATTTTGTTTACTAAAAATGAAATTACATAAAATAATTTTTTTATATTTAACAATCTTTAATACTAGCAGTTAAGCGATCGCTGATTGCTTGCTGCTAGGCCCTGCGGGCGGCTGTCTAGGCCGCTGCGCGGCTATTGAAGGCCGCTATGCGGCCATTGATATTTGCTTGTTGCTTGACAGAATGGTCGGCTATGGTGGCCGTTTCGCGGCTGGTAGCGACCGCTGCACGGCTATTGTTGTCTACAATTGGCTGTCGCCGATGGTAGATGCCAACGGCAGGCCCAACAGTTTTTCTCGTATTTCTCAAAATAAAATAATCACATTTTAAAAGGGATATTCTAGCACTAAATTTAAAGAAAGGTTTATCAAATACAATTCAGATATTTGTAAAACAATAAAGGAAAGTCGCACAAAGTCAATATACTAATTTTGCATTTTTAGTTTTTGGGGACAACTTTCCTATAATGACATATTTGTGCCGCGTTCTTTATACCGTGTCCTCAAAATATTATTTTTTTATATAAATTTAATGGCTTGTCACCCAGTAAGAGGGTGTTATTGCCAAACACTATCCACAAGTAATCTACATAAAGATTACAGCTTAATGCAATTACTGTTTAAGAAATTCTCAAGGAAATATAAAATAAAAATAAAGATAAATGATGTCCGTAAAACGACATTCGGAGTGCAACGTTCTAAACTGAAAAACATGAATATGACTTTTAACTAATATTATCATAGACAATATATATATGCACGCGTTTCCATAATATACAGTCTGCGACTTGATTCAAACTGGAATATAACATTTTTCAAAGGAAAATTAGTTTTTTAAAGCGATAAACAATATAAAGAGAAAACTTAAATATTTCCATATTTCGTCCAGTGTTTGACATATGCCGCGCGTGCGCAATAGCGCAATAACAGCTCGATCGACCAGTAACAAAAAAGAGTACGCATGTTTCGAGATTCGCAGACAATTTTAAAACACATATATGTATATTATATAAATTAGTAAACATGTATAAATATTAAATGCTTACTTCATACAATTTCGCAATTTGTTTTTTTAGGCTGGCAATGGAAACGTGTACAATACTTACACCATATTTAGCGCATTCATATTATAAGATAGTAATATGCGTCTGTTCTTTCGGTATTATAATTATACGCAAAATATACAGGGTGTACCAGAGCTAGCAGCAGAAACTTTGCCGGTAGATTACTGCCTATGTTATGAGTCTAAATACAGTAATCTGGAAATAAATATTTAATTTTTTTACCAGAATTTTCATCATTACATACATAATAAATAAAATAAAATTACAACATTAAAATTATACGCGATCTTGTCTGCTCGTAAGGTTGTACTCTTTTACGGTAAGTAAAAGCTTACCGATTCGTAAACGAGGCCATAATCGATTGGGTTTGAAAATAAATATTTTCAAATACAGTAATCGATTTTAAGTAAAGAGAAACACACAGAACCATCTGAAATACAGCGACGGAATACAGACGAGTTTACCTTTCTACAAAATATAGATTTCTTACTAGTTTCTCAAATCCCAGTGAATATATTTCTTTTTATTATACGGAGGCGTAACTTTCAGTTCAAGGAAGGAGCAAAAATTATCGGGGAGGAGTTAATACCACACGTGTTCCTATAACAATCTCCAAGGGATGAATTATTACCAACGGAAGTGGTAGAGGCATGTTCTATCCTATTACCGTGAAGTAACGATCGGTTAACTTCAATAGGGCTTTGAGTAGTTGATTACCCCATTTATTTTTTGTAATATTTATTTACTACGGACTGAATGTATATATGTATATACAAAAGAAAATAATATGATAAATGAGATGAAAGCAATCGCGGATCGAGAGAACGGTAAGATAACAACTAAACATAAACAAATAATATTTAAGTGCAATTTAAATATATATATACGTTTATATTGGGTTAAAAGCATTTATATTGATGGGAAACAGAAATAGAGTATTTATTTATCGAGTGGAGATGGACCATGACGACGCTTTGGCGAATTAATAAGTCTCACACACGATGCAGTTTTGGACCGAGACGTCAAAAACTTTTCGGAACATTGCGATTCGATAATAGACGTGTTTGAAGATAGTAAGTGCGGTCAGATGAAGATAAAATTGCGCTTAGCCAAGCGATCACTACGCTATTTTTTCCATTTGTGGAATTACATAGACTTGTACATCAATTAAAATTAAGCGCATAATAAGCCCTGAAGCACACCCCGGGATTATATTCGCCTTTGGAGTGAAAAGCGCATAAATGTTAAAGATATAATAAAATTCACACGTAAACCTTAATTTATTTGTCTTAATTAGTTTATTCTCAGCATTTTTGGATTGTATTTTAAATATTCACCTACTAGTAGACTACTACTGTGTGACAACGAAGTTGTCTACAAGGTCCAATTTAACTTTTAAAATGTCACCATTAATCGTCTTCATTTTATGAATATTGTAAAAGAAAAATTATAATCAGGCACGCTTAACAATCTACTTGTCGTATGATATCGCAATGATTGAATAGTTGAAAATCAAAACCTACATATCGCCATGTACTATTGTTTTGGAAAATTACAGAAAACTGGTTTACATCTTATTTATAAAATTAGTAAAATTAAATAAAAACTAATGGAAAAAAATAATTAAAAATAAAACATTAAAATAACATGACCCATATGAAACCTTTATATTTCGTTATTTTCTTTTAAAATGACAAGAACATTAATTTTGAAGTCCGACAATGGATTTGGGTTGCTTTTGAAAAACAAGATTTGAACTAAGATTGATTATGAACTGCAAGGAAATAAATATATCCGATGCATTGTCAGGGATGCAATGAAATAAAATATCTACTATGTAATTAAAGAATGTAAAATAATTAAAAATGTTTTAATTTTTTTATTAAATCATGAAGATATACATATTTTGTTCTAATGAATTTGGGTAGTGGTTTGTTTTGAAAACTAAACCAATGTTTAACAAGCAATAATTTCAGATTGATACATGTTATGATAGTTTACCAATGGTAATGAGGTCAGAGAAAATATTGACATCGAAATGTAAAAAAGGAATGGTGGTCAGATATATTTTGACACTCAACGACTCGATTGTGAACGCTATTCAATTTGTGTTCGGCCGAGATAAGCCCCGCGTTATTTGAAATTGAAGCTTCAACACGACGACCGATCCTCGGAAGCGATGGCCGCCGCTGAACGGTGATGAACTTCCCTAGATAAAGCTCCCTAGATAGAGGAGACGGAGAGATGGTTGCCGACTCCCGGCCGCCCTCGGGCCGCGGGCTGCCGGATAATATCACAGCGGGACATGACAAAGGCGTTGCCGGGATTAACTGTGAATCGCGAAAGTATCCGCAATCACAAACTGCGCAGGCTGCCTTTATCGAATTAGATACAATACGGGATACCATTATCGTCCGATCGTTCAACAAAAACAAAACAGCCAACGGTTCTTTCATATGCAGTAAACACCGACCTTGGACACTCGAATTGTCTAAGAAAATACACAAATCACATCATTTTTAAAGACGGTTTTTGATCTTCACGCTGATTGTTGAGACAAATGAAACTGAACGACCTTCGCGGTTGGATTCCCAGATTATAACGGATAGTGGATTTAAATAATGTACTATTTGGATATTTTCAATTGTTGTAAAATATCAAATGATACATCATGGGAAACTACGGTAACGATGTAAAATAAAAGATAGAATAATATACTCTTTTAAAAATTCACTGAAGTCGAGTTTATCTTCTTCATCAGCTGTTTTGTGCCACTGGTGCTATGTGCAGTTCTTATCCATGAGAGGCCAGCATTTCTCTTCACCATAATCCAATCTTTTCTTTCATATAGTCCAGCTACGGACACACTGCAGGATCCTCCAGGTTCATCTCTCGCCCGTAAACCTCGCTGCGTGACCAGCATGTTCCGCTTCATTTTGATAATCGTCTGGGCAATATCAGCAACTTTCGTTTTTGTCTTACCCACTCGTTGTTATTTTCGTCTTTCAGTGATATGAGTAGGTACACTCAATATTCATTTCATACTTCAGTTTTGATACAATTTGTTGTACTAAGAGTTCATGTCTGAATTCTATTTTTTAGTTATTTAAAATATGACAGAAAATATGAAAGGTCTATGATTAACATTTTACATACATCAATATAAGAATATAATAAGGATACAAAATCATTTTATATTTGGCTGAGTTTCAGCATTTTTGTCAATTCTACTAGGAAATTGTTAGGTTGTATAATTTTAATCCGTTACGAATTTTAGTTCCGTCAGTTCAGTCATTTTATTTTCATAGTAATTTTATTTATATAGTAATTTTATTTATATAGTAATTTTATTTATATGGTTAGTATTTTATTTTTATTAAATACATTGTTGAGCTTTCCAAAGACTATTTATCCAAATCTTTTTCTTCACTCAATTTCGCTGCAGACATTGAGACCAATGAAGTGGGACCCACCACATCAGCCCTACACTTTCGCCATCCAGATCGGCATTATTTTAATACTAAAGCGGTCACCCCGCTACGCCTCAGATGATGCTAAGTCAATTGTGCGATGCGGCGTGGTGTCCACACAAAACCACGTCACTGTCTCTTGGATGCAAAAGTAATGAGTTATTTAGACCAATCAGAAGTCGCAAAATAGACCAACCAAGATCTCAAAATATTACTGTATGAAAGCTATTGTAGCCTTAGAAAGTAATTAGTAGTGCTAAAGCAGTTTACGTATTTTGCAACAATTAATACAAACATTTCAGTTCAGGCGATTGCAGCGCGAAAATAGACAGTTCAAAAAGGTCTTAAAACAATTATGTATTTACATACAGAGTGATAAATCAGATAGCATGTTAAACAGTCAATTAACAAATACCTTTCTGGCCAAGAGGTAATATTACAATAAAGTGTAGATGTCTATGATTGCCACCACATTTGCATTTCTACGGCAAAGTTAAGGTTGGTTAACGGACTTACCAACAGAGCGTCAGATGACCTGTCAGATTACACGGCACTCGGCTTATATGGAAAATTATGGTACCTACTAGATGGCAGACCCCGCTGCGTGTGTTGGTGGTGAGTCCTTATTAAAGGTGCAATCTATGTATGCAACGTTCATTTTAAGGGTGAGTATTTGTAATTTTATTCGGACATTAGAAATTTTACAATGTAAAGGAACAGATCATTTAATAAGAGCATGTAAATGGAGAAAGCAGGAAATTTGGATGACTTACACATGAAGAGTGATTACTACAGACACTTGCTCTAATTCTGAAAATTCATTATTAATATTCAGAAAACAAAAAAGTTTTTAAATGTTGTCTTCTTCAAATTTTGCATCGTATAGTAACTGTAAATTCTAACTGCTAAATATGTGGAAATAACTCATAACAATTAATTTGGTTTAAACGTGCTAGATTATACGGTCAGTAATTCTTGCACAATTTGCTTTGTCATTTGTTGAGAAAATATGATTTGTTACACACAATCCATGTCAGTGCCGGAGTAAATCATCACATCTGGCGAATAGACGGATAAATTGCAATATTTTACAATGAGAAAACATGAGCAATGCCAGAGAATATTAATATCATCACCACAACTTGTCCACAAAAACTACCATCTATATCAATAAAAATGTTAATGTTCCTTTGTACAAAATCGCTAATCTCTGAAAGTTCTTCATCGATTGCTTTGAAATTTTGTCACAACGTGCTTTCAAATGTATAAAGTTTCTATATACCTACCATTTATTTATATAAATAAAAATGTTATGATTACGAAGTAAATATAATTAAACATATTGCTATTAACAATGGATATAATTGCGCGTTAATAGATAGAATGTTGAAATCAAAAATTAATAATAAACTTATCGAAACATATTTATACTCAGGCAAAAATATTAAAACCACCGATAATACACTTTGGCGAAAAATTCTTTATAATGGTCCGATTTCTAATAAAATTACAAATTGCTTCCCTACTCATATTAGACCAGCTTATTACACAAACAATAATATTGGTAAAATTCTTCTAAATTCAAAAACAAAAATAGGTATGTTAGAAAAAAGTGGGATATATGAAATAACTTGCGGAGATTGTGACAAAAAGTATATAGGCCAAACCACTAGAAACTTAAATACACGCATAAAAGAACATCGCCGCTGCTTAAAAAATAACAATTTCTCCGAATTTGCCAATCATATAATTAACACCAATCATTCTTTCGATAGTCACAAATTAAAATTACTCCACTCGGTTCCCCATAGACGATGGATAATGAATAGTTTGGAAACCGTTGAAATCCTAAAAAATTTAAATTCTGGAAACACATTAATAAATAATATCACATTTCAGTCCAGTTCACCACTCCTAGAGCTGTTCGGCGAAAAAAATACCCTTCCCTGCCGCGCGCCCCCCTGACCCCCCTGACCTACCCAATTAGATTGATAAATTTTGTATTTAAGTTAGTTATTATCTATACCTGATGATGAGAGGGACTGCTCCTCTCGAAACTATAGTTGTAAATTAATAACTCATATTGTGTGTGTATTACAAAGTATATTAAAACATATTTGAAATTATAATGTTGCACCACGAAGTATCTGCCAAATCTTTCAATGATATTAAAAATGTTAATGTTCGATCGTCCAAAATCTTAAATCTCCTAAAGTTCTTCAACTATTTATTGCTTTGAAATTTTTACACAACGTTCCATTCGAATTCGCACAAATTATTTGAAAAAAATGCGCCGGTATCTACTTTTTCAATATTGATAAATATTTATATACACCTACCTAACATTATACGAATTCAAATTTTTTGATTACATTCGGTTGGTTGTGTTTGCTTAAATAAAGCGTTTGAACCAATGAGAAAGTGCGCTTCCGAGCTTATTGACATTATTCCGAGATTCATAAAAACCTTCAGTATCCCACTCTTATCGTTATTTCTTATCGTATCCATATTTACTTATTATCCTTTATTCTTTCAGACCCGTCGGGTGACAAGGCGACATTTTCACCCTCCCCCTTTACCGGTTCCTCCCTATATATTTTCAATGCATATCTGTACTGATCTACCGAATAATGCATAAATATGTATAAGGACCTGGTATGGTGGTGGTAAACCTAGGTCACGTTTCCCCGTGTGGACATCTCATCCATCCCAACCTAGATTACATGGAAACATGTCTTTTTAGAGGCTTTGCAAAACAATGGAACCTTTGTTTCCTCTCACAATCTTATTTTTAACTTAATCCCGTGCAAAGCCGGGTACGAACAGCTATTATTAATAAAATGTAACCACTCGCTGACAAAAATATTGTAAATTAATAAATATTTATAGAGTAAAATTATTATTCGTTTGGTGGATCCACTCACCGCACCCGAGGAGTGTGAGTGACGCTGTCTGCAGAGCTGGTAGCTGAACGACCCGCTAGGTGCTAAAGTGGCGAGTTTGTGCCTAGATATGGAGTTTTTCAACTGTATGAGCTGTGCGAGGAATAATAGTACTATAGTTTGTTAGTCGACATGTGTGTGAGAAAATACAAAAACCACACGATGGACCAGATATCATTCAAATACATTCGGCCATATTCTGAAAAAAGCAATAGGGATCTTAAGATTGTTTTTCCCAAAACTTAATAGACGAGAATAAAAATAAACAAGATCTAGGTATACGTTGATGTTTGTTTCTTTCGGTTTCTACTTGAGAGAAAGAGAGAGAGAGAGAGAGGGGGATAAAGAATTACATGACGGTATCTGTCAAACGTAAAAATATAATTACAAGTTCGACGCGACAATGACAATTTTGCCATAATTTTAGATCAGGACGCTGTGGAAGAAGAAATTAATATGTGCATATGAAATAATCTTTTTCTATAAGCTTTAAATGCAGCATTAGTACTTATTTCATGTAATTTTAGTCGAAACATGTGAATTGTGAGGTTTCTGATGCGATAGGTACTTCGGTAATCCGTTCGAAGCTCTGTCAGACCAGACTACCTAGATAAGGCAAGAAATAGGATACCTCCGATAAAGGTATACTTTGATAGAGAAATTGTGAAAATATACAAATCTCCTCATCTTAGTACGATGAACACCGAACACTGACGTAAACCTAGATACGTCTCGTTTATTATTTATTTTTATTCTCGTGTGGGGATAACAATCTTAAGATCCCAATATTGCTATTTTCGGAATACGGCCAATTGCTCGATACTTTCAGTGTACTATTCCTAAAAATGTTTTTGACTGGTGCTCACATAATTAAGAAAAATATATAAGAAACTATAAATAAATCAATTAATTAAACCAATACTCGAAACGAGATTTTAAAATTAAATTATGTTGGAAGCATCGCAATTATAAGCTGCGAAGTGATTTGAGAATAATTTTATTTATACGCAACCAAAAATGTTCTCGTGTTGCACTCTTCACATTTTGTTAAAATTATTACAAATTATGTGTGATGAATTAATGATATAAACAAAAGTATTTCGACATGTATAAAAAACCCGTCAAAGTAAGGCGTCTGATACACATGCTTCTTTAGTGGCACGTGAGCATGCGCAGTATCGACTTTGACAGTGGCATGCTTATTAGTGGCATGTGTGTACGCACATTGCTAGAAATGAGCATGCCACCTAGTGGCATGCTCAAAAATCAACCGCCAGTTGATTTATAAGCATGCCACTGTCATTCACCATAGAGAAGGGGTATCTTTGGAGCATGTGTGAACAGACTTGCTTATTTATGAGCATGCTTATGTCATTCGCGGGCTCCGCGGCTAGTATTATCAATGCGATCTTCTCAGTCGGGCGACAAATGAAACAAATATGGCGCGTTGGGGAGATGATAAAACATTACTTTTCGTGACTTATTATAGGAATTACGAATGTCTGTGGAATACTCGGTCACCGTTGTGTAAAAATAATATAGTGAGAAATAATGTTTACGAAACTTTATTAATAGGCAAACTAAAATCAAAAATGTGCGGATGGAAACTGGGGAACTTTTTTGATTTATTGGTTCACTTGAATTTTCTATTTCAGTTTGCAAAGTTTCCATTTTGAACAAGAGCGTCTCTATTCTATGACAAGAGCATGCCACTAATAAGCATGTGTGTTTGATTGTTAGCTTTGGGCATGCTTATTTATGAGCATGCCACTAATAAGCATGCCAGTCATGAGCAAGTGTGTACAGTTGTTAGGGCATGCTTATTAGTGGCATGCTCATTAGCACGCCAGTAAAGAAGCATGTGTATCTGTACCTTTAAGAGCTCGTAAAATTTTCACTGCACCTCTTCATTGCGTGAGGACTGGCCATTGGGTACCTCATTTATCATCTTTGAATATTGCACAAATAACGGACATCATTGTAAATGGTCTCGTCAATGTCTGTTTAATAATGTTTTATCTCACGGGAGAGCGGTTTCCCTCGCGGCCTTTGTAGCTCGACTGTATCACCACGTGACCTAGCCAGGGGTCCATTGGGTCACGAGGTCATTGTGAGATCGTGACACTTAAGCCCGATGCACACACGATTTATTTGAAAGTAACCTTAACTTACTTACTTACCATAACGCCGTTTCCCCGTGGGGGTAGGCAGGGAGGATAGAGCGCCACGTGATATACCTACAACCCTCGTACACATTCATACTTCTTCGAAACTTGAAACTTTTTACATTTAAATAATTAAACTCTAAATATGGAAACAAATCTTATATAAAAAATATGACAGGAAAGTAGAAGTCCAGATTTCTATATATTAAAAATTATTAAAAAAGGTGGGACAAGATATGAGATTATTATTTAATAATCAATTACACTGTATTCAGTTATCATCTAATGTTTGAACTAACCTAAATTTCAATTTTGTATTGTTATTCAGTTCATAATGAACGAATTTAATTTTAATTTTATATTTTATAGAGCATTAAAAATTTGAAAACAAAGGCATAAATAGAAAATATATGAAGAGAAACACAGGAAAGTGGTTGTCAAATGTATTATTAACGCTCGTTGCGTTCGTTTGATATACAACTATGCAATAATCAATAAAATGCAAGAATAGTATAAGATAAACAGAATAAAAAACATTACAAATAAGAAAAATAGGAGTATCCATGAACATAGAAATTGAGTACAAAGTAAACAGAAATAATAGGAAGTATAATAAAACTTAGCAAGCCATTTTAAAAACATTTGAAAAAATGGAATCACACGCATTTATCATAAAATTAGAAAGATTTTACACAATATTACACTTCGGGAAAAAGAGAGAAAATGGTCGATACGTTATATCTTTCAACTCGTTATGGCATCAATAGCGTTGTCTGAATGTGTTTAGTTTAAACTCGTGTTTAATTTCATATTGTAAGTTTCCGATCAATATAATAGTTACAGATGGATTATCTTCATATGGACGCAGATTTCTTGAAAAAATATCATTGCTGACTGACATGCGGTTGAGGACGGTAGTGCTTATGCAGATATACAATAGTACAATTATATAGCGGTATGATAGGATAATGAGTATAGTATACATTATATTAATTAAAATTAATATAATGTGCATTTACTTACAATATTTTATGTTATGCCAGGACCACCTATCAGGATAATTAATGAACAAACTGTTGATCACATTTAAAAATAAAAATTATAATCTTTATCATTAATAAATATATCATGCAAAAGATAGACGAAAGTCTAACGGAGTAGTCAGGGCTATGCTGAAATGTAATACAAATCGGAGATGATAATTATGTATAATTATTACTCCCACAATATAACGTAATATTAACCAATCATTTTAACTTCTAACTTTTTGTGATATACATAGTATAAAACATAATTAACAAAGCATTTTACTGCTATTCTGCGCCCGTTTCACGCGTCACACTTTTCTTCCGTTGCCGTCACGGCGCCACCGACGGGGAGTGGCCTCGCCGTCGCAAATATATTCTATACACGAATTGCCCGCCGTTAAGAATATCCGTTCTCGGCGGGTTCCTGGTCCCGTTGACACGAATGTATTATAGAAAATTACAAAAAATAGTTGTGAATTTTCATCTCGAACTCATTCGTAAATTTTTCATTTTCTTTGCCGTTCGGTTGTGTTCTTTCTCAATCAGACTTTAATTCAAAATAATCTAATCAAGCGAATAGATTATTTCGAATTAAAGTTAATTGTATTTATATTTACGATCAATTCGTTCATCATAATAGTCTTTTTCAATGTAACTTTGGAGTTTTTCTCGAATATAGTAAAAAAATAGTAGCCTCTTATTAAGGAATCCACATACACCAAGCACCCAAAATAATCTTACTGAATTATTCAAAATACTTAAATTTTAAAACAACGTAACTATTGCCACCAAATTGTACACATTTCAATCACAATTAGTAAAAAGAAAATATAAATAGCGAACACCAAATACATATATTCAAGGCCACTAATGGTGCTACCCACGGTTCCGTTGCCGTTGCCGTTGCGGTAATGTCAGAAACTGTGGCGTGTGAAGAAGGCCTAAATAAAATGCAATATGGTTTGTAAATCCAATGAACGCTACATTCATTGCCACTTACGGGTGGATAGCCGGATTGCCTTCGGTTATACGGTTCCTCAGTGAACCAGGTAATACACGCGTTTTCTATCAAGGTTGTGTGGGTAGATACCGTCCACTTATTACACTTCACACTCGTGCCGCATCGATTTTGTACATAATTATTATGAGCAGCAGGTAGGCTACATAAACACAAAACATCATGTTCAGCGGCAGAGCCCATGAAGATGCATATCTCAATAAATATTGTTGAATCATGAGGCAAAAGTTCAAAGAAGAATGTGGCCTACGTGAATACGCCTTAAATGGTTTCCTAGTGTAATAACATAGCTGTAATATTATGAAAACACGGCAATAAATAATTTTTCCGTAAAAATATCTGTTTTCTTATTTCAGTGGGCCGTTTTATTGCGTAATGATATGATATTTTTTTATGCTTGTATCTAATTATTTTGTTAAAACTTTAATATCATTATTCCAAAATATTTGGGAGGATTAAGGGCGGTAAGCGGAAAGGGCTAAGCACTGAATAATATATGGTTTAAAATAAATAATCGTTACTAAGAAAGTTACACATCACTGATAAGTAGGTAATCAGCAATGATAATACCATTAAGTAAGTAAACCTGTAAAAAAATAGAACAAATCGAAATAATCCTAAATAATAATTATTTTATTAAAAATGTTTCTTAAACGAAACCTGCATTTTCTTTATTATTATGATCATTGACAATATTTGGGGTTTTGCATTATTGATTAAATATATTCGTAGATGTTCTTGGTCGTTAAATATGATATTATTAAACAATGTCTCTGTGTATTACTTTGTAAAAATGGAATGGTGGAATAGTTACTGTCATAGTTGACGTTTCGAGACATACATTAGTGGTCTTCATTAGGTCGATCGATTGCATCGATGGAGCACAGAGCTATGGCTTGAAATATATATTAGATACAAACTAACCCATCTCAAAGAAGTTCTTAAAGGACCGCCACTCCGCCCAAGTTTTATTCAGAAAAACAACCAACGTACAGCAATAACGTGGTAATGGCAATACCACGCACAACGTGATTATGGGAATACAATAATAGAAATAGTCCACAGTTATCTGAAAATGTTAAGATATTTTGTGCTTTGTTATATAAGATACACCCGGATTGTTTATAGCAATAAGATGCTGGCTGAAATGAGACAAATGAAATATTAATTATCCCAAATTTTAATTTTCATTGGCCAGCGCGTTTTCCTGATCCTGCGGCTTCATACGAGCATTCCCTTTTATGGGTAGATTTAAAAGTATTTATTAATATCTCTTCTTGAGCTAAAGAACGATATTCGTGTAAAAATCCGAGCGACGGATCTAATTTTGCACGCAGTTACGAAGATTGTCTTGAAATTACATATCATTTATAGTTAAAAGAAAATCCACGCTACGTAAAATACGCAAGGCATAAAAAGTCATTTAGATTTAAAATGTTGTGTCGTATGTAAGTGTGTTTTGGCTCATCATTTAAACAGTACCTACAACGAAACGTGTAAAATATTTGTATCTGTACGCATGTCTCAAAGAGGCTGGTGTTGAATAAAATTATGTATAATAGAATAAGAAGTTTAATGTATATGCTAAAGAAAATGTTTGTAGCCATACAGCCACCATAAGGCTATTAACTTTCTATATGCTCGTTTACAACAATCAAAATTAATATATAATCGGGGATAATAATATCATAATAAACGGGAATACATACATTGTTACACAATTCAAATTTTACAGAAAATTAGGGTTAAAGTTCTGGGCGTAGTAATTTTTTTTATAATTTTAAGACCATTTTTTGTTTTTATTAGGTATCCCAATTACAATAATTTCATTGTCTGTCTGTCCGTCTGATGGGTTATGGTTGTAACTTATGAAAACTAGCTAGTTTCCATTAAAAGTGTACACATGACTGCTTCTTTAACACAACGTTACTGCTTTAACACGAGCATTCAAACAACAAATTGATTATTGGCAACAAAATACTAATCTGAAAACATGGTTTTGAGACACTATTTACATTCTATAACATTACAACTGTCTTATTATTATAAGTAATTTAACATTCATCACATATCAACATCAAACCAGCCTTTAATTCCGACATTACTAACTAGCACAAAACAAGAACCCAAAATTGAATACCTACTCTTATCGCCACGACAAAATTTGGTATTCATTCCTTACAGTACATCTATACGTAATCATTTACATACATTCGTACATTTATACGTAATCAGTATCTGTACACAATTTTACAATTTCAGTACGCAATTTTTGTATTTTCTGATTAAACATTGATATTGTAATTTTAAGTCGTTCTTACCGTGGTGTATAATGTTGTTCTTCCCGGAATGAGTTTTTTAAATCCTTGGGAATTATATTATATGTATTGTAAAAAATATTGAACTCGTTGATAACATTTCTTTTTGTTACACTCCACTCCAAGTATGGAGAAATATTAGATATTTTCTGGTAGCAATTTGACTGTGTAATTATCATGAACTCTGCCGGCCGGCGCGACACGGGCCGAAGCTAAGGGCTGGAGATGGAGACGAGGCGCGATTAGTGCCGGCTGGACGCTCAGAGACGCTTCATTGCAGATGCCCTGCTCCGTTATGCAATTATTTTTTTAAGAGTCTGAATTCTGTCAACAATCTTCCGCGAAAATATATTATAACCTAATTTTAATCAACGGAATTTCTAAAAATTTTCCAACAATATTTATAAATTTGGCATTATAGCGTGGACAAAGGGCTTATGAACTGTATTAGCTGGCTTAAGTGATCACGTTTAGCAATGCAACGTTCATCAACACACACTATCAATTTTTTTAAAGGTAAAAAATGTTCTTTATCTGTATATCATTGATGGATTTGGCGTTTACATTATAATTATTTAAGCGTTTACATTATAATTATTTTATAATTATTTAATTGTTTAAGTTATTTTATTTAATTTTGTTCTTTATCAGTTTTCTTTTAAATATTTGAAGGGACTTACTAGGCTATAGCCATTTGTGGTCGAAAATTAGTAATTCCCGTGAAATAGTACACACGGATGTCAAGACTGAAAAAAATATTGATCGAAATGAATAAAATATCACAGGAAACATAAAAAATATAAATAAGTGGTGAAAAGTAATGAGACTCTCAGTTCGTAGCAGGATAGTGACTCATTAAATGTAAATGAAATAAGTAATATAGTCGTACATGTTTCAGCATCATCGAGACTGCATTATAAATCATTAACTTAATCATATTGACAGTTTATTACACTCGGCGGAGGGCGGAGTGTGTCGACGTGCTGTCGACATGTTGCTCGCGCGTAGCATTCACCGCACGAGCGGTTGTAAGGTGGCTACTAATCAATACGTGAGAATCATCAGACATGGAAGACGCCGAAGAAAGGTGATCGCGCAGGTGAGGAATGCGGTGATAATCTCAGGTCCGAATTGATTGAAAGATAAGTCACGTCGTATTGTTCGGGTGTCGTCGGTTTACGGTATTCTCGACGGCGACTTGAGCGGCCGAATGAAAGGAAATATTTTATGACACCGCGGTACTTGGCGGATTGCTGCTACCGCTAGCTCGAGGGCTAACGTGCTTAATGAAGGAAAGAATACCACAGCTTCGAACGGAAGGAGGCTCGGGTCACACTCACCCAGAGAGGCATGTCAATATTTATCGATCTACGAAATTAAATTTTTTTTATGTTGCAAATATTTGCCCGTCTTAAATATTCGAGACAAAGACGAGGGTGAAGGACAAATTTCCGATAGTCGATCGCCCTACAAGCCAAATCCCAGAATTGTTTAAATATAAATTACAAGATATGCTATGACGTGGAGTTCAGCTCCTCATGATTTGAACCCCTCGTCATCACCAGCTAGTTCAATCGGAGTAGAATGGGACTAACCTTACTCCTCTTTTACAATCTCAGGGTCCTTTCGGTGATCTGCGCACTGAACTCTCTCTCTCGAGCCGTTTCAGGTGCCTCTCATGTTAACAAGTTCAAATTGCAACAGATTAACAAAGATGGGTTTTTAAACCCATCTTTGTTATTTATAACTTTTTTTTTTATGTCTTGTTATTTATAACAAGACATTTTGTGCATTCAAGCATTTATTCAATAAACTACTGACAATTTTCTGTGCCCTGAAATGGCGACGACAGGCAAATTCAAAGATATTCTAAATTCGGTTCATTGAAATCTTATATTCTAATTTAAAACATATTGTCCTCTCCGCGACATCGTCGCTGACGGCCGCGATACAAGGGAGAAAGCAGCTTAAACTATATTTTCAAAACTCTACAGGCGGTAGCGCCAGCGCAGGTGTCGCGGACGGGAAATCATCAGGTCAGAATTTACATTCACATAGGATGAGACACAATTAACACGAACAAAAACGCCTCCCCATGATGCTCAACATGTCCTTATTAATAGGTCACAGATGCTCTTCCAAACCCCGTGCTTCACAAAACTTTACGTCGCCGTGACGCTGAACGGTATGATGGAAACTTGAAATATAGTATGAGATCAGATAATACCAGGTCTTTCGGCGTAAGAACGGAACTGTTCCGACAATGCTTATCTCCTGCATCACGCCACGATGTACTACATCAGGTCAGGGTGAGACCGGCATCCCCTGGGTCCATGGAAGCTGACTCCTATGCTGCCAGGTGGTCCCCTGCCCTTGTGCTGGACCTCGAGCTCTCCGCAGGCCGCATGCTTGACATCCGAAGACGGTTTCACCTTGTGACCCCATCGTAGGAACCCTCTCAAAGGGTGCGTAGTTTTCACATCTCGTGGAGTAGAGTGTCAAAGCCCGAATGACGCCATGTTGTTATGAATTGACCGATAATGTCGCTAAGCTCGCAAAGGTACGGGGTTCTGAAAAGCGCGCACAGTACCCACGTGGACTCGAATAATTTTATCAGCAATTATGCGCGGTGATTTAAATATTTCATTTTGTTTTACTGTTCCGCGAAGGAGTGTGACGAATATAATTTATTATGTCACAATGCATTTGCATATGCTTACTAAAACGTGCATAAGTTCGTCAACTGTTAAGGCAATCAAACTAATACATTTAATTACAGAGACGAACCTATTTATATGAGAAACAGGTATGTAAGTCTTCTATATGATAGCTCAGGGTTTACAAATTATATTTATATAATGTTTACTGATTTACCGCCCCTTCAAATATATGGAAGGTTTTAATTTGGTAATAATGCACACCTTTCAGAAATTGGATGTGTGCGTGTTCTTACGATGGACTTGGTGAAGGTTGCATTTTGTAGAGTGATCAATTAAGCCAGCTCGTACAGGGTGTAAGCTCTGGGCCACCGTATAAAAGATTTCCACACATGTTTCTCATATAAATAGCTTCGTCTATATAAGACTTCTATAATTTATTTTGATTAAGTAATAATCCCGTAGTGGATAAATCAAGTAATTGTTTTCTCAGAACATAGATACCTACATATAAAAATATTGATAAATTTAAATTTAAAACATAATTTTTTTCCATGTGGGTTACTTAAGAACTTACGTTAAATTTTATTTTCAAATGATATTAAGATTATAAATGACTTTTTTAAACAATAGTTACAATAGAACACCTGTGAATATTTCACTACTAGCTGTCCTTACCCGGCGTTGCACGGGTTAAGGATTAAGTTTAAAATAAATTTGTGAGGGTTAACAAAGGTTCGATTCGAATGGTATAGATTTGCATCGAAAATATATAAGCGGAGGGGAAGGGTTAAAAGAATAGGGGGGAAATATCGCATATGTTACCCGCCGAGTCCTTAATAAGTTTTCAAATTTTGAGTCCGATCGGTCAAATGGTACAGATTTGCATCGAAAATATATCAGCGGAAGGGAAAGGTTGAAATAATAGGGGGTACAGTAGCCGGCAAACATCTTGAAATTTTACGGCGTAGTGGGGGGAAGTTTGCGCATGTACTATTCCACCAAAGAGACCCTAACTGTGTCTTCTGCGCATTCCCCCACTACGCCAAAAAATTTCAAGAAGTTTGCCGACAACTCTAAATGTCGAATATGTTACCTGCCGGGTCCTAAAGAATAAGTTTCCGAATTTTGAGTCCGATCGAACGGTACAGATTTGCATCGAAAATATGTCAGGGGGAGGGGAAGGGATATGAGAATAGGGAGAAAATGTTGCCTATTTTACCCGCCGGGTCCTAAAGCATAAGTATGCAAAATTTGAATCGAATCGGACAAACGGTGTGGATTTGTGTAGGTAACAGACAGACAGACAGACATTGAGTTTTATAGGTATAGATTTTTAAGAATGATATGAAATGAAATATCCTTAAGTAACCCACTAGAAAAAATATTTTTCAATGTAATACAGTTTTAAATTGATCAGTTTGAAGTTTTTTCAATCTATGCATATTTTTCGGAAATCGGGCTGTCGGACAATCGGCTGCAATATTTTCATAATTCCCACAGCAAAAAATTGATGTAGGCAAATTCCTTATCATTATAAAAAGGTAAAAAAAGTTAATACATAGTGCTGAAAACGGGCACACTCTGTACATAGGCTTTTTTGTAAGAAAAACAGCTTGACCCTCGCCTCGGCAAAGACGAGTCTTACAAGTATCCGAATGAGTTGTCGAGAAGTATCCTTATTTTATGCCTAAGGGACCATTGGCCCTGAAACATGTTGATATTTACAATATATAAGTGGTGAAAACAAAGTACGTTTTTATTAATTATATAATTTATTACACCATTGTTCACGACTCTCCACACGTGTGTAAGCGAGAGATCGTTTTCGTTAGAGTGCATTTTATTTTGATTATTTTTTTGTCAAATAGATGCGCCGTCCACTTCATGACAGTATTAGTAGCTTAATAATAACTAACTAACTAACCATCACGCCGTTTCCCTGCAGGGGTAGGCAGAGAGGATTGAACGCCACACTCTTCTATCCTGGCACACCACTTTTGCTTCGGCCACATTCATACATCTTCTCATACACGTTCTACGGTTGTTGCGGCTTTTAACAGGGCCATCCTCAAATACTTGTAGTACCTGATCGTGCCAGGTCTTTCGCGGACGCCCTCTATTCCTGTTGCCTTCAACATTCGCCTCATATATTTTCTTAACCATCCTTTCCTCGTTCATACGTTCCACATGACCAAACCATCTCAGCACTCCTTTCTTTATTCTATCTACCACACTACAACTAGCATTGCATTCACTTCTAATTTGTTCATTCCTCACTCTATCGACCAAAGATTTTCCACACAAGCGTCTTAGTGACCGCATTTCCACCGCATTCAGTCTACTTTCATTCCTCTTTTTCCAATTCCAGGCTTCACTTCCATACATAGCTTAATAATAATAATAATAATTAATAAAAATGTGAATATTTATTTTGAATAACTATTTACTTTATACCTACTTTTCAGTTGATGTTTCTGTTGCTCCGTAGGCCCGTCCATTCTCGTTACTTACGTAAATGAATATTGGTCCCGTCGGGTTGATTTGAATTATTTTCAACTACACGGTGAACGTGATTGATTGCCGTAATAAACAGATACATTTATTTTATTTACCCCCTATTAGAATGTTTGCGATGCTGGTATTATGCAGCCAGCACAGTGAGCGTGTACGGACTGCAGTGGAGAAATATAATATGATAGATTGAAGCTCCAATCACACAAAGAAACAACCATTGATGTGCTCTTATTATATAGTATAACGAGTTATAAAGAAACAAATAGACCCTAATTGTGGATGTAAGCGAAGATCGTGCGTTAGTGTACTCGCTTATCGATCTTTGTGCAATCCAGACGATCGATCACCGTGTTCACCATGATATATGGACTGTCCAGCGAAAGAGTTCGAGATAAATGTCTGTATTAAAACATCACGTTGTTTGCGATTCATTGTTAAGAATACTTTAATAGCTTGAAATTTTATTTTGCAATTTAAAAAGATCAAGAGATAATAATAGTATTAATTCATCAATAAGAGCACGACTCTGATAATGGGAGGCTAGATAAACCAATACTTTTCACGGATTGCGAAGTTCAATCTCTTCACGTTGGTAACTAAGTCACGTTGATTCAAACAAAAATATTTGGATGCAAATTATGTCTAATGTTCGGATAATTGTTTATCTTAACATATAACGTTCCCCGTAGCTGAGCTACGACAGCAGTCGCAGCCAAATGAATGAGGACTCAGGAAGTGTTTTTTGATGGCAAACTGCTGTCTCTTTCCTTAAAAAATTGCGCTGTACATATTGTAGACATGGCTGCTCCGATAAATATAAATTATTATATTTTGAATCTCTATTCAACTTTTTAATGCTGTTTTATTTTGAAAAGACTTTCCGTGCGTGGTGATGATGTCCATATTTGACTAGGTGTGCAGATATTTTCCACAACACTTTCGTAAGAAAGTAAAATTCAATTTTATATAAAAAAAATTTTAGAGCTCTGGTATTATATAAGTTTCTCAAGCATTTTCTGATATTGTGATGCATTTTCTGCAGATCTCTCAATATTGCATTTTTATATACATAAGATTTCGCACTATTTATATTACTTTTGCGCATGAAGTAAGAGCGTGCGGGAGTTTCGTCTTTGGATATTTAGTCGCAATGGATTGCTTTATGGTAGAATAACGCGTGTTCAATTCAGTTCTATAAATATTCTCATGTGTTTGCTCGGTGCCAGTTTCGCGCTCACTACCGATTACGCTGTGTCTGTGTCTTAATTAAATCAAATCGTGGCTCAAGAAGTCCGAGAAGTTCGGTTCAACAGTTAATAAGAAGAAAACCGGGCGGCCACGGAGCGAGAGAAGCGAAGAGAATGTCGCGCAAGTTAATGAATCTGTATAAGAAGATCCGGACTTGTCGACTCGCAATCGTTTTGCTGCTATGGCGATATCAGCATTGCGTCGAATTTTAAAACTGGATTTGAAACTTCACCCACATAAGTCGTGCAACATGCCATACATCTAATGTGACCATGCCAATGGTGAACGAAATATTTCTTAACAAACTGATACTGCGTAGAGGTGACATCTTATGGCCCCCGCGTAACCAAATTTAACACGATTTGATTTTTTTATGTAGTTATCTTAAAAGTCTTGCTTTTTTAAATAAATCAGCCATAATAACACAACCTAAGGTGAAAGCGGGATGGTTAGATGACATGATTTTCCTAATTATTTGATTTCAGTGAAATAAGCAATCATTATTGTTTTTTGTTGTTTTTATTAAATTTTCAAAAAATGCAATATCAAATCATTTTAGGTAGGTGTATGTAAGTAAAGAAAATTATATACTTTAAGCATTCGCCAAATTATATGGGATGCTGCTAATATTGTTTAAATTATGTATTCATAATGAAGAACCATGACGTTTATGGTAGGAAATGCATAAAAAACATTAGAAAGTTTTATTCATGCGTCACTCTAATAATACTACATCATTAAGTTTCTCTATAAGTATAAGCATGACCCAAAGACTACACCTAGGCAATTGATTAATAGTTATATAAAATTAGGTATAATTTTCGTGAAATTGCACCATTAGAATTGTTTGATTAAACAATGGCAAGGCACAAAAAACATTAAATTATCATACTCGCATAATAATAATGGTTAATCCCTATATCGGCATACTTTCAAATACTCGTAAAAGGAAATATTTTAGCGGATAACTGCACAAATGACTATACACAGTATGTACATTAATTATATATTCAAGGTATATTATTGCTTTAATTGCGTAGTGATCGATACGTAGAGAAATATGCGTGGGCAAATAAAAGACACACATTTTAAAAAAAATATTAATCACATATAGGTAGGTACTATAAAAAATAACTAAATATAATAAAAGTATCTTACGTTGAAGGAAAGATGTTCCCATTGGTATTATTCTTGAGGAGTGTGTTCTTCTCGAGAATTTCTTCACCTAAAACAGAAAAAAATAACGGTAAAAAATATTATCAAATTCGAACTTTCAAAAAAGGGTTCAGATTTTTCATAACGTTTGAAATCTTATAAGAAATCTTAAGGATATAAGTTGAGAAAGGGATAATTATATTTTTTTATGTTTGTAGCGTTAACTTTTTGGTTGTAAATGATTTTAATTTCAAAATACTAACATTATAATGTAACTTTCCCAGTTTTATGCCCAGGTTTGTAATTGCCTATCTTTTCGAATTCTTAGTGGTGTGAACTGCGAGAAATCAGTAAAACGGAAAATTCAACTTATTGAGTAAAAGTATTTTATTATATTTAAAACATAACAGGTATACAACGGCACACCGCTATCCCTTTCCAAGTAGGTAACATTCATTCCTTAGCACTACCTT
Source organism: Agrypnia vestita (assembly GCA_016648135.1). Taxonomy (NCBI): domain Eukaryota; kingdom Metazoa; phylum Arthropoda; class Insecta; order Trichoptera; family Phryganeidae; genus Agrypnia; species Agrypnia vestita. Next base: position 123,324 of record JADDOH010024337.1, on the reverse strand, counting down.
TAACGCAGTAAATTTCGCACATCATCTCGACCATTGTTACAGTTTCCGAAATATGTAGATCAAGTGTGGCCCATTTTTTTCAACCGATTAAAGACTTTGCATTTCGATTTGGAGTTAATGAGAATCTAACTGTGCCATTAACAACTGTAATAGCAATAATAACGAATGCCGCCGACCAAACTGTCGGAGAATGAGTAACGTACAATAGTGTAATTGGTACAATGGTAAAAAAATATCAATAACAAATCAGCGACCTCGAAAACTTGCACTTCATAATATCTCAGGCATTAAGTAGAGTATAAAGGAGATACAATTAGTCTTATTTTTCCATACAATACCTACCTGTCAATCTGTTTCAGTACAAATCCGCTTATTTAAAACCGTTTATATAGGTATTGCGCAGGGTTGGACTGGTAGCTCTGAATATAGTGGAAACCGACCAATTAGAATTTATTTACTTCTTCAAAAAATAGCAAAATAATTTTGTGGTGGCATTATTAATATAATTAACCGTTACAGAGCCCATGGCTCTGAAACATGTTGATATTTTTCGTCGGGATACAATTGTATACCAACATATTAAATTCAAAAATCGAAGTATAAACGATCAAAATATAGAAAAATTATACATGGAAAATGAATACTAAAAAAGTACATACTTAACATGAAAGTAAATTTAAAAGATAACTATTTGTAAAAAGGACCTGGTTATTTATAATATTAAATTTACTATTAACACTTTTTCTTATTTCCAAAATTTCTTATTTATCAAACTGTGATTCTGTATAATTTGTATGTAAAATATGTAAACCCTCTGATTAATATCAAAAGAATGATCCATAGTCAAAAGATGGTTAGGAAATTCGGATTAATTATTGCTATTTAAACACCTTAAGTATTTCTTAACTCTAACTTCAAAATTTCTACACGTTTTTTCTGTATAAAAATAATCACAATCATAACAAATCAATTTATAAACACCTGATTTTAAAAAAATTTATCCTTATCCTCATTACTAATATGCATTTTTAAAATTTATTATTGGTATAGAAAGCTGGTTGAATGATATTTGGGATTTTTTAAATTTGATATTTAATCAGAAACATGTTGATATTTTTCAATACAAAAGTGGTGAAAATTTATTTTTATTAATTATAGGTATTATACAATTTATTTAAATTGGAAAAAAATTTATTTTTATTAATTATAGGTATTATACAATTTATTTAAATTGGAAACATTTACAATGACAAAGAAGAACTCAATAGGTATGTAAAATGATGTAACCAATTCGGACAGCGAAATAACGGGAAAATCTCGAAGGTCAGGCCTGATCGCCCGTGGTTTTAATTTTTAATTCGTTAAAAAGAATACAACACTGTAAAATACTCCTTGGAGACAGCATCAATATTTTGTTATGTAGTCAAATTTATTATTAATATTTCATTATTTTCAGGCTCTAAACTCTTAAAATATATATTATTTTTCAATTTAGATACGCGTAAACATAAATCACCGCAATTTGTGAGCCAGAAATATTGATAACGAAACGAAAACAAGTTTTTGAAATCGATAAACAGATTCAGTCTTGAAAAATTATTATTTATAAGTCAAAAAGATTACAATGATGAAAGAAAGCTTATGATTTAATGTACCTACGTAGAAGAGGTCAGAGGGGAACACTCCGAATTAGTGAATTGCTACCTCCGTCAAGCATCGATTCGGAACGTGCCGTCTGCAACAGGTAATATTTGCGCAAATTGCAAATGTTACCTGTTGCTCGCTCAACAAAATGGTAGTTATTTAATGCCCTTGTTTTTCTAATACTTCGTTACTTAACAAAGTTCTGCGAACCACATTTTTTCATTTCTTAATTTTGAACGCATTTAATATTTTATTACTTGTGCGTTAAAAAAATACAAAACTTTACGATCATATTTGTATTAATGTTTTAATGACGTAGGGTGGTTTCTGAGAAAACTGTAATATCTATTTAAAATAAATAGGTAACAAGAAGTACGGTATTACAATGTTCCATTTTCAAATTTAGGATAATTGTTTGTTTACTATTTTTAAAAATGTACTTTCAGAACTGAAAGGTTTATTATCCCATATTTCACACTAAATGTAGGAATTTACCCACGTGTTGTAGACAGCAAGCACAGAAAAGGATTTTACATGTAAGATAAGAACGTACAGGTTTATCCGAAAACCTGTCAAACATGTACACACATTGACTTTACAATATTTAATATGTATAAATTAATTACTTTAATTTTTTTAAATTTCGGTATTAATAGAATAATAGAGAACCTATTATTAGAGCATATTATTTTGCTATTGGTATGGTAAAGACGAGAATAAGTGAAGACTGCGATATCCATTTAAAAATCAGGGAACCGCCACCGATTCGTGGCCCGTAATAGACTGGGAGGTTTGAGATTGCGTGCCCAGAATCCGCATACGGTTAAAACTATCGTACGCTAACAAAACGTATGTATGGCTTGTTTTATGGATGGTCGTGCTTTGTGGTTCTTCCTTCCGTCTCTTCCTTTCTTCCCCTCCGCGACCATCGGTCCTCCCACACCACCCGGATGTCTCGCATTGGCCCCGCAGGGATTCTTCGCACGGGCTAATGTTAAAAATATGAATTTTCTAAATATTGTAAGAAACGTCCGTCGACTGAAATCTGGTGTTTTATGCGAGTGTATTGTATTAATATTGAAATCATTTTAAAATGTTTTATGAATAAAAAAACTTAAACATAATTGAAATTTGTGATAATTATTTACGTGCACAATGGAAAAGTACCCAAGCAGAACAGTCGGGACTGATAACTTAAGTAGGGAGCGATTTTTAGAGCGGAATAATATTATGTATGTTAGCGATCCTCGCTAGTGCGGTCAGACGTTCTTAAAACATGTAAACCTAGCTATTTGCACCGCTATAGCGAAACAATAGGTCACTCCCGCCTGCAAAATTACATTTTTTTAAATATCTTAAATCTAAAATAAGATTCGCATCGCCCGGGACAAGGCTCGAAGATCCAACAATTAGGTGAGAGTTTTTATCGCTTCATCAATTAAGTGCGTAAAATTCGCATTTGAAAATACACATTCTTAGTGGTGTCATGGCGTATGTTTTTCGAGTGACACAAAATCGTATTATTATTGACTTTGAGCAAAGCCAAGTTCTAGACTTTATGCACATGTTAATGTACATATTGCACTGGCGACCTCTATCGTAGAATAAGTCAACACTCCACAATAGAGTGCATGTACTTTACGACCTCGGAAGAAATGATCAGTCCGGCTTCAACCCCCGCGGTGATAGGACGCTCTCCTGATAACGCTGGATAAGACTTCAGTGAAACGTCGAGATTTCATTCTCAGTGAAATATACGGTTCGTATAAAATATCCGTTTCATTTCACATAAATATTTATAATAATATATCAAAAGCTACGAATTGATTAGGCATATCACGCTGCCTATGGCCCGGTTGCGTCAAGTTGGATTAAAGTAAAAGTTCGTTTAAAGCGTAGATTTTTACGAAAACAGGTTTTTTGATTGGTGGAGAACCCAAAAACCTACGCTTTAAATGAACTTTTACTACAATCTAACTTGATACAAGCGGGCCTATGTAATAGAAATGCAGTATTTCTTTTTATTGTATATTCAAGATCAGTACATAAACTCGTTCATCGCGATCTATTAACTAGTAAGCGAGCACCCGTGTACTGAAAAGCTCGTACTATAATCATCGTAACAATAATGTGTCGGTACTTGCGCTGAATCGCCACGAGGAATGTCCGCAAAACGTCTGCCATCAGATAAGAATCCGCACAAAAATATCCAATCTTGTATGATTATAGTAGTGATCGATTTGAAAAGAATCAATTCGCCGATGGAATCAATTGCCGTAATGATTTAGCCGGGGAGGGCCGGGGTAGGTGGGGGGTGCGGCGCGCGCTGGGCGTGCTGACCGGGCTGTGTGCTATCGGGTATTGTTATCTCCAGAGGGCTGACATTCGTTAGATGGGCCGATAGCGGACGGCAGACTTAGACGATACGGTTAAGTTTTTAATTGGCAACATATCTCCCGCGCGCCCACTGGCCTAGGAGGGAGCGAGACGCACTCGCGCGAGAGAGCCGCGCGAGAGAGGGACCGGCTTTGAAATATGCGCGAGGAAATTAAAAAGCACGCGGGCGATACATTTTATATCGTGGACTATTGGAGATGTCCAGATACGGAGATAATGCGGGAACAATGAAAATGTAATTTAGGGTTTCATTGCAGCTTTCTGCGGCGCGAAGGATATTACGATACATCTGGTCGTCAACTGAAAACGCCTCGCGCTTGTTTCTGCTATTTGTGTAGCTCGAAACGAAACGAAACGAAACAAATGTTTCGTATCTGTATATTGTGATGTACTAGCTGTTCGTATCCGGCGTTGCACGGGTTGAGGATTAAGTTAAACATAAGATTGCGAGGAGAAACAAAGGTTCCATTGTTTTGCAAAGCATATAAAAAAAACATGTTTCCCTAGGCTCGGACGGATGGGATGTCCAGGGAGGGAAGTGTTGCCTATGTTTACCACCAGGTCCTTAAGAATATTTATGCATAATTCGGTAGAACAGTACAGATTTGAATGGTGAGGGGGTAAGGTAAAGGAGGAAGGGATAAACATCGGGTCCTAAATAATAATAAGTATGCAAAATTTGGATCAAATTGGTCAAACGGTACAGATTTGCGTTTAAAATATAAAAGGGGTAAAGGGGGAGGGGCAAAATGTCGCCTATGTTACCCGCCGGGTCCTAAGGAATAAGTTTACAAAATTTGAGTTGAAGTGTAAATTTTGTATATATATATATATATATATATAGATGTATAATTTCTAAAAATATAATTTGTTTTGCCACTTGTTTATTGAAAATATCATCATGTTTCGGGCCAAAGGACCAAATTATATGTTGATATTTTCAACATGTAATTGGTGAAAATGAAGTATATTTTTGTTAATTATATTAATAATGTCATCACAAATTTATTTTTCTCGTTTTGAAAAAGTGTAATATATGTATTGTGGTGTATTAAATATTTCTAAAACCCCTCCGAATAAACACAGTAACGTAGGTGTACCGATTAGAATTCGTAGTATTTTTCCGACGAAAATATTATGTAAGTATGATGTATTAGGTACTTACCTCCCATTCAAACAATTTTTTTCTTATGAAAAGTATATGTTAAATTAATCGAATTATTGGCGACACACTTTTGGAATTTTAATGACAATTCATTAATGCCTTTGGTATAGAAATCCTGGGGATGGAATGGATTAAATCTTTTAAAGTGATTTTGAGTTTTTAGAAGCTGAATTTTTTTCTCGTGTAAAAAGTTATCCAAATTATGAAAAAAATAGTAGGTGTAAGGTCTGGCGAGTAAGGTGGGTGACGGAGAGTTTCCAATCGAAGCTCCTGTAATTTTATGACGTTGCATTATGCAGCGTGTGGACGAGCGTTATCGTGGAGAAGTAGTAAACTAGAGAAATTGACAAGTCTCGGTTGTTCGACAGCGAGCTTGTCCACCATCGTTTCCAATTCTTGTCAGTATACTTCTGCAGTAATTGTTGTGCCAGATCTCAAGAAGCTGTAATGAATAATGAATACACCGGACTTTGTTTGGCTATCTTCCCTGAGTTTAATCATTGCGAAGAACGTTTCCGATTATCATACAGGATCCATTTTTCATCACAAGCAACAATCAGATTCAGAATTCCTTCATTCATGTACCGACTTGATGCGAGTTGTTGTCCTTCAGTAAGTTCACACGGTACCGACATTGCGAGCTTCTTTGTTTTCCCAATTTGACGCATTTTCTTACTTGTCATGTTGAAGGCTGTCGCCAATTCTGACATGGTTTGAGATGAATCCGCTTCCACAACAGCTTTCAATTCGTTATTATCGACTGTAGTCTCCAGTCGTGTCTGGAGTTCGTTCAAAAACGTACTGTGTTCATTTGCGGTACTTGATCCATACACGTCGTTGATGTTGCGTGCCGTCTGTGCAGCGTTGGTACCACAGACCTCGCATTCGAAATTTACTTGAATTTTCATTTTCTTCATGGTCGCAGACAATTAGAAATACATACAGAAAAACCAAATCAATGAAAAAATATTTTGGCCGCCACTGGGATTCGAACACAGATCACCTAGCTTTCTGGGCAGGTATTATTACATACAATTACACCACATCAACCTGGTACCTTTCTGCCAATATATCCACCTTATCTGTCAGTCTCATTTATTAACTGATTAACATATATTATCCATTTTAAGAGAAATCCATTTGATTTTTAACTATAATTTGAATTAAAATATTATATTGACAATACATACTTCCGTATATAATATTAATAAAAATAAATGTGTAATTTAATGTACGCACATAATATTTAATTAATTTTGAAGCAATTGAAAATATTATAAAAAATAAATAATATAGCGTTATTCATTCCAGTGATCAACAAACCTCCCTCGATACTAAACTCACATTCCTTGAACGGCACTGATACGGATTTAGATAAAAGCTACAGTTATTTTTACAAATTGATTTTAAAAAAAGCGGATGTGAACTCGTTTAATCAGTATCACTTCATAGTTCTTAAATAATTACGGCCCGGGAAGAGCATCTTCGTGGTGCTTTAGAGAAAACTCGCCATTAAAATTTCGAGGAATCGTAAATCTATTTTTTTGAGCTACTATGTACCTTACCATATATTTTTCGTCGAAAGCAAATGTGAGTGGTAAAAAATTGTATCCATATAATCGTGGCCGAGATAGCATTTAGCACGAAGTTTAAAGGCACGAAACACGGATGGCGGGTCCACCTTAACTGTATAATTAATAATTACTTTATGGCGATGTATAAAATGTTCTTGTTCACGTTCACATTTATTAGGTGTACGTTGACATGACAAGATTTATGGGAAACTTTGTGGCATTTTATATTTCTTTTATATCAAAACTTGTAACGAACGAGCTAAAAATTTGATATCTGAGGTTCGCTGAGGATATAAGGAATCATATTATGATTGCGCTAAATATGCATCGAGTAATGCGTTTTTTCCATTGTCAGCTTCAAAAACTAATAAAATCATGTTTTTTTTTTTAAAGAAGAGGTGCACAGATTATTTTAAAATATATATAATATTTCTTATCAGCCCGTGTCACTTCATTGCTGTAGCCTCTATATACGGAAGCTCGTCTTATACCTGTCTTTACCCTATTTCATCCCCCGTTTGTCCACCACTCTTGTTATGTGACTCACACCAAAATACTGTCAGGTTGCATGTTTATGACGGTAACCGTGACCTATTTTGACTCTAACTTAGTTTTTGAGTATGGTTTGCAACTTCTCGGGCATCCGATTGTTTTCCATTTATGAATAATGTGATGATGACTTGTGATATCTAATAGAATATATTTTATAGTATAAACAGTACACACACTTAGTAATTTATGAAATAAAATGATTTCATGTACAATGATATTACGAACACAAGGAAATTAAATAATCGCACACGTAGTTTTGAAGGAAAATTCATTCATCAAATTTAAAAACAGTTCATTAAATGAGAAACGAGTAAAGAAAACATTCATAGTATGTCGATTCGAAGTACTGAAAACAAGAAATAGAAAAAAATTAAGAAATAGACTTGTACAGGAAGTGGAGGAGAAATTGCTACACTCAAGCTTAATAAATGTAAACAAAAAACTAAGTACAAGCAATTAAGGTAAGTATAAGGTATTAAGCAGTGAAATTTAAAAAAATATATTATGTTCGGCCTGTCTTTCAAAGTTCATAGTAGACAATCTTATTTCATTCGATTAATTTCCCAAAATTATTATATGTGATGACAAAAGTGCTTTACCAATTTAATCTCGTTTCTGGATGGAACGAGCGCTTAAATGTTTAATAAGTAATAACGTATAAAAGCTCAAGAATTTCGCAGAAATAAACATATACATATATATTTAAAAAAAATTATAATATACATAGAGTGATCAGTATCAGTCGTATCAAGTATCAACCACGATAACGAACACAATCTGAGAAAAAACCACGCCCATGTTTAAAAAACCCTGAAAAAATCCTGAAGTAGCAATTGACGGCCGAGAAAACTTACGATTGCATTAAAGTGCACTATCTTTAATGAATACACATATAGCTTAAAATAATGATCCACAATCTTATTCTAGTCGGTTTCAACTACAACTTTATCCACTAATTGTGTTATTAATAGAATTATATTGTAGGTTAGTATGCAAGTACAGGGGCTTTATATTTTTAAAATAAAATATCCCGTGGGTTTATCTAACAATCAACAAACAGGTAAATTAAAAGCGTCATGTGACACATGTATGTTGTACATATCTACATATTGAGTTGGGAAATTTCCGACTTACTTTGATATAAGCATTTTATGCGAGTATGAACAGACATAGTTGATGTAGACAGGCATCGTGGGAGTCTTATTATTTTGTCTATATGTCGAATAACGTAAAAAGGTAAATAAGATATCGTATACCAGTTAGGGTACTTGTTATGATACAGCGGTTAAATAGCCAGCAGACACATGCATGTTTAAAACAACTCTTTTGTATGGATTCCAACGAGGCGACAATGTATCGATTGTATGTCAAAATTTATGTGGAGATTATTTTAGTCTAAAAGAAGATTCAAAAGAAGACCTGAACGGCCGTCAAAGATGATGACATTCTGCTGTGGTGTCACCTGTTCAACAATGAACCACCCAAATTTTTAATTACCATGGCTCGTAATTTTTCACATAAAATATATTTTTGACTGAAATAGTCACAAGATAGATTAATTGTCTACATTTTTTCATTTAGTATATATTCATTTTTCTAATGGAATTGAATTCATGGAAAGTTTTTTTTTTAAATGGCATTTTGCTCACTGTGCCACCCTCTGGTAAACAATTAACCAGGGATGTGTAGCACAATGAACCACGGTATATAGATTGAACCGTCGTGTCTTTTCGAATCGATGTTGGTTAACCGTTGAACAACCCTCTCCCAAATGTTAAAATCATATTTAGATGATTGACGCTACACGAACTACATATTTGTTCAAAGAAGCACATAAAACATACCTACAGAATTAAAATACTCAGAAACTTGTAATATTGAACTGAGAGACGTGAAAATATTTTTTTTTCTTAACGTTTATTGATAGTTTATGCCATATCACCCGTCATACAACAGATGTGAGCGTCAGCAACACGGAGAGGTGCGAGAAGACGAGAATTTCAAAATATAAACATGCTTAAATATGTACACTACTGGTTCATTGTTGGACATGTGACCATACCTAGGTATATGTTGGAGAATATTCCTATTCTAAAAACCGGGAATATTGAAAATGAGTTCGGTATCCATTATTTGAATAAAAATACTACAACAAAGATTCTAAAATACGACATAACATTCCTGAAAATCTTAATTCAATATATTTTTGATGTTTATAGCGTTAAATTTGTAGTAGTACATAATAATTTATCCGAAATAATAAACTTCGTATAAGCCGTATTAATCAATGTTTGTTACAACAAAGTTTATTTTGTGAAATTAATTTAAAAAATATAAAATGTACCATGGTGCCCCTTGTCAGAGGTTAGGGTCCAATCGGTTCAGTGTGGTGGACACGAGCCCGTATGGAAACAACCTCGAAAAGTAGGCGGCGTGTAGCATTATCATACAAATATTCCATAATAACATCAACTCTCCAAGATCAACAATATAAATGCGATCTTCTTAAATGTTTTTGTTCTCTGCACCACGAACAAAATGAGTTGTTTTCCTCGAGGGAAAGTTTATTTAGCGTGAGAAAAGTAAGAGTTTCGACTGATTTGCCAATGAAGAGTTTCTCAAAGTACGGCCGGAGTATAATATGCACACACCCGAGGTGGTTCCCACAATCGCGTCTCTCGGCCCAACGTATTTATTGCGACACGTCCGCGAGGGCATGTTACATCGCAGCTTCGCATCGCGGAGACGCTCCGGCCCGGGTGGACACTGGAGACGTTTATCCGAGTATGCGGGGACTCCGAGCCAAATGTTCCTTGGCCAAGGTTACTTACTATTCACATCGATAGATAGACACGCAGAGATCCTGGCTTTGAAAATGTGTTGTTTGTTAAATAACAAAATCAACATTTCGTCAATGTGATATTACCGCTGGCTGTAGCCCGTCAAAAATGACGGAACATCGGTTCGCGTATTTGCTAAGCCCTAGGATATATTTATAGTATCTTTTTGACGCTCTGCGGAGAGGCAGCGATAGCAACATGCATTGAGCGGCCAGTTCAGGTTTGCTGGCCCGGGGTTCAAGCCCCACCTCGGGCCGTTTAATTTGAATTTAATTTAACGTGAATTCAAACGAATTACGGACGTTATACGAAGTTACGAGGGCAGACAGACAGACGAACGGACAGACACCGAAATTATTATATTTAGATTTTGAGCCAGTTAATATTGATCGTCGTCATATTCATCCCCTTGGCCTTGTAAATTCAGCAGCCCAAAGACTCGACAAGGCGCTTCAATATTCCTTACATCTTGCGTTGCTTCCGTGCCTACACATTAACCAGTCAAAACCAATCCTGTTTTCGTGTACTTCATTCGAAGGGGGTAAATGTCGCCTTTCTACAAAGAATACACATTAGCCACCTGGCCTTTAATCATAAGTACGCAATATTTGGTCAGATCGGTCAAACAGTGCAGCTTTGTATAGAGGATGTATCAGGGGAGAGGGCGGGGTAAAAGGTATGGGAGGAAATTTCTCTTATGTTATCCTTCGTGTCCTACACAATAAGTATAAAAATTTGGGCCAGATCGGTCAAACGGTGCAGATTTGTACAGAAAATATATGGAGAAAAGGAGAAGGGGGTAAATGTCGCTTTTGTTACCTCCAGGTCCTGAAGAATAAGTATGCTAAATTTGGGTCAGATTGGTGAAACGGAGTAGATTTGCACGAAAATATATCATGGGGAGGGACGGGGAGGTAATAAATGACGCCTTTGTTTTCTGCCAGGTCCTAAAGAATAAGTATGCTAAATTTAAGTCAGATTGGTCAAACGGTGTAGATTTGTACAGAAAATATATCATTGGAGGGGGTGGGGTAAGGGGGGAGAAAATGACGCTTCCGTCGGTTTCTAAATAATAAGTATGAAAATACACCAGGGGTGGGGGGAGGGGGAAAATGTCGCTTATGTTATTCGTCGGGTCCTAAAAAATAAGTAAGTAAAACTTGGATCAGATCGGTCAAACGGTGCAAATTTTTTTACAGAAAATATATCAAGGGAGGGGGTGGGATAAAGGGGGAGGGAGGAAATGTCACTTATGTTATCATTCGGGCCCAACGTAATGAGTACACAAAATTTGAGTCTAATCGGTCGAACGGTACAGATTTGCATTGAATATATATAACGGGGAGGAGGAGGGGGTAAATGTCGCCTTTATTAGCCGCCGGGTCCTAAAGAATAAGTTTGCCAATTGTTAGTCGAATTGGTCGAACGATACTGATTTGCATTAAAAATATATCATGGAGAGGGGAAAGGGTAATGGGGAAGGGGGAAATGTCGCCTATGTTACCCGACGGATTCTAAAGAATAAGTATCCAAAATTTGGGTTAAATCGGACAAACGGTGTAGATTTGTATAGAGAACAGACAGACATTGAGTTTTATACGTATTAGATTTTGCTTTTTGCGCGTCGGATTACATTTTGAATTAGAGAACCGAAAATAACATTTTATATATTAACAATTTTGATGCAAACTACTTTTTGTTTTTCTACAAAGAATACACTTTATTTTAGAATCGTAGAAGTATATAATTTTGTGAATATCGGAATAATGTCGTTTAAAACGAGTAGCTCGGAAGTGCAATTTTTCATTGGTTCAAACGTTATTTAAGCCAAGACAATCGAATGTAATAAAAAAATTTGAATTCGGAAAATCTTGTATCTAAATATTTATCAATATTGAAAGGGTAGGTACCGGCGCCTTTTTTTAAAAAATAATTTGTGCGAATTCGAATGCAACTTTGTGTCAAAATTTAAAGCAATAGTTGATGAACTTTAGTAGAGTTAAGATTTTGGACAATCGAAAATTGACATTTTAATTTATATATAAATAAATAATAGGTATATAAAAACAAATAGGTATACAAAAACATCCTCGTATTCGAACGCAACGTTGTACCAAAATTTCAAAGCAAACGGTGAAGAACTTTCAGAGATTAGCGATTTTGTACAAACGAACATTTAAATTTTTATTTATATAGATGATATTACAGATTTTTTAAACAAAGTAATTACGAGGGTCGATTCTACAAAAACAAATCATCAAAATCGATTACAATTATGGGTTAATCAATTTTAATAAATACTAGCGATAGTTTTAACCGGTAACAAAATAATCGTTATTTGTATCATATTGTATCGATGATTGGTAATTGATTTTTCGCAATTCGATGGGCGACCATCGGTACTAGGATACGATATTATTAGGTCCTTACATATGAAATTGGCGTTTAGTATGGGAGGAACATAAAGCCGATTTTTTTTATTATAATAGTTTTATTTAATCAAAGTATGTACCATTGCTATCTATGCACTTTTGCCATCTCATAGGTAGTTCATCGATCCCTTTACTAAAAAAACCATTCGGACGGGAATCAATAAAATCTTTGAAGGCGGTTTGTACTGTCCCATCGGAGTTGAATTTTTTCCTTTGCAAGAAGTTATCCAAATTTCGAAAAAAATGGTAATCTGTTGGGGCAAGGTCCGGAGAGTACGGTGGATGTCTTAGACATTCCGATTGAAGCTCCTCTAATTTGGTAGCCGTCTGTTGTGCAGTGTGTGGTCTAGCGTTATCATGAAGCAGCAGTGGCCTAGAGCGATTAACCAGCCTCGGTTGTTTAGCAGCTTTCTTTTCCATCATGGTTTGCAGTTGCTGACAATAGACATCTGCCGTAATCGTCTGGCCAGATTTAAGATTTAAAATCCCTTCATTATTGTGCCGGTTGAGTAATGCAACGCAGCAGTCAACGCGCGTTTGTTGATTTGCTTCACTCAATTCGTGAGGTACCCACCTTTCAAGCTTTTCACCTTACCAATTTGCTTCAAGTGGATTAAAACAGTTTTATCACTAACACCGCAGCCTGCAGCTAACTCGGATGTGGTTTGCGATGGATCCGCTCCACAATAGCCTTCAATTCTTCATTATCAACTTTGGTCTCCGGCCGTCCACGGGGCTTGTTCTGCAGGTCGAAATTTCCAGAACGAAAACGTTGGAACCAAAAACGCACCGTGTTTTCTTTTGCGGCACCGTCGCCATACACATCATTAATCCTTCGAGCCGTTTCTGCAGCACTGGTGCCACGGTGGAACTCGTACTCGTAAATAACGCGATATTTCAAGTTTTTCATTTTGTAAACTGAGTGACGCAAAGAAAAAAACAATTGAGGAAATAACAAATGAATTATAATTTTCAAAACACAAATACATGAGTAAATAGCTGTATAAATTTGGATTTGGAATTCTTAATCAAAGAGAAGATATTTGAGATCAAATTTGCCAGTACGGCATAACACCAATTTCATATGTAAGGACCTAATATTTGATGGTATTTGATAGATAGATAGATATGATGTAAAGGTTTGCACGCTCGTTTGGCTTCAGTCTTTACAAGTGACGCCGTGTCGCCGGCAGAGCGCTGCATCAAATTCTCCGACAAATTGTCCGCTCCTCCCCGCGCGAAGCGACCTGCGATGGGTGGCGGAGTCCCACCCCCAGCAAAAAGTACACAGATCTACATAAATGGAATTTTTGATCTACGGCTTCCACTTAGCCGTATGTGCCGCTGCGTGGAAGAGATTCCGCAGATAATGAACCGATAACTCAGATTATAATTGCTCCCGGTCTCATCTCGCGGCGAGGTAATATTTTTTTATTAAACTTTTTGCGTGATAGCCGACCTGCTGATTATCTTATGTAAGTTAATCGTAGGATAAACCCGCGGTATTTTATTTAAAAAAGACAGCCGCCAGTCATTAATTAAGCGATAAAGCTATGTTTCTCGCGCGACTTGGAATAAATCTAGTGGTAACCGAAATACATCAAAACCAAATTAAAAAATAACATAAATAAATAATCAGATATGTGAATATTAAAAAAAAAGTATAAATTTCTTCTTTCTATCAGGATGGAACCTGGAATCCTCTGTACCGTAGTCAAATGCATAATCCATCGCGCCATCCGCTGTTGCGGGTGGCATGGTAAGTCTTCTGTACATGTGTAAATATTATGGTGCACATTTTTCCATACTGGAAAAAGTAACGTTAATCAGCGCGACGGCGATCTTTGGTCGCATAGATTGACGTGCCTCCACGTAAATGCCTTAATTTCAATAATACTATAATTTACAACGGATTCCATTCCGTAGTCTTATTGCACCCAATTGCATCGATGCGGAAGAATACGGTATCGTCCGTGGACAGCTGCGCCCTGCTGATGGAAACCAAATCTTTTTGGAATGAATCTCTCTATCGCTTCGGTGACGAACAATGTATATTAGGTATCGAAAAGAAAGGTTATTTATACATCATTTTAATTTTTAATTCATTATCATTTTCTTACACTCTCCATCCCATCATATTATAACAAGCATCATTTTGAAAATTGAAACGAGATTATCGAACACAAAAAACATGAATAATAAAATAAATTCATATAACAGATTTCTTTAATTAAGCGATGAACATTATTCAAGCACTAATATATTCTTTCTAAATAAAAAGAGTTTTTGGCATCCGATGACACCGAAATTAATTTACTTTCCGATAGAAAAATATTTTCCGGTTAGTTATTTTATTACGCTCGGACACGCACTAATCAATTTGAAGAAACCCCTAATTAATCCCGACGGGTTCGGGCCCGAGTATTTGAATAGCAGAAAGAGGCGCGTGTAAATAAATAATCAATTATTCGAATGGTCCGGGGATGAGGGAAGAGCCGGGCTAACGGCGATAGATAAACAGGGAAACTGGTTTCTGATGAGCTGATGCCGACTAGCTGCGCTTGTGTGGCACAATCTGCATTCAGCGCGGCTGTTAGCCCGCCGGACCGGGCTCTGGACACCTGAGGTTAAGGTAAATAATAAGTACTCTAATTCACAACTACTCACCTACAAACTCTCGCAGCGAGATGAGTACTGGATCCAATCTTCACAGTCCGTGTAGTTACTCGTAGCAAGTGACAAAAACTAATTGAGGTGTTGAGGTCGTACTAAAAATTGCAATTTGCCTAGTCGTATAACATTTTAAAATTACTGACAATATTTTTAGAAAGAATTTATTTTCTTTCAGGGAGATGCGCATAGAGATACCAAACAACTCCCTTCCTTAACGCGAGGTTTTTCTTATACAGGGAAGTAGTAGGTAAGCCACTTTACAATAATAAGTGTATACTATATTGTAACGAAATCTGAAAACACTATTGTGAAAATCGTAATAAACAAGTGAACAAATTTTATGGAATGACAATCGAACCTCCGACCTCCCGGTTACTAGGCGAGCAAACGAGCGCGTCAAATAAAGTTTAAAATATATCAAGCAGGGACCGAGCGACATAACAATGTTGTTAAACCGACAATGTTCAATCTTCGAATGAACTCTTTATGAAATGTTGAAAGTTTCACATAGGATATATGATCTAATGAGGGAAAACTTGACAGATTCGAATCCGGATTAATTTCCAGCCCCATTTTCCGCAAAAATATAAAGAACTATGCCGTCATCATAGAAATTTTATGAGATGTAGCGGTTTAACAAATACGAGTATTTAAAACTATCTACCGTACCTATATTACATTTTTTATTGAATTCAAAGATTTTACAGTATTATTTGGGCACTCATCGGGAAATTAATAATTTATTAGGTGTTTATAGGACTTTTTATTGGAGCGAATTTATTAAAAAGTATCTCATGCGTGAAAATATTTTTTCCATTGGAGTATAAGTAAT
Source organism: Agrypnia vestita (assembly GCA_016648135.1). Taxonomy (NCBI): domain Eukaryota; kingdom Metazoa; phylum Arthropoda; class Insecta; order Trichoptera; family Phryganeidae; genus Agrypnia; species Agrypnia vestita. Next base: position 107,215 of record JADDOH010024337.1, on the reverse strand, counting down.
TAAATATTAGATCACGCGGGGTTCTTCTTGGAAATGTGATGCTATCATACAACAAACTAGCCCGTACGATATTAACCTAACTCTTATTATCGGACTATGATAGTGTTTTTCCCTGATGAAAAGTGAATGTGTTCTTAATAAATAAATAAAATATAATCTTCGAATAATTAATTAAAATAGTTTTAAATAAACGTATTTTTTTATTTTTTAAGTTTACATAATAGTTTACACATATGATACACATTATTTAATTATGGAACAGGAGAATGTCACAAGTGTGGTAGATAACTAATTTTAAAAACATATGACACATACATCACTCAATTTTTCAATGATTTTACGCACTTATTTTTAAATTTGCATAATGTTGTATAGTTTTAATGTTCGCTGGTAGATTATGGAAATATTTAATTCATAGGTATCTGTATTTCTCTAATTACTTTAATATGCTGTCAGTTTTAGACAATTTGTGACTTAGAATTTTGCCCTGTCATGTTTTACTAATGAAAAATGTTGCGTATGTATGTATTCAGCATCCGAATGATGTAATGGACCTATTATAAGAAGACTCAACGTCTGAATGAAGTCTAAATTGTGCAATATAATTATTATTAAGATACACAGTTGATTCTTTATCCAGCTTCTTCTGGGAGATTTTTGCCGGGAGGCAAATCAAAGTATCAGTGATAGCTGACAGTTATTAATATTGATGATTTTTTAATTTTAAGACGAAATTCTACGAGCTGCTGCGCGGTAAGTAAGTATTCAAGTATGAATAAATTATTATATTTCTCAATATAAATTATTACGTGGTTTTTTCCTCGTTCAATGGACCTTAGCATTTTGGAAAACAACTTTCTGTTCAGATGCACGTAATAATTTAATCACACGATGACGGGTCCCGTGTTATATTGGAAAAAATGGGTTTTCTTAAGATTTAACAAAACCATGGACGTTTTAAACAATCCATTGTCTTTTGAATATTGTGGTTTTACAGGCGGAGATATTTTAGTTTCTTTGCACCATAAATCTATATTAACAACATTTCTTGAATAGAACACGAATAATTAATAGCACATTGTTTCAGTACATAAAGCTCGTCCAGTGGTAGTCAAGAACACAATACGTACTTTAGTAGATCTATTTGAATGAAAAATATTTACATCTTTGTTAAACAGACGGTGCTTCTAAGAATATTGACAGAGATTTTGCGGTGTTATATTTGGATAACGGCTAAAATTATTAATTAAGACAAAATTGTACCTCACTCTTTCGATACGAGGTTAGTTCTACTATTCGAGGCATTCAAAGTGTGGGTACGGCAACTCGTTTTATTTTCAATCCAAATTTCTGATTCCACATTATTCAAATGTCAAATGACCTTTCGGACTGGTCCGTTCAGAATCGTGGCGGTCAGCTCCGATCGGTTGGCAGAATGACGTCACGGCACCGCGTTAGTCTGGCGAGTGAAAGTTGCGCGGGGCGCCTACCTGCGCGGCCGGAGAGGTGCGCCTGTGTGTGTACGGATGTAAACATACACAAATGAGCCATTGTCTAGGAGTGAACTATGCGGGTACGTAATATACTATGTGTGCACACAGGTACGGAGTTGCCGAGAAAATGTACGAAAAATAAAGGTTTTTCAAATTCGCTTGCAGGCAGACGAAATGTACGGAAAATTGGTCTTAGGGCCGGTTGAATCAAATTGGATTTCAGTTGGCGACGACAGTTTAAACTGTGAAGTTTAGTGAAAAAGGCGAGTGTACTGCGCGCGATTTTTGACATACAGATTTTAATTAATTAAGTAAAAACGATTTTAATCACAGGATTAAAATCGTTTATATTACATTTTTCGACATTTTATGTCAATACAATGCAATCAGTACAATATAATTATATAATGTAGGATGCCACAGATTTTCCTGACGATCAATTGATTCCATAGTATATTCTATATATTTAACTCTACCATTTTAACCTTGTTTTCAGCTGTATTGATGGAAATATTGCCAAAGATTAAAATTGTTGGATCTCATATAAAAAAGGAAAACTTTCTACACACGTCGGTGGTATAGTTTTAAATTGTTAATGTGAAAATACAAAAATGATAATAACAATAATAATGCATTATTGCATTTACAATTTTTAGATACTGTTTTTTTAATACATTTTTAAATACTATACAATGTAATAAAATTGTGATTTATATAGGTATCGAAAAACAAAGCTATTAACTACAGTTTTAAAATTTTCTAATAAATTTGCTGTAGTAATTCAGCTCTGCCGAAGACGTGATGTTTTCATATGAGGTACCAATCACAATGAACCTGACTATGTAAAGACGTACTTATTAATATTTACCTCTTCTGATGCAAGAGGTTATGTCATAAACCCCGGTTAAGCATCCGCGCCTTTCTTGACCACCGAGTAGGTACGCCTATTTCACGTGCAAGTCGGCCACACTAAAATATACAAATCATTATGCAACTAAGGTGACATAACTGCAAAGTATTTTGCATGAATAATTAAATTTTTATCTCGTTATTGTTTATGGTTGAAATGAGGACATGCCATACATTGCAAGCTTTTGTTCAATAATAACATGTGTATTTTGCCTTAGCAGAATCTATATTGCAGTACGGAATTGTTGCATGGGGCGAGGTGTTACTTATTCCCAGTAGAAATATTTCAGAGGAAATTACTAAAAAAATGTGTTTTCATAGGGATTTCCCAGTAAGGGAACCGTTTTTTAGTATATCAAAGGTAGAATTAATTTACAAGAACGTGCTGTTAAGATTTTATGTTTTGCGCAGTATCCTAGAGAATACTATTGCAATATTTATCACCAGGATCTAAACCCTCAGAAAATATACAAGAAAAGAAAAAGCTCTTTTTTCTTTTGCTGGATTTTTGAAAGAGTGTATCGAAAGAAAGGCAAAAATAAACTTTTTTTTAGTAATAAAATTAATGTTCTTAAATAAATTATGGTGTGTTTAATAAACTTACTTCGAATTATACGTATACGAATATACTTATAGGCGATAGGAAATACTGAATCGAACATGGAAATAATCCACATGAGAACTCATTAGAACTTTATAGATAAAATGAAGGTCGCAGGGTCCTAAAGGGTATTTTTTCAAAATTTGGAATTAGAGGCTTCAATATTATAAAGGGTCCGCCAAATAACTTTTTTTTTTTGAAAATGCTTTAAAAAAAACTACTGAATATTTTCTCAAATTTCTTTTTTTATTTGAAAGTACAATCTTTCCGGTTAATAATGGAAAATAATTTCATTCAAATGGCTGCCTCGGCTGGCCATGCAGTAGCCTACACGATCGGTCCAATTTTTAAGCACATTATCGATTGTGTGCAGCTGTATTTCACCAATGGCTTCACGAATATTCGTCTCAATGATGTCTCCGAAATGTTCAATTGTTGAGAACGACGGTGAATTGATGTTGATGGCGCTTCACGCACACTTTCTGCCACAGCATCAATATTCTCGGGTGTACGCACTGTTTTTGGCTTTTCACGCTTTGGTTTATCGATGAGGATGCCAGTTTCTTTCACTTTTTTCACAAGATAACGAACGTACGGAGCTGACGGTGCTTCTCTTCTTCCAAAAACCGTACGCAATTTTCGCACACATTCTGCAACATTACCATGATTTTCAAAGTAATGTCGCAATATTTCCCAGCGTTGTTCAAGCGTATACACAACCATATTCGTTCAGCGGAAGGATAAAACTAATTATCTGTCAAATCAGACATGAGCTAAGTGTTACCATTCACGAAATAAGCACTAGTTGAAAAAAAAAACTTTAGATGGCGGACCCTTTATAATACAACATATCAAGAAAAGGAAGGGATTGGTTAGAGGGTCCTAACGGGTTGTTAATACGAGTATACTATAAAAGTGATAAATATTGAAATATCTGTAAAATAAAAATGTGTGTAATCTAAAACAGGCAGACATTCAGTGTTATATTATATAATGCATGCGGATTTCCAACAAACGTGTTGCGCTTAACAAATTGTTTACATTATACTTTTCCAAGTACACTTTCCAAGTAAACATCTTTTCATTAAAGAAAAACAATCGAATTAGTGTGTGTAAGCACATTGTTTCGTTGTGTTGATGTTTTACCCGTAAACACCAAACAAACGAAATAATGTACGTCGTATGCACGGCTTACACATAATAATTCGATTGTCTTTCTTAAATAATATAAAGACATATACCTAATAAGGTTTTCCGTGCGGGATGTCTTGTCATTTGATCGACCGTGGCGCTAAAACAATTATGCACATAAATAATTATTCGTATTACATTTTACATTCCATCGTACTCTGCACAAGTCGGCAGCCAGTCCCGCGGTAAAAGTTTGCGTCTGCCGCATAAAGATACCTTCAAGTACCCGAGGCTGAGAGAACACGGCACACGCGATACTGTTAATGGTCATTTTTTATCATAACAATTTCTCGATGGAAGGTTCCAAACGGCTCATTTGAATCTGTTTCACGACCATGAAAATAATAGAGTTTAATGACAATTTCTTTGGTGAAATGGCTTTAATATGCATGCTCATTTTACGCGCTACGAGACTTACATTTGCCCGCGGCAATGGTTTTTTACAACTATACCTTTTACGTTTACATGATGGAAGATTACAATATTAATATTTGCTTTCCAATTTATAGAACTTTTCGACTTATAGAACGAGAAAGGTTTAGAAAAATATTTCGAGTGTATTCTGGTAAAAAGATTTTGAAGAAAACTAGTCACCCGAACTGTGCTAGGTGCGAACTAATCATTTATCGGAGTTAGTCATGTACTACTGTACTCCACACAAAAAGAATGGCAATCTAAAAAGACAATTTGTTTCTGATAGATATGTTATTTGATAACCTTATATGATGTACAATGGGGATATTAGGGATGAAAACAATATAACGACTTTTAGCTGGATTGGATCACGGGCAAGGGGTTTAAAATGGATCCAAAGTTTTTTCGTCAGACAAGAAGACAAGCAGACGCCACGAGTTAATATAAAGGGAGTAAAAATAAATGATCCCACATCACGTAAAAATAAAAAAATATATGTAATAAATATAAATATAAATAAAAGAAGGTTGCATCGTGGAGAAAGAGAAATTATGAAAACGGTATACACCTTAGGGCAAAAGAGAAAAATAAAAAATGGATGACACAAACAAGTAGGATGCACTCACAGTCCAGAAACTCATGACCGGCAGAAACAACAACAAAAAATTAAGTAAAATAATAAAAATGTAATCAAAACTAGACTAGATCAAAGATTAGAAATAAAAACAAATCATAACAAATAAGATTATCCGAACACCCAAATGAAAGGTCCCATAAGAGCTCCCATCGCGAGACCCACGCACGAATAAAAGCTCTGAAATGGAAAAAATTTCTCTCACCCTCTCACTTAAGGAAGTTCGAATTCGTAATCGGATGCGGACCTCCTTCCGTAATTAGTCCTCCAAACAAATCCTCTCTTGCATCATTCAGAATCACACTTTCTCTAAAGAAGTGCTCCCGAAGGGCAAAGAAATTCATACGACGATGAAGATTTCGCCAAGAGAGGGGAAGTTAAATAATTAATTTTCCTTATAATATTGACTGACTAAGGAGTTGACTGTTTCCGCAGAATAACCAGCCCACTGACCGGATTTCGACCCCGCTGACAGAGCCGGCATAAATTACTCAACCCTGCTTTCTCCTCGCTGCAAGTCGCCTGACATTTTAATTAATTCGAATAATGTAAAAATAAACGCAAATGACTTTAACTTAACTATGTAAAAAGAAAGTTACCGCGCGCTGACATCTCAAAAGGTATTAAAGTTTAAAATGCCCCACAATGGCAGTCACCGTTATTTCGATCACCGAGTGTCATCAGATAATAACTTGGCAGGCAAAGTGCGAGCGGTCGGTGCGCACGTTTCTTTTCTAGGCCAGCTCGACGCACTACGCTGAATCGCAATAAGGAGGTGTTTTTATTGGCGGAGATCAAAAGCTAGATAGAAACCGCTGGGGCATAAAATGTGAAATGTGATCTTGTAAACAATAAACGCCCCAATGGACACGAGAACAGTGCTGAATACTAATGAGAATGAGGCACGCCCGTACATGGAACTCAGGAAGGACATTGAGAGACTCGACAACATATTAAATGCAAACTTTAAAGAAAAAAACACAAACTTTTTCTTTCGTCTTTTAAATTGGTGTCATTTCAGAGCGTAACGTATTTTACCTTCTGGAATAAAAGATTGTGAAGATGGTTGAGATACCTGATGTTATACCTATAACATCCCTGATTCACGTTATCCGCTGTAATGATAGCTTTGAAAAAAATCAAATCATATAAGGCACAAGGGAGAAAATAGTGGGTGCCCACACACACCAATCAATGTTTTTAAATTTGTTATGCGTCATTATCGCCATACGATGCCACCCGATTTATGGGTTAGCCACGGACAAGTGTAGTAGATGTATAAGTGCAATTATATAAAGTTTAATGTATATACATATTTACAATTGTCACATAATATCCTGGGTTACACATATATTATTATGTGTATAAACTGCACAACCAGAGTTGGGACTACGTGTATGTTTGTATTTATAATGATGTAATTACTTCTGGGTTATTCTACCTTGGTTCGGTTGTTGTAATACCTGGCGTAAAGCTTACGTATCAACACCGATGGTGGTCAAAAATTAACTAATAAGAGAGAAATTGCCACACCTTCAACGGCAAAGAGAAGTATGCAAGAAGAAAGAAAAATATGAATTTTTGGTGGATGAATTGTGGTGGGTCACCAATTTGGAGTGATGAAGAAGTCCGACTCTAGAGTAAATCAGCAGTCAATCGATGTTTTTGAAGTGATGGTGATGAATGACACACAGAGTAAATACTATTTCTGAAGCAGTAAATATAATCATGTGTTTCCTTAATATCATTCAAAATGATCCACCAAATAAAAAATGTTAGCACCCAAATTATGCGGTCATTTTAATGTTTATTTGTCAAAAAATAATTGTAATATTCACTATAATTGGCTTTGAAAACGGAGAAACGCAATTTCCTTGCGGCGTGTTTCTTGTGCGACCGGAGGATTCGCGCCTCGTTACACAAGGAACGAAGCCTAAAACGCCATTAGAAAAATTGCCCAGGAAATCATTACTGCGACGCGCAACTAATGTCTATCACGATTAAAATAAAAGTAAACAATATTTAACCATTAAACATCCTCAGAGCAAGGTAAATTAATTAGCCATACATTCAAATGTACAGCCTAAATATTAGCAACGGATGTTAAAAAACTGATAAAGAATTTTGCTGTGCTTGAAGAAGAAGTGATAAAGATACATTTACATCAATCTTGAAAACTGATAAAAATATGTGTTTTATTATAAAACGACCCAACATTATAGGATGGCATTGTCCAAGGGCTACCTATCAATCTAACCAATAATATTTAAATATATAGTAGTCGTTCGCTAAATGCATAGGAGAAAAGGAGTAGAAAACAAGCCCTTCTAACCTTTCACCAGCAGGTACCTGTGTTCAAGATGTGGATGAAAGAAGAAGTTAGTGTGAAATATCTTCACGAAAATATCCTTATAATAGTAAAATATTAACGGTTGACAATTATAGGTAGTGCGTATACGCGTGCGTTTATTTATTATCATGTATATACAACTGACTATACCAACACAATTAGAATAGTTTTATTTTTAATAATATTGGAGACTAAACGTAATGAAGTGAATTACTTTTATTTCCAATGTTTTCCGCATTGTGCCAGTCTAATTTGGTAAATAACTTTTTTGCTAAATATAGTTCGTTTAAGCAGTTACTCGTGAATTAACTATACAATAGAAAATTAATGAATTTGCAAAGAAAATTAGTTAATTTAAACGTGTACATATAATTGATGTTTAATTAAGATTTTTCTATCGTTTTGCATTTAGTAGTTTTGTAGGGTCCCACCATTCTTTAAAGAATTCAGAAGTATGTTGACAGTAATGGGCAGAGAGCCGCAAGTTCGGTCCACTGTTGGTTTAAAAAAAAAATTTAAAAAAAAATGGTTTAAAAACTTAAATTTAGGAATACTTCTATATTCTGTTTTGGCTCAAATTAAGTCGATATTGTAATGAGAGACCGAAAATATTCATGAAAATACTTATAAACACGTTAGATGAAATAAAGGTTACAATACTTTTAATGAAAGACGGATGTCTTATGACGTAAAACTTTCTTTTAACTATATGCTCCTTAAGGAAATTATATATCGTGTGTTTTTCTCACTGTAATTCCCTTATTTATTTAGTTTTATCTGCTTACCGTTGTATACTTAACTTTTTAATATTATTGCTATTAACTTCTGTTAGTAGATTTTTTTTTTCTTTATAATTGTTGTCTACTTGACTTAATCTTTTATCTATAATGTGATACATGAACGCTATGCATTATGTTATCAGAGTATGCATAATATATGTATGTTTGTTTAATTATGACGATGTCCATAACACTCACATTTGTGAGTGTTTTGCTGGAAATATTTTTTTAAAGTACTCTCGTATGATGGTGTGTTTCAAAATCAGCTTTTTATACAACACATACGGTCGAAACCAAAATATAATATTCTGTTCGGTTTCCGTATCGATTGAAAACGAAAAAGGCGGTTTTGGTCGGTATGAAGTTTCTCGTAATGGTTAGACAATGTCTGATGTTGTACTCGTAAATGGTGTATGTAATAACAACACTTAAAACGTGTTCGTATATGGAAGCTTATCGAGCGAAAAATGCGAAAATATTTACTTGAAACGCGAGGAAATGTCTGAGTGTTGCGACAACTTCACATCTCCACATCATCCGGTGCGAGAACTGACAATTCTCGGAAAGGTCTTGCGACATCAAACTGAAACGCTGCCGTAGATCGGTGGCACGATACCAAATTAACATTCATTCACGTCCAGAACTAGATTAAGAGAATAATAAAAAATCGACCGCATTGCTCGATTCCCTCCGCTAGGCTCGCGATTTTTATAATTGAGAAGTGCAAACTGAAATAAACTTTTCATTCAAAAATAAAATGAACTCTCTGACACTTTTTCAGTAAGATGGATTGTATAAAATATACTAAGAATTCACTGAACTCATTGGTTTTTAGTTTCAACTATCGTGAGCAGCAAATCGAGGATTTTACACGACACAAAAAAACGCTATCAGTATATCTGATATTATATCTACGTAGGTACGATCAAACTCAGGAAGGTTTATTAAAATATTACATTTACACACAAAATAACTTACATACTATGTATTAATTTGTTTGATATAGGTTATGTTTGTTTGTTTTTTCTTTATTTTATAAAGGGACTAGCTGTGCCCGCGCGGCTTCGCACGCTTAGATTTTTAGAACACTGTTTGGATCGTCTTTCTTTTCTTTCTTCTAGAAGGAATGTTCTAGAAGGTTCGCGAATAGAACTTTCGCGAACCTTCTCCTTCCAGAACTTTCAAGAAATTCGAATGTACAGGAACCTTCTAGACACACCGACACATTCCGTCACTCAGTTTAGAACCTTATAGAACTTTCGGGAATCTTCTAGAACCTTCTCCTACCAGAACTTTCTAGAGCAGGTTGTTCCGGAACCTTCTTGACTCACCGATACAATCAGCGCGCCTGTTTTGAAACAATCTGAAGCATTTGCGGCCTTCCCATAACAAAACAATGTGCTAGAATGCACATTTTCGTCACCCACTCCCACCCACGCTCAGCCACCCCCACCAAACTCGCAAATTTTCAATGGGACACCAAGGGCTATCCACCACCATAGCCACCAGGGGGTGGTAGTATCTGGTTGTGAAGAAAACTTGGCGGATAGGGAAACACGGGTTTCTTTTTAAATATATATATATATATATATATATATCTATATATATATATATATTGTATTGTATGTATATATTGATTATATAAAGAAAACAAATTTTGATAATAATTGGTACCTGACTAACTTTTACCATGACGCTGTTTATCCGCGGGTGTGAGTAGCGAGGATGGAGCGCCACACTCTTCTGTCTACGCACAGAACTCTCGCCTCATCCACATTCATACTTGCAAACTTTCCCATTGCCGATTCACAGGTCCATCTCAAGTTTTCAAGTACCAGGTTATGTTAAGTTTTTTGTGGCCGCCTTCTCTTTTTGGCATGGTCAACACTTGCGTCATGTATCATTTTACCTTTCTTTCCTCATTCACTGACTAAACACGCCTAAACCAGCTGGGCGACCTTTTTAAAATTCTATTCACTATGCATGGATCAGTTTTACATCGTTCATCCTTCACTCTATCATAAATGGATTTGCACAAATACGTTTAAGTGATCTCATTTTCACTGCTATCAGTTTACTTGCTTTCCTCTTCTGCCAGTTCCAGGCTTCTTCCATATACTAGCCTTGTCTCGGTTGACATGTTCCTATTATAAAGTACATACTGCATCCAATGCACCGTTCACCTTATTCCCTGCAGAAAATAATCATTAACGTATTATATCTTGGTGTTTCTTTGTAGACATTACGTTACCTTCGCTGGTCCCGCATATAAAGTAAATTCGGGGTTTTACCGTATTTCTCCACAGGATATTATTAAGAAATAATATGTGATTTTGGTGTCTTTGTAATATTCAAGATCACACGAATGATTATATGTTATTTTATATGTTATTAATTATATGTTTTATACGAAAGTCTACGATAATACCGGTAATATGGGTAGGTACTCTGTAAAGCAATAAAGCCAAATTGAATAAAAATATTAATAAATTTATTATTTTGTAAATCATTTCTAAAATAATCAGAATGCAGCAATAAACGCAGGTACTTGTAATATGTCCCCTTCGTGCCAGGCGCGTCGCGTAGATAAATATCCCGCCCACTAAAATTTCAAGCGGCTTCAGATCAAGTTTTCTTTACGTGGATAAGTAATACGAACCGAGTCTCCGGTTTTAGAAAAGCGATACTAATATTTCAGTCGAACACAAGTTCGACATCTTGGGATAAGAAAATCCAATTGATTCCTACATACAAACATAGAATAAACTTTGCGTCTCAGGTTGTGGTTTCACAATTCTACGGTATTTATTAACATAGCATAGCGTGTCATCTGACTGATGATCATTTTATCGCCGACGTTTAATGTTTGATATATTGAAATGAAACATCAATAAATCAAGAAACACTAACGTTATGGTTGAAAAATGTTGAAACTTGCGTCTTACATGCCACAATTAATAATGAATAGTACCCCTCCTTGGTACCTGTCTGCGTAGTATAAGGTTGTTTGGGTCCTGAACCAAGAATCTAAACTTCATTGATAATCTGTATCTTTACTGGCCTTAGGGCATCCATTGTACATAAGTACATAAATATTAATGCTTTTATACACGACGATGAAATAGTTAGAATGGTAAAACTGCGGAAATGTATAAAAGCTCTGCTGCGCTGATAGATTATCAAATTATATAATAATATATACAAATGCATATAAAATTGAAAAAATACCTTGATCGGCTGATCGAGAAACCATGTGTCTTCTGGATTAGAGCACGTAATGAAAACGATGGTTTCCTTTAGAAAACCTAGGCCGACGTTTCGACATGAGAATGTACCACCACTGTGAAGGCTTTGTCTAAAAAGTAACTGTATTACTTTACTCGTGATGTATGATAAATGTGGGGTATAAAAGCAAAGGCAGCAATATCCAAAAAATATTTTGAATGCTGTCACTGAGCATTACAAATTTAAAATATACTGAATTATAGATTTTGTGCATCTATCTCTTCCAAAATCAGGTGTCCTATAAATTTATAGGCAATGTTTCCTATAAAATCTCGAATTCAGTACATTATAAATTAATAATTCTCGACGACTGTAATAAATTCTTTTTGGATATTGTTGCCTTGGCTTTTATACCTCACAAATCTCCTACTTCAACTTTAGGAGGTGATTGGGTGGTCGACTGAATTGAAAAAGATGTATTTTTCTCATCAGTCAAATTTTTTTTTTGCATTCAAATATTAAACTTGTGCTCATATGAATAAAGGAATAAAAGAGAATAAGAATACTAATGAACTTCTTCATGAATCAGATTATTAAAATACCTACCGCATTACGGTTTAGATAAATATAGTTGATTTGAAATAAAATTGGAATGCATTTTGCTGTGATGTAAAGCACGACAATGTCGACGGGACAGATTTTGATCTCCACGAAATCGACCCAAAAGTTTGGCGTGGGTTTTGTGTATATTTGTTGTGAAATAACAAGTTACTTAAAGTGCACTGGTGAATGCTTTGGTTATGAAATGTTATCGAAACCTTTGTAGGTAAATCCCGGCAAAGGGCATCCAGTGGTCACTTCTCTCTCTGAACTTTAAAAAATTGCAACACAACATGACAAGCGCGAATCGTATGCAGAACAATGAAAAAACATATGACAATACGAATGTATGTATTATGAAAATGGTTAAATACGCTCTTATTTACGTAAAAATACTCACGTGGTGTATTTCCGTATGGATAGCTCTGTTTAAAAACATATGAACGTTTTCAGGGCCTCTTCGAATGCCTATGTACATTTTTGTAAAGCAAAAATTTCTACTCCTATTCTTAAGCAAGGATACGAGCTTTAAAACATAAAATTTTTCTTATTAGGTACCACTTATTTATTGAAAATACCAACATGTTTCGGGGCCAATGGTCCTGTCTCAGGATACAATAGTCATATAACTAAATAGTTATATCAATTATATTTGACTAATTTAAAACTAAGCCAAAATGCTGACATTATTAAAACTGGACTAAACTCAACGGCCGTTAGTAGGTAGGATACTAACTTCCGACGATGATCCTATAGTGTTTAATAAAAAACCAAACTTTAGATTTGAATATACAGGAACAAATATTAACTAATAATATATAAGTTAAGATTAATTAAATATTGTCGCAGTATGCAATGAAACAATGTAAATTAATAAGAAATTTTTTAATGTTCTCAGATTTTCACGGCTGTTCAGAATTTTCTGCATGTAGTTTTCTGAGATATTCTTCCGTGTATATCTGACCTCTCTGGCCGACGTCTCGGATCCAATTGCAGGGTCCATCAGAAAATTACACGCAGAAAAATAAATGTTTTGATACGACAAATGTAAAGTGTTTTTGTAAGAACACAACTTTTCAAATAAGTAGCATCGAATATAAAAAATAACAAACGATTATGATGTACCGAATACGATTTTCACCAATTTTATGCAAAGTAATCGAAAGTGCTCCTTGTGTACGGGACCCATTCGATTTCTATCAAAAGCGTTCGCGTTTTTGGTCAGGAAGCGAGAGTGAAAGTTGAAATGCACAACATGGCCGCCGTTCGCCGATTGTAACACCTTATATGAGCGAAGTCGACATTTTTTTATTTCCGACGATTATGTGACCGCTTGTTGCGATAATTCTGCCGCGAGTGAGGTAATCGGGGATGCGAGCTGACCGGTTTTAGCGACGCTTCTGAACCATTTTTTTAATCCTTATTAAAATATTACGGTCGAGCTTCACTGAAACGAACGCATCAGGTTACGCGATGAAATAAAACTTTATAACTATACACAAAAAAAAGTTAAAGATAATATAATATGCAAAAGGTAAAATCTGATACAAAACCTCTTTTTACTATTTTTTCTTTGTTATGATATTGGAATAATTGTGACTGTACCATTTTGTGAATTTTGTGTGCACCACAAAATGATGACAAATCTCTGAGATGAGAGATCAAAGTCTTATCCGTCGACACGCACAGTTTCGCGGTTTGATAAAGCTAGTCTCGTAGCACAAATTCTTAGCTGGGCTTAGGCTTAATTTGAAAATATGAATGAAATAAATCTTCTTATCTTTCAGGCTTTCGCAATCACTCTTTTATGATTAAAAATTAAAAAAAAAAAAAAAATAATTTACACCACTTTTTAAATATGAACACATTTTTCAACAGTCTTGAACATTAATAATGTCATCATTTAGATGCATTAAACATACTTTTTAAATATAAAAATATAAAATAATAATTATTATTAGCTACTTGAGTAATTTTTTTGAGAAAACGTCAGCAAAAATGCAGGTAGGTGGAATAAAATTATCAATATGGACAATTATGAAGATTTATGAAATCCGTGAATTATTTAATATTTCATAAGATTATTTTATTCACTTGTATACTATTTTATAACACAGGGGACCTTAAATAGTACTCACGTGAAACAATGAAGAGAAGACGATACGAATACGACGATGGTGTAGCATCAGAAATAGAAACAAACAAATTTATTGTTTCAGAGGTAAGTTTATAGAACTCCATACGTGTTTTTTTAAGTTCTACTTTTTTAATTTTCTGAGACGCGTTTCGCCTTATGAGTGCATTATTAATCGGGAATTATCAATCTAGATATAGATTAATAATGCCCTCATAAGGCGAAACGCGTCTCAGAAAATTAAAAAGGTAGAACTTAAAAAAACAAATGTTTTAAATTTCATATTTATGTATAACCAGATAAATCAGACTTTAGAAGACGAGCATGCATAATTATATGTATGGTGTGAGTGGGGAAAGAGTATGGCATTCTACCCCTCTGAATACTCCGGGGGGAAACGTCTTACGGGAGAGAGATGGGAATTTTAGTTCAGTTAACTGATCTGTCGTTCACCGAATCTTAAGTGAACTAACTGAATCATTAATGAACTATTTATTTTCCACCTACTGAACCAATTAGCGATACTTCACTAAAGTGAACTACACCCTCCGTTCGTTCAGTAAAATGAACTGTTCTAAAAGAACAATTCGTTTATGAATGACCCACCTCTATTACGGGATGAACTATTGCATTCGTTCCCAAGATGGCGTCCGAAATTATAAAACACCACCGATAATAATGGTCAGTCAATTTACTCACACAAGCCAATGAACAACTCATAAGACGGTATGCGTGAATGGCTTAACTCAGATTAGTAGCATTCGCGCGGTCTTATTTGGTGGCGTACAGTGGGCGAAAGTGACATCGGGGCCAAACCTGTATGCCCGCGTGGGCACTCTCCGGAGGACTCGAAGGCGATATATTCTAGTGGGTGTACGTCGGTTCCCTTGGCGGGAAAACGCTTTCGCAAATGATAACTGGTCCAATTTATCTCTTCGATACAGAACGTGCCGGATGTTTTCGTCTCGGAACAATCTGCGGCATCTCGTTCCCGGGATTCGATCCCGAGATGTACTGCTTGGTGACATTTCGATTAATTTCACAGCTAGAGGCGGAGAAAATAAAGGCGCTGTAAAATAATCTACGGCCTTCCTTCCCTTAACTCCGTGTCCTTTCACAGATATACTGATTTTATTACTTAATCGCGTTGCTTGAATGCAATATAATAATTTGTGTATTTAAGCATAGTGTCGAGGTCAGTGTCTAATAGAATAGAGAATATTTGAAATACCCGACCACACTCGTTTGCATTCGGATATAAAATTAAATCGAGGCAAGTGTAGACCCCACAGAATACGACGTCGTTCATTACAATCAAATGAAAAGTAAACATGTGGACACGGGCTTCTCGTCAAGAGCGCCAATTACAGTAGGTACCGCGGCTGCAGCGGCGAGGCTGTGGGCGGTCCAGCGCCAGCAGAAGACTGGAGGAGCGGAGTCCACACGCGATACGTGGAATAATCACAGGGCAGGCCGCTGCCCTGGCCTGAATGACATCTCAAATATTCTGGCGTCAGTCCGACTGACGGTGATGTTCCGATTAAAATCTAAAATACATTTATTATTAAAATTAACGTCGATACTCTGGTTCTTTTGTCGCACGAACGACTTATTGAGGTTGAGCAACAAAGTGCGCCCGACACAGATTATAACATTGTACAGAGATGAACGAGACTCAGAGGGGTGAGGGGACCGGGACACAGCGAAAATATGTCCCTCCTCGCATACATTTAAAACACATCAGTCAAAATATTTATTCTTGCATAATTTAATGCTCAAAATGTGTATGCTGTCTGGTTCTAAAGCTGGTTCCATCAAGTATGACCTGCTTAAAAAATATTAGGAGGTTGTAAATTTTGAAAAAATACTCTTAAAAAGCGTAATGTCTTAGTAAATAAGTGGCGCTTTATTTTTACTTGAGCACTACAAAAAGACTCGGTATGAACGGAATTTAAAAAAAACACATTTATACAAATGTGGTGAGTGACGAATTTCAGATTTGTAAACAAATAAACCAATTACAATATATAAAATGTACTCACATACTTCAGACAGCAGACTTATATAATACAAAAGTGTTATTTTAGTTTTTAGGCTTAGGCAATATTACTTACGACGAATTTTTAAAAAAAATATTTTGATGTCATATGTTAGACATGCCAATATCGTATGACATATTTACAACTGTACGGTGAAGGATTGAAAGTTTATTTATTTTTTAATAGAAAATAAACGAAAAAAATTACAACATATCTTCATTGTTGATCAGTAGTTTCAAGATTATTTCATAATCTTATTATAGTTAATAATCTAACCCATATTTTTGAAAAATGATACTCAGATGAAATGTTTAAATTGGGACGATGATTTAATATACATACATCTCTATTTTACCAAAATCTACCTAAATGAGTGAAGCTTGAGACATGTCTTGCATAACTAAGCCATGATTCCAAAAATAATAAGCCAGGAATATGTAACTTAATTCCAAAACCCCCTAAAACGACTCTATGTGTTTTTGAGTTAAGTTATTTTAAGTTGGATGAAAAACATATATTTGGAAAGGTTTTTTAGGGTATTTTGGAACTAACTCTGATTTTTAAGATGCAATTTAAATGCATTAAAATGGATTTTGCGAGAAACAATATGTTCTGCATGTAGCTTTCAAAAAATACACAAAACTGAACTCAAGTTATCCGAAATCCGTTTAGGGGTTATGGAATTTGGAATGGCGCTATATATGGACAATTTTTTTCTTAATAAATAGGTTATCTTCGAGGCAGGCAGAAAATATTAAAATATAGGAACAAGAACAAGTCACATCAGGCAGGATAGTTCGGAAACTTCATATCAAGAGGTATTTTAAAAACTTAGCGAAATCGAAGAAGTCGCTGGAAGATATTTTTTGGAAGGGGCTGTAGGTATACTTGGCTTGATATAGATAGCTAATACAGATTATAGCTAGCTAGACAGCTTAAACGATTATTTTGAATGTTATGAAACATGAAGTATAAAGCAGCACCCATAATCACAAACATAACATAAACATAATTCACAAACATGTTAAACCAAACTTTGTGAACAAAAATCAAAAATGACTCATTGTCTGAAGTAAGACGGTTTTACCGGAACTATATTTTCAAGGAAAACGTAAAGGTAACTGAAAGAATTCATTGTAAATATTAAATTGGGTGTAAAAAATAAATCTTATAAAATGCTAATTAAAAATTAAAAATACGCCTTTATTGTCTTTATAACCCTGGGTGTCAACAGGCGCCGTGGCCTTGGCGTCTACCGTAACGCTTTGCGATAATAATTGACTTCATAAGCTTAGTTTACACAGATACTTTTCGGTCATTACGGAAATTATACCCAGTAATATTACAAGTAACCCGAACTCGAACCCGAACCTGGGGGTTCGGGTATATTTGATTTATTTTAATTTGTAATAAAGTTCCGTTAGTTTAAATTTTGCGTAGGGAGCCCAGGCACAATATACTATACTGTGGCTCAGGCGAGTATTTCTACCTGCTTCACTTGGGATAAGCATTGAAGAAGTTAATCTTTCGTTCCTCTTCAGCTCTAGGCTTCACTTCTATACTGTGTCTAAAGATAATTTTAAATGTTTACGGGAAGAATTTTCGTTGCTTAAAATAAATATAATAAATAATAAACAACGTGTAGCTTGTTGGTCTTGTGGTTATGACACTCGCCTCGTGATCCAGAGGTAGCAGGTTCGAACCCCACTCCAGACTAGCAAGTTAGTCCTATTTTCATAGCACAAGCGTTTAGCTTAGTTTGAAAATAGTAAGAATATTGATGTGACACATAATCCGTGTTCGCATCTCTATTAAAAAAAAAGAAAGAAAAAAACGTACAGTAGGTAAATCTTGAGAGGCTCTACGACGCGGTTTGCACAGTTTTTTGCACAAAAATTAGATCAATATTAGGTGATAAGTCCCTCGCGGCATTAATTTTCTTAAAATATTATTATACAAGAAATTCTTAATTAAAAAAATGACCGGTGTAAAATAACCTTATATGTTCTTTATCTATGTATTTGTATATTTTTTGATTGCTACATATGTGATTTTTTTTAAATGTATATTTAAAAAAAAACCTATGTATAAATGCTATGTACACCGGGTTTTCAGAAGCCCTAATTACAAGACAAAACTTTTTATTTAAATTACATACATACGTACATTTCGATAAAGGAACAAAATTTGACGAATAGTGATTCAGAGTTGAGTCCCCTTTCTCAATTACTTTGTGATTCAGTAAATTAATCATTAAAAATTAATTTAAATGTAAGGTAAGAAAATTAGGCTCACTTTTATAAAAGTTAAAAAATAATTATTAAAAATACACGGCCACAAAAATCTACAAGGTATCTGAAAAATGTCATATCTACTAGGCGGGTAGGTATTTGAATAAAACTCGTCAAAAAGTTAATTTATTGCACCGTTAATATTCTCACAAATAGATGCGAACCTATTCATCAGGATTATTCTAAACAAAATGTGATAAATTACCAACGCGATTAACTGCTTATTCAATAGAATATGCGTTCAATATTATATTCTGGTCGATGTAAGCGATAACATAAATCAAAGTTAAACGCCAAAGTTTTCTTCTTCAGATTACGTAGACATTTCGCGTTTGATTGCCTATTGAGTGTTTTTTTCGAGCGTAATTAATCACATAACCGTTTTTTATAGCTATGCATGGAAGATGACCACATTATGCCATTTTATTGCAATCCGAGAAACATAAAATTCAAATACTTTTTTAGAACACTATGAAGTTGAATCGAAAGTTGTTTGAGTGTTTTATATTTAGGATTGATGATATTACGAAGGATGTTTGGAAATTTGTTTGAAAATATATAAGAAGTTTCAAATACAATCTAACGGGTTTTTGAGAGACGTGGGTCAAAACATGTTTGTGATTTCGCGTAAAATTGACAATTAGTTAACCGGTAAGTCTGTCGGCAGAAATATTGATTAGCTTCCGTTCATTTTCATGTTCACAGTTATGATATAATTTGATTAATTTACCTGGTGGATGTTCCGTGATTGGCTCATATCGTGGCATGTTGTGTTATGACATAATATATCATAAATTAGTTGTTAATATAATGCCCGTTGATTGGTAAAGGTTATATTTGTCACAAAATGTAAATTTTATAATGTATACGTTAACTCATAGCTAGTGCATACATACATTAGTTAATGTATATATTATCGAGATTTAACGTTTTGTTACATATTTATGTAGTTCATTCGAAAGAAAAATTTCTGCTTTAAGATATATTGTTTGCTTTTACGCTATGTATGACATTATTTAATTACAGACCTTCAAAATGGAATGTTAAGTAGACATAAGTGAGCACTTTTAACGCCTCCTTCTGTTCGACTAATAATACCTTCGAGCCAAGACTCGATGGTTTTTATCGTACAGTCATCAAAAAACTTGTAGAACGTTGGCAAGAAGCTGTAAATAATAATAAGTAAATAAATAAATAAAGGAAAATGTGTCCTCTTCATTTAGAAAAAGTGGACATAACGAATGTTAACCACCATTAGGACAGATCTGAAATACGGTCATTTCATAATCTCTGGCAACGCATTTTTGAGACATCTCATGATTTATCCAAAATATTTGTACTGTGTGTACCAATCAGTTTACGTATTAAGTAACCTTACTATCGATTTTGTTACTTACAAACGTTGTACCCACTGATAACTTGAATAAGGTGGCTTATTTTATCAATAGTAGGTACATAGCTATCCTAAAAGATGGAGTCGAAATTTAACATTTGGCTTCAAATCCATTTCACAGAATGATTAGAATAACTAACTCACCCAAGGTAAGGACCCAACAATGCCAATAATTTTAAATAAAACTATGATTAACTTAAAATAGGAAATGGAATTGATATGGTTTTATTTTAATGAATTATGAATTCATTTTAAGAGAACTATGGCTCTTTCAATTTACACTAAATTGAACTTTTTGATGCACACGTTCAGTTAAATTTATCACTGCTCTAGTTTCGAGAGGAGCAGTCCTTCTCATTATCAGGTGTGACTTAGAGTTATAAATTACACCTGATGAGATGGACTGATCATCTCGAATCTACAGTAGTGATAAATTTAACTGAACTGTATGCAACACAAAGTTCAATTTAGTGTAGGTATATTAAAAAAATCTTGTTGCACCACAAAGTAACTGCCATATCAATCAATGAACTATCATGGTTAATTTAAAATGCCTTTAGTAATAGAAATTGAAACTGGTAGGTTAGATTAAATTATTAAATTACAATGTTTTGTCCAATTATATTTTTTTTTACCAAAACGATGCAAATATCGTAAAGCGGTATTATTTTAAAAAAGGGAGACGTGGTATTTTTTTAAATGCTTAACATGCCATGAGGCCGAATTATTGAAGCGAATCACATCACAAAAACAGCCGAGCATGAGTAAATCACATAGGTATATTGTAACCTCATTGGGAATCACATCACAAAAACAGCCGAGCATGAGTAAATCACATAAGTATATTGTAACCTCATTGGGAATCGGACCCGGAACGTGCCCACTGGGCTGCGAGGGTTAGTAGGTATGTGTTATTTTCAAAATCGTTTTAAATTATACATATCGGAACATCGCGCACCTGTGCACTGATGTCAGAAACTGCTGGTAAGCCTTCGATATAAAAAAGGTGTTTACAATGTCAAATCATAGACTGCTAAATGTCTATTAGTGTGTGGGTACGTACATGTACACATATTTACAAAATATCAAGGAAAAATATATAAAATTAATTTAACATTTCTAAATGTTATAGGTACATACAGAATATTTCATAGCTGGTAGCAAAAACTTTACAGGTGGATTCTTACCTTCATAATGAGTTGAAAATGTTCAAGCAACCTTGACCTAATTTTAGTAGTTATGGAGATACGCAATATCAAAGTTTGCACTTTATTTTCAATATTTCTGACTTATCTTTTACAAAGAGTTGAACTATCATTATAGTAGCTTATATCAAATATTAAAAAATCATTCGCTTCAATACAACTCAAATCAAATGACACATGCATATCTCCATAATTATGGATATCAGGTAATGGTTGCTCGAATATTTTCGACTCATTATTAAGACAAAAAGTTTTTGCCACTAGCTATGAGACATCCTGTATATAGGTATGTACCTCAGGCCCCGTAATAAATGTGCCTACTTTAAACAATATTTTATAATACACTTTTACGGACACTAAATATCAAACAACATGATAAATGAAATAATGAATGACCACGATTGCAGAGTAAAATAAATAAAACCCACACAGGTACTGACAGAAGTACAAACAAACCCACGCGCCTCTTCGTCCAGAATCATTTACATAATTAACGACATGTGTATTTTACCGTCCGTTCAAATGTTAAAATAAAGAGATGTTTGAACAAATTGCAGCACAACGCATAACTCGCGACCTAACAGAAGTGTGGTAGAGTGGTATATGAGGAGTGCGTAGTGATAGTGTGAAAGAGATGAATGCATGCGGTAGGAAGCGGGGGAAACGGGCGACGCCATTCGGGCACTGACGGTCGCACGCAGAGGATTGTTTATAAATAAAGTGATAATTACTGAACAAGATAGGGTATTCAATTTCTTCCTTATTTCAAAGAAGACTTATCATACTCAGGAAGTGATTATACCACAAGAAGTTTTCGGAGAAATGCAGCGTTGATTAAAATGCCTCGAAACTCAAGTTGGTATTCAAGAGTCGGCGTGGTCGAGTGAAGCATTACTATATTTAGCGAACCGCGTCACCAGTCACCAGTCGGACGACCTTCGCTCCACCTTTGTCAAGTTTTTAAGGTGTCTCTAGATTCCGGTTTTTCAAGAAGAGTTTACATTTTATAAATGTTATAATGGGTGATTATGCTTTAGATTACATGTACTAAATCGATCATTCACTCACTATACCTGATCTTCTCTTTCTCCACCCCTATCCTGACTTCTACCTCCTCATCCTTTTTCTCCCATTATTTAACTCATTTCTTGATATACTTTTTCTTTTTTCACATTCAATTACTAACCATTGTTCATTCTTAACATTGTTTGTTGTTTACTACTATTCATTAATTAATTCAAAATAGTTAACTTAAAAATATCTCACCTAACTCATGAAATGAACACTATACTTCTTCACTATATGTTTAAAAAACTGTTAAGATTCCTTAATAAATAAATAAAATAAAAAATAATATATAGGATACTAACTGTTAGTACCCGGTGTTGCACGGTTAAGGGTTAAGTTAAAAATAAATTTGTGGGGGAAAACATATATTCCATCGTTTTGCAAAGCCTCCAATTAAAACAATATTTCCATTTAATCAAGGCTGTGATGGATAGGATGTCTATTGAAGAAATATGGCATATTTTTTCCGTCTGGAATATGAAAGCAAATTTTGGGTTCAATCAGTGAAGCGGTGTAGATTAGTACAGAAAATATATCTGGGGGAGTGAATCGGCTAGAGGGGGAAAGGAAAATGTCGCCTTTATTACCCGACTGTTCCTATAGAATAAGTTTGCAAATTTTGAAACCGATCGGTAAAACGGTACAGATTTACATCGAAAATATATCAAGGGAAGGGGAAGAGGTAAAAGAATAGGGGGGAAATGTTACGCGCCGAGTTCTAAAGAATATATTTCCAAATTTTGAGTCCGATTGGTCAAACGGTACAAATCTGCATCTGAAATATATTAGGAGGATTGGAAGGTATAGAAGAATAGGGGGGGAAATGTCGCCAATGTTACCCGCCGGGTCTTAATGATTAAGTTTCTAAATTTTTAGTCTGATCGGTCAAACGTCGCCCGTCGCACATGTAATGTATTCGGGTTACATATTACCCGCCGAGTCCTAAAGAATACTACCTTAAAATATGAACAGAGGGCGAGAAGTCCTTCCGACCTCGATGACAAACTTTTAAAGGCAATATTGAAGGAAAATCTACGTCAATCAACAAGAGATATAGTAGAAAAACTGAACATATCGTAATCAACTGTTTGCCGCCACCTGAAGAAATTAGGAAAAGTAAAGTTTGGAGTATGGGTACCTCATAATCTCAGTGAACGAAATAAAGAAGAAGCCATGTCAATCGCCAGAAGTCTGCTCTCACGGATAGGATATAATACATCACAGGTTGTTGAAGTCAAATTTAAGGATTACTGCGGATACATACGTTCGAAAGAGCTACTCCATGAAAAGCATCCTGCATTCATCAATCGCAAAAATATCATTCTTTTACACTATAATACATAAACAGCAGGGTGACTCAAGTAAAATTCTTGAGCTTGGATGATCTGTTTTACCATACCTATCTTACTGTCCAGACATTGACCCAATTTTCTACCACCTTTTCTTAAAAACCTTAAAAAATATTTTGAATAGAAGAACCTTCAATTCTGAAGAGAAAGTCTATCAGGCTGTCGAAAATTTCTTCCAGTCTAAACCAACCACATCTTACAAAGAAAGAATTGATAAGCTGCCAGGAAGACGGGAGAAGGTTATTCATAATAGTGATGATGAATACGTAATAAATTAATATAATTTTGCTTTTTAATGAAAGCAAAATAAATTGCTGATAAAAAACGGAAGTTATTTATGACTCAATCGGATAATTCAATAAATAGTGCTTTGTACAGAGTGTTTTCTTGTTATTAACATTAATAATGTTACCACAAAGTCATTTTACTGTTACTGAAGAAATTTAAATTGTAGTTTAGAATACTCTAGAGATGCTTGGTCGCACTGTATAGGAAAGCGCGCAGTCTCTGATTTTAAGATATTATATTCTACAATACCACCAGATCCATAAATACTGTGGGACGGTAAAGGTCATTTTTTAGAAGAATATGTATTCAAGTATTAAGGTCATTTTATTCAAAAGGATAACGAGTCAAACGTCTCCATTTGTAAAACGACTATTGTTGATCCATGGTTTCGTTTTACTAAGAAAGTAAGTTACTAATAATTATTGTATTTTCGTAAATAACTACTGTGAAATACCAATTCAAACTTTACTTTAATTATCTATTAAGAGAGGTAAAAGACAATTAAAAAACTTACTATTGTTGCGTTGTGCTAGAGGACAGCATCTCAGAAGACAAAGATGGCAACGTACCTGTAATAAAAAGAAGACAATGAATAAGACGACTAATACAAAACAATTAATATGAACAACAATCAAGCTCTAAAACTTCAAAAAATGTCGTTTTTACTGATACATCTGTCTAGTTAGACCCACTCGGTGTAACAAATGTCAATAGCGTTGTAGATTATTAAGGGTTATTAGTTAAGTGAAAAATACAACCTAATCATCATTAAAATTTTTTTCTTTCCAGATACAATAGTTATGCATTTTTTGCCGTAATATAATAAACAAGCTTATCTCTGTACTTTGTGTGTCTTAATTGTGTATTTGCCATATAAAATAGAGCGCTTTATTAAATAGAGTAAGTAAGGGAATTAAATGTTACATTGTTATTAATAAGCATGATTTTAAATTTTATTTGAGATTCATAAGAAAATATATATATATGAATCTCGACTCCAATCTCTAAAAGTAAAGTATTGTACAATTGCATTTTCTTAAGTTTTAATAATCAATAAAATAAATTATTGATTGATTTTCTCGTCATTGTTGATCAGTTATTTCTAGTACCTAGGTATATATAATTATATACAAATGACTATCAGAAGGGTAATCGTATTTTTTTATAAATCATTTTGAAATATTTTTTTGTGGTACCCTCCGCCTTGAGAGTTTTATAAATATAATTGGTAAAATGTTGTCTAAAATTAATACTTGACGTCGCAATGTCCGTTCGAGAAGAAGTATTTTTTAAATAAAAAAATGGTCAAAGAACAATCAAAATAAACGAGGATTTTGTTCGGTTGACTGATCGCGATGGTCTAGTGGCTGGATGCGGTTAGTTAATTACCCAAGAACAGACGCTTGGGTTCACATCCTTAATTGTAAAAACGAAACAAATTGTAAATACGAAACAAATCGTAAATTAGAGTCAAACGCCGGATCCAGATAATTGTTGACAAAATTCCAAGAATCCACGTTTCCTCGAGGAGAATTAACAAGTGTTAAACAACTTTTTCAATATCGCTAAAATAAAAAAAAAATAATCAAAAACTTTTCCGATTTGATGAACGATAATAGGGTAGTAAAAATACCACACAGATGTACTGTACTGTACCCATACAGTAGGGTACAGTACATCTGTGTGATATTAATTAGGTCTCCTGATCTCTTTTTAAAAAATAAAAAAATTAAAAATTAAAAACGGATAAAACATTGGAGAAATATCCTATACGACTTCCACAATACATATACTTAAATTAAAAAAACAATACATATACTTTTTACAATTGAGAAATTTCAACCATCAAACCAAACATCTAACAACTAACTTTCTTGTACACAAAGAAAGAATAAAAGGCCCTGTACACATTGGCCGAGGTTGGCCCAGTGTGCAGGGGGTTTTGGCGCAGGTTGGCGGAGGTTGGCGAAGTTATCGGTTTTTCGAGCACATATCAAAAGAATAATGGTGTCACTGCGGCCGGTATCGGCCATTTTTAGTACGTCACCGTCCGCTGACCGGGGTGTACGTCTCTCGATTCTGAGATCGCCGAAATGTCGCAATCGTGAAACAATGAAGAGACATTTAAGATAATTGAATTATTATTATTTGTATGGACAAAAATTAATTATGAAAACAATGAATGTGTTTTATTTTTCAGATAATTTATTTCGATAACTTTGATTTAACCAAAAAATAAAACAATAAATATCAATTAAATGAAAACAATATACATTGAATAAAAATATTTTTTAGAAATAATAATTATATTCAACAAGCTATAACCCGTCAAAAATGACGGTATTATTACATGTCGGTTATAAAAGAATAAGTATTTATTTATATAAAAAAGAAAAAAAATTTGAAGAAAAAAAATAAAAAAGGAAAAGAAAAAAACACTACATATAAATTTTACGTAATAATTTTTTCAAGTAATAATTTTTTTAAAAATTACGTATAACATGACAAAAATATACGTAATTTTTTTTAAAAAAAATACGCATGAAAAGCATGCATAAAAAGAACAATACTTACTAACAGACAACGAAATTAAATAATTGGGATAGACGAGTTAACAAAAATAATATAGATATATAGTATATATATATATATATATTATATATATAGATATATATATATAATATATAATATATATTCTAGTATACAGAGTTATTATTACCAACGGATTTATAAAGAAAAGGCGCATGCGCTCAATTTTTTTAATTTCTGTAAACGCAATATTTTAGATTGTTTTCAAGAATTTTAGGAGCAATCGGAGATCTAAAATTAAATGTTTTGAAGTTGCAAAGATGTATTTGCCGCATAACTCTGATTCTCTGAAACATAACTCTGCTTCACAAGTTGAAAATTTTTCATTTTTTCTTTTGATTTATTATTTCTCTAGTTATAGCTTAGAATAAATTGCCGCGGCAGCGATTACGTCCATCTCAAGTAGTCATGCACTAAAGTGTGATCGCCGTCAATCATTGAGCGAGGTTGGCCGACGTTGGCGCCTGCCGAGGTTGATTCGATGTGAACAGGGCCCATAAGAACCCTTGAAACTAAGGAAACAAAAAAATATCTGTGATTTTTTCATGGAGTAAAGAATGAGATTATAGAGAAATAAAATTCTAGAAAATATTGGAAAGTCTTTGATCAAGGATACTTAAAATATGACTAGTACATACTTATGCTGATAATTTATCTGAGAACAATAAATATTCGAATTATACGTAATCTTTATATCATATTATTAAATTTTTTGATTCAGTTATTAGGATTTCTATATAAGAGTAATACATTTGATATTTAGTTTTATATCTTTTAGATATTGATACTTTTGTTGAGTCAGATATTGAATTTATTATATTAACGTTCTGTAGTAATGGGAGGTAAATAATGAATTAAAAGACATATCAGGCATTCCGAAATGAGGAAATATGAAGACTTTCATAGGATAAAAACTGATATTAACGACTTATTAACGACCCACAAAAATTTAATACTAGCATTGAAATCAATGAGTAAAAAAGTTTATGAAAAATATATCAATTTATAAAAATTGCATGTAGCACATCTACATCTTTTCTATTATTCTGTATGATAAGACAGCATACACTGGTTACATAGATTCATTGTTTGTACCTATGTGTGTACATAAAAAATGCAAATGAATAATTTTTAAACTGGTATACGATCAGCCTTATCCATTTAACAAACTTAAAAAATTTGAACGACTTAAGCCAATCTTACCAATCTTAGTTATCAATCTCATTGATTTTGTCCACAGTCTCGGATGTATCGACAAATTAAAATTTGATTGTATTACTTGTGTCATCACATATAAATATTACGATTTCATAGGTTTTGTTTCTAAAATTTAACGACAGTCGAGCGGTTGAATGAATTTCGTAAATAAACTAATCAATCTCTGTATATTACATTGTAAATCATAATAAACGTAATGTTATGCATATCTCATTTATTAAATAAGTTTATCAAAACAAACAAAAGCGTATCATCAGTCTACAAAAATTGGTATTTTGTTAGAATTAATAAATACTGGTAAAATAATTTTATCCAATTGGCTTGGTATATGTATGCAGATATAGTTTTTCTTAAAAGTGAATTCATCCTTGGTCAATCATTGAAGTTTTTTCTTAGTACTTTTCAACAATTATGACAATAGGCCGATATAACTTAAGTTGAGGACTGTCGCCCCATACTGAGGACGCGCCCTAACTAATTATATTGGAAAGCCAACCTCAAAATAAATTATTTTATACTTCTTCTTCAAATGTAGCAAATTTATTTATTGAAGAAGCCATTGGCTTTGAAACATGTTGATTTTTTCAATAAATAAGTGGTTTAAACAAAGTTAATTTATATTAATTATAATTATTTTATAGTTCAATAGTCGGATAATTACTATCCTCAACGGAAATTGCATGTGAATTTAGAAGCAAACATAATTACTTAATACAAAAAGAAACAAAAATAAATCACGCAAAACGACAACATAATAATACCATTCAGCGATCGATATAATGTCAAGAACACCATTGGCTTCCATAAACAGTTTTAATGTTGAGCAAAATTCAAGGTTAAATATAATTCCAAGACAAAAAATATTTAAATTTAACTCCACAAATTCGTGACTGGACACGGCTGAACGGTTGAAGCAATGTTTTAGTCGGCCGAAATGAATCCCATTTAAACCATCTTTTGTGAGTTATTTCAAAAGAATCTTCTTTTTTCCCTCGACAAAAAAATCGTAAATGCCCAGCGATTAATGATTTTCCTTACATATGACAGAAATTTAATGTCAATTTATTACATTACAAAATGGAAATTAACAGTTTTCTGATAACTAGTATAAAAAAAATAACATTGGCAAAATAAAATGCATCTGTGAGTATATATTGCATGTGCAGTTAAATTTAATTATTTTTTACAGAACTCATCACAACAATGAAGCGTATATATTATATTATAATATAATATTAGTAGAAAATCCCACCATTCAATGGGTGGTCGAAATCTACTAGATCCGGTTATGATTTTATCAAAACCAGTATAGCAGATATGATTTTATCAAAGCAACCTGAATTCTCCGGTTTGTCTTCATTTTTAGGAATCAGAAGTGTGTGGACGCGATGTAGTCCCCATTTTTGTAACTCAATGACGTTTACTTTCATTTCTTAAGTACCAATAACAAGTTTTTGCAAATTCTTGGATTTTTCGGTTTATAGTCTTATTCCATTGATTCAGACCACTATATAGATATGTCGCCGAAACCGCTCAATGTTGAGAACGCCGTAGCAAATAAAAGTGTCAACGAACGTGGCAAAGAGCTATTTTATTTGGGCTCCGTTGAAATGAAGGTTTATTTGTTTTGGGCCTGCGACTTATTAGTAGATCTCTTTCGAGTGGATGCTCTCCATCAACTTACGAACAGCGCACGATAATTATCAAACAATAATTTCGTTGTCTGTCCATCCGTCCGTCTGTCTATCCCCGTAACTACGTAACGTCCACAATTTCGTTCGAATTCACGTCTAAAAAAACGAAATTAAACCCTCGGAGATGGGGCTTAAACCCCGGGCCAGCAAACCCGATGGCGGCAACGATAGCGATGTTGCTATCGCCGAGCCTGCATTACCCGTCAAAAATATAGTACATATAGGACTTAGCAAAGATGCGAACCATTTCATGTTCCGCCCAATCGCCAGGGTTTATAATAGTACATTTAACTGCCGGCAGAGGAAATATAAAAAAATTCAAATATTTTGATAAAAGTCGTCATTACTATTTCATGGGTGTCGGCTATAAATAAATAAATGTGTTCACCCTTTTAAAATGGATAAGTGCAGGTAAAAATGAATTCCATTGAACCCAATAATGAACAAATTATTTTTTTCTACATGCGTAGGGTCTCCCTTAAACACTGAGACCAGTTTAGTCATAACTTTCAACATGTAAGCATCTTGTATTTTTGTTATTTGTGAAGGATGGCAAAATTTAAGCCAATGAGTTTATTACAAAAGAATTCAATATTAACTTTAGCATCGCAAAAAGTGAGTTCCAGAGTTATAGCATGACAGATTGGTTGCAGTATGACTTCAGCGCTTAATTTTATAAAAAAATAAAGATTCTGCATGTCTGCAGCGAAAAAAAGGTACCGGAAACAAAAAAAAAAGCCGAAGATCGGCTATTGAAGCGATTCTGTTTACAAAATCGATTCAAAATGGCTATAGATATAAGAACATAAGTTATCCATGCTGATAGTTTGCAAGTTAGTGTCCATACTATATTCCGAAGACTATGGGACAGCGGTTTCCATGCGAGGAAGCCATCAAAAAAGCCACTTTTGACTAAAAAATGCGTTCCCGTCGCTAAGAACGGGCCAAAAAGTATAAAATAGGGGTATGATCGAATGGCGACGTGTTATTTTCTCTGATAAGAGCAAATTGAACCTTTTTGGTTCAGATGGTATCCAGTATGCTAACTAACTAACTTATCAAATTCTTTTAAGAAATAATGAATAACAATGGGATTTATTTATTATTAATTTTTATTATTTATTAGAGACACTAACAGGATAATAGGTACATGATACTCTGATAATAAATATTATAGTGAAGACTATGCCCATAATCCCAATTACAAGTGTCTTCGGCACGCTCTAGTAACATGTATTTTTGCAATTAATTATATTTTACATGTACATTTATGTGTATTGTATATTTAGTGTTTGAATGTAGTGCGATTAGTGGTTAATGAATGATTGATTTAATGGATCTATTGGTTCATGTCATCGTTTAGAAAATGGATGTTGTGTATGAGTGAGTTTTTGAACGAAGATAAAGTATCTGCAAGAATATCAGCATCAATGGGTAAGCACAATACAAATTATATGTGCGACACAACCTTGTGATGGGAAAAAAGTAACCGACATTATTAGTGTGCTGGCTTATTCTAAAGAACTCCGGGATTCTTATACGGGGTTTAACATGCAAATTTATATAAGATAGAGAGAGAGAATCAATAGCTCCGCTGAGAATCTTGTGTAGCACAACGAGATCGGATATTTTCCGTCGGGACTCGAGTTTGTGCATCTTGAAAAAGGCAAGTCGATCTTCGTACCTGTGAAGGTTGTTGTGTTGACCAGCTTTGTATGACAAAATACATAGAAACTTTTTCTGCATTCTCTCAATTCTCGTAATATGTGTTGTGTAATAAGGTGACCAAATAACTGACGAATATTCCAATACACTTCGTACTAGTGATGTATAGAGAATTTTTAGACTTTGAGGATAATAACATTGTATTGGCTCGGAAACAGTCCATACCTGAATCCTATAGAGAACCTGTTGCATAAAAATGGCCATTGATATAAATGTATTGAAACCTTTGTCAAAGGAAAATATATCTCAGATCTCTTATATTCACCTCGGTCATAAATATTTGATACAAATTCTTTCTTTTGTCTAGATCTCGTATGGGTATATGCAGATGTATTGCTCACGTATCTTTATGCTATATTTTATTTTCTCTTTTCTGTTTTGTTTTTCCTCTTTTAACAAATTAGATCTATCTTTTCCTCCCTATTCCTGATTCCCCTTATACCTTTAATTCTTTGACTTTCTTGGTTTATTCTTAACAACCGTAGAGTAAGCATGAGAAGACGTATGAATGTAGCCGAAGCAAATTAAGTATGCAGAGATAGAGGAATATGGCGTCCTATCCTCTCTGCCAACCACTGCGTGGAAACGGCGTGATAGTTAGTTAGTTTTATTAAATTAAATCTTTCATTTTTTGTATATTGTTAAATACATAGGTACGTTGTTAAATATTGATACATAACTTGCAAGATGGTCTTTGTACTATTTAATATTCATGTGTAAGCTGCTTTTTATTTGTACCTTTTGTTTCCCGTAAATATAATCTAAATATAATAATTTCACTGTCTGTCCGTAACTCGCTGGAATGACAACTTTTGCCTCGTGTAATGCGCGTCTGAGAAGCGCCTTGTTAGCAGAAACTGTTGCCTCGTATAACTTTTGTGTCTATCGGGTGATGTGACACGCAATCAGCGCGCTGCTCGTGTAGCGCGGTCATAGAAGGGTCGTTACTAATTATTATTATTTTCCGTGATTTTTCACGCATATAAGGTTAGTAAATAAATAAATACATACCTCTGTTCCCAGTTAAATCCAAGGACTGATGTTTTATCTAAATCTTCAACCGCATCTATAGACACTTAATATGCAAAATAGATCTTTTGCCATTCTTATTTTACAGATTTATTTGCCGTTACCGAGCTTATTAGCTAAATTCTAATTTTTAAAAGCTCTCAAAGTTGCGTGACTCCGGGTGGTTAAGAAGATTTGCGTGCATTCAATTGGAGTTCCCTTTTGAAAAATGAAAGGGTTTTCATAAACTGTTTAAATCGCTTCAACGTGGAACATAATGATCGTCAAAAAATGCCACAGGTAATAGTCGTGACAAGATCATGATAATTACGAGTACATCCACAAACTTCGTTGAGCATTTGAAGGATGACGATGGGATGGCCAGATCTGATTGATGAGAAAGGAAGGTGGGACGACCTTGAGCCTCGTCATGTAACAGCAATGTGCCGTGCAAGCCGACGCAACGGAAGACAATCTCCATTACGTAATTCCTGCAGCTGACAAGACGTTTTCCATCAACGGTAGCGACTCTACGTATGATTACATCAATTTTCGCGTTGTAGCGAAATAATAATTCACCGTAACCAATACGGAGGCAGGGGACCCGACCGGCTGCAATTACAAGCACACACTCACGCACACAGTGGCGTTACTACACAACGTGACCCCAATGCAAAATGGAGGGGCCTCTGAACATAAAATGTCTATAGTATAAAAGATTTTTATCCATTAAATATTAAGAACGAAATTGGTCTCTCAATTATAATAATGTCCTTACACTGCTGTAAAAATATTATGATACTAGCTGTGCCCGCGCGGCTTCGCACGCGTAGATTTTTAGTACACTGTTTGGATCGTCATAGAACTTTCGCGAACCTTCTAGAACATTCTCCTTCCAGAAGTTTTAAGAAATTTATTAAATGTACAGGAACCTTCAAGACACACCGACACATTCCGCCACTCAGTTTAGAACCTTATAGAACTTTCGGGGATTTTCTAGAACCTTCTCCTACCAGAACTTTCTAGAGCAGGTTTTTCCGGACTCACCGACACAGTCAGCGCGCCTGTTTTGAAACAATCTGAAGCATTTGCGGCCTTCCCATTACAAAACATTCATCACCCACTCCCACCCACGCTTAACCACCCCCACCAAACTGGCACATTTTGATGTGACATCAAGGGCTATCTACCACCATAACCACCAGGGGGTGGTAGTGACTGGTTGTATAGAAAACTTGGCGAATAGGGAAACACGGGTTTCTTTATATAAGTATATAGCTATACTTATATATAATATTATATATATCATATATAATTATACATCTATATCTATATAGTATATACGTATATCAACGTTTGATTATACTGAACGGTTTTTTCACTGGTGGTAGAAACATGTATATGGACTTTTCTTTGGGGGTAACCCGCCCGCGTCAAAATCTGTCCTCAAGACAGGACCATCATCTTCCACCGACGTTTTCCGCCTGAACTCCCCGCATCTTCAGTTTGCTTGGTATAAATTTCACGTCACGAGGGGCATTGCGAACACGTCCGTCGTATCGAAGCTTATTACCAAGGACTTGTTTTAAGCTTATTACCAATGAACTTGGTAAAGCTGCCGATTAGCGACGGACTTGTTCGCACTGCCCCTCCGTGACGGAAATTTAGTAACCAAGCACCTGAAGATGCCTGGTTGATTCAGGCGAAACGTCGGTTGCGAATGGTCCTCTTGAGGAACAGATTTGTGACGTCGGGTTTTAACCCGCCCAAAGAAATCAATACTAACATATATATATATAAGTATATATATATTGTTAGTTTCTAACTACTTTGGGGGTAACCCGCGTCACCTGGTATTACCGCCCTCAGACTCAGACTTTAACCTTAACATATATTGTACCCGTGAAAGCCTTAGATTTAACATATATATATTGATTAGATATTTATATTTTATCTTTAATGAGACACTTTTTCATATTTAATGAATCAGTGAAGCGCGATCATGGATGAATATGTAAATAAATAATAGATATGTGTTATGGGTTCATATTATTGTCAAGAAATGGATGTTGTGTAGTAGTAACATTTTAGATGGTGATAGGTTATGATTATATAATGATGACTGCAAGAATGTCAGCATCAAGGTCATCACAATACATATTGTATGTACGGTATATTCTTGTGAAAGGAGAAAAATTACCAACAGTGTTAGGATGCTGACTTATTCTAAAGAACTCCAGGTTTCTTATACGGGGATGAAGAAAGAGAATCAATAGTTCTGTTGAATATCTTATGTAACACTGCAAGGTCATATATTTTCCATTGGGACTACAGTTTGAGCATTTTGAAAAAGGCAAGAAGATCCTATCAATTTATATACACTCGTAATTGAAAAGGTTTTTTGCTTTTCGATTTTTGCTTTGCGACAAAGGTCTGGTCCCTATTTTGACTTACTACATATATCGATAATGTTTTCACGTATTATCGTAGCATACCGTAGCATATCGTAGCATAGCATGAGAAATTATTATTAAAGTGTTATAATTCCAATTCGTGCTGTGGTGGACTTAAAAAATTATAAGTGTAGGAATATTGGCGCCGGGGAAACTGTCGATACCAAATATATTGTAGGACTATTTGCGTACGCCGCTGCACGCACACACACATACACAGTCAAATCGGCTTGAGTTATGAAATCGCTCACCGGACCGCGCTCGATGTTCCAAGATGATTTTTACTTGTATTAAATAGACTTATGTGATTTATTTATACATGAAAATTTTTAAAATATTCGAAAATTTAATTACGTTTTTTTGAAATACGCAAATTTTCTTACAATTAAGTACAGTACCTACATATACAAGTAAGTACCTAGTACCTACCTACATATCTGTACTCTATAATAGTATTTTTTAAAACAATTGAACAACAAAAAAGTTACACATATTTTAAGTAATTAAATTTATCATTTATTATTTAGTTGTGCTTCTGACACGTTATATCTTGTGCTTCTTTGTTTGCTTATTTATAATTGTGTTGACGTTAAAATTTCACTACCGGCCATTAGAGATATCTTGATACCTACCTAATAGTATTTTCGTAGCTAAAGCCCTTTGGTTAGATTGAAAATACATACATAACGATGTAACTTCATTCTCAGAAATATGAAATTCCAGTAGATTACATTTTGACGTAAATTTGAAGCAATTTACAAAATAATATAAATCAATTGAAGAAAATAAAAGAATTAACGTAAAATATTTTCTTATGAACTATTCGAAAAAATGTGTAATTACGTACGTTACATTGCAATATTGATTGATTAAAAATAATATTTCTTTATTTTTATCTACACTAGTACACTCTAATAAAAATT
The DNA here is from genome assembly GCA_016648135.1 of Agrypnia vestita. Classification (NCBI taxonomy): domain Eukaryota; kingdom Metazoa; phylum Arthropoda; class Insecta; order Trichoptera; family Phryganeidae; genus Agrypnia; species Agrypnia vestita. The sequence continues at coordinate 71,642 of JADDOH010024337.1, read as the reverse complement.
AACCTTTACGTTTAGAATTGTTAAATTCAAGGCTCTTTCATATTCATGGACACACACAGAACAACATGTGGGTTGTGTTTTAATTCCAATAGTATTTTTTGGTTACCTGCATAAGCGTTCTTTTTATATGCATAAATGTACCACTGTATATTATGCAATGTACATACCTATCTATCACGGTGGCAGATTTTGAGCGGGTTTTTAGTATGTAAATGCAGAACGCCTTTGAAATCTGGCAAAAGCCGTGCAAAACACGTTTAAATTATAATTAATTTATTATTTTCCCTTTTGGAATGTTAGACATAGAATAAATGTATGTAATAAATTATATCACACATTTATTTTGAGGTATTATTGCGTGATTTCAGGGTTTGAGATTTAAGATATTAAGATAGGGAATTTATATAGTCGGGGATGCAATTTGTCACGAATCGATTGAATCGATAGAAATGGTTAAAAAACAAAGCGACAGCACGAACCTAGGGAAAAAATTAATTGCGATTCAATTAGCGAAACCATCAATGATGAAAATAATCAATTATAATTCTAATAGAAATAATTGGCAAAACCGGAAATTTTGTTTAAATCACATATAAAATATCTTGTTATCAAATGATGGCGTGATAAATTAAATATCTAAATTTTTTTACTGTTGTATGTTATAAGCCGATAAATTTTGTGGTGCTATGGGATTTTTATTTATTTATTGACCAAGCTTGTCTTTTCCTATGCGATAATGCTTGTAGTAATCAACTAATATTTTACTCTTTATAGTCAAATATTTTTACCATATTCTATATTTAATTATTAATACCTACATATTTACATACTAGGGCTTAGCGAAGACGCGAACCATTTCATGTACCGCTCAACACAATCACCAGGGTTTGAAATATAACTATTAACTGCCGGCAGGGGAAATATAAAAAAAATATTCAAATATATTGATAAAAGTCGTTATTACTATTTCATGGCTTTCGGCTATAAATGAGTAAATATTTATTCTTTAGGAACCGGCATGTAAAAGTATCGTCATTTTTGATGGGGTTGCCTCTCGTTCTTTTTCATTAAAAAAAATTCGGCATTTTGTTATTAAAAAATTAGTTATTGATTCGACAAGACGACTACTATGTGATATTAGATTTCCATAGACTGTGAAAAGGGGCGTTTCTGTTATTTCATCGGCGGGCACCGCGCGGTTTGGTTAACCGCGCGGTTTGTGTGTACAACATACGATTACATTCAAACCTACATAAATAAGACCCGCGCGGATCCCACGCGATTCTGAAACCGCGCGGTTCCCGCTGTGTCTGAACAAGCCCTAAGTGACATTAATATTAGGTCCTTACATATGAAATTGGCGTTTAGTATGGGAGGAACATAAAGCCGATTTTTTTTATTATAATATATTTATTTAATCAAAGTATGTACCATTGCTATCTATGCACTTTTGCCATCTCACAGGTAGTTCATCGATCCCGTTACTAAAAAAAACATTCGGACGGGAATCAATAAAATCTTTGAAGGCGGTTTGGACTGCCCCATCGGAGTTGAATTTTTTCCTTTGCAAGAAGTTATCCAAATTTCGAAAAAAATGGTAATCTGTTGGGGCAAGGTCCGGAGAGTACGGTGGATGTCTTGGACATTCCAATTGAACCTCATCTAATTTGGTAGCCGTCTGTTGTGCAGTGTGTGGTCTATCGTTATCATGAAGCAGCAGTGGCCTAGAGCGGTTAACCAGCCTCGGTTGTTTAGCAGCTAGCTTTTCCATCATGGTTTGCAGTTGCTGACAATAGACATCTGCCGTAATCGTCTGGCCAGATTTAAGAAAGCTGTTGTGAACGACACCAGCACTAGTCCACCAAACGCTCACAAGTAACTTTTTTGGAGTCAATTTTCGCTTGGGGCATGGTTTGCTGGTTCGGCAGGGTTCAGCCATTGTGATGAGCGCTTCCGATTATCGTACAGGATCCACTTTTCATCACAGGTAATGATTCGATTTAAAATCCCTTCATTATTGTGCCGGTTGAGTAATGCAACGCAGCAGTCACGCGCGTTTGTTGATTTGCTTCACTCAATTCGTGAGGTACCCACCTTTCAAGCTTTTTCACCTTACCAATTTGCTTCAAGTGGATTAAAATAGTTTTATCACTAACACCGCAGCCTGCAGCTAACTCGGATGTGGTTTGCGATGGATCCGCTTCCACAATAGCCTTCAATTCTTCTTTATCAACTTTGGTCTCCGGCCGTCCACGGGGCTTGTTCTGCAGGTCGAAATTTCCAGAACGAAAACGTTGGAACCAAAACGCACTGTGTTTTCTTTTGCGGCACCGTCGCCATACACATCATTAATCCTTCGAGCCGTTTCTGCAGCACTGGTACCACGGTGGAACTCGTACTCGTAAATAACGCGATATTTCAAGTTTTTCATTTTGTAAACTGAGTGACGCAAAGAAAAAAATAATTGAGGAAAAAACAAATGAATTATAATTTTCAAAACACAAATACATGAGTAAATAACTGTATAAATTTGGATTTGGAATTCCTAACCAAAGAGAAGATATTTGAGATCAAATTTGCCAGTACGGCAAAACGTCAATTTCATATGAAAGGACCTAATATTACTTGCGTTTCGAACGGCACTTTTTTTTTTTTTTTTTTTTTACAGTTTTAATTTATTTTTTAAAAATATTTATTACATTAAACATATGCCAAACTGCACAGCAGTTTTACGGCATGGTTGCCTTCAATATTTGACAATAATTTTTATTTTATAATGAAGATAGTAGGTCATTATCGAGTGTTGCATGTTTTATTACAAAATGATCATGATATGTAATTATAGATTAATGTAAGATCAGGTACATAGCTTTAATATATATTCTTTTAGCTTGTACTTTTTTGAAGCCAATGGAGTTTTTTTGTCTTGCATCATCTCAAAGAATTTTTTATCTAATTTATTAAAGATTCTTGGCACAATATATTCTCTTTTCCTTTCGCCATACACGTTGTTAGTGATTGGTATTCTCATTGTTCGTCCTGTCGATCTGGTTGCATAGTTATGGTGCGTGTCAGTGTGTATATTAATATTATTTATCATTTCTTCTAGTATTATATTATATTTTACTTTTTGGTCAATTGGTAATATTTTGCATACTTTGAATAATTTATTATAATCATCCTTGTACATACATTTGGTTCTATTATCTACCATAAGTTTTAGGAATCTTAATTGTAACTGTTTGATTTTATCAATGTATGTTTTATAGGTAAGACCATAACTGCTCACGCCATAACTGATAACCGAGTCAACCATCGCGAAGTAAAGAGCGTACAGTGTGCCCCGAGAGCTACATAGTCTTAGCATGTGAAATGCACTTAGCATGGATCTCAGTTTTTTACAAATATTATCAATATGTTGTTTCCAATTAAAGTGTTTATCAACTATTAAACCTAAATAAGTATATTGTTCCACCTCTTGGATTTTTTCACAGTTGCAGTTTATCGGATTTGTATGGTTGGTATGTAGGCACTCGTAGCAATGTCCAATGAGATTAATTTGAATTTTTTGGTGTGGCTCGCGGGGACCGGATATGTAAATACTGAGTTTTTTTAACATTTAGTATGATTCCGTTGTCATGTGCCCATTTTATTATATTAGTCAAGTCACTTTGGATATTGTTTTCTATTGTTTTCGCACAATTGTCAGCATATAGGATGCATGTGTCGTCTGCAAACATAAATTTTTTACAGTATTTTATTACATTTGCCAGGCTATTTACATGCATAATATAGCACATAGGTCCCGTTATCGATCCTGTTGGCACTCCATATTTTATATCTTTTAGTGCACTTTGTTTATTTGATATCTTAACTGAAAACTTTCTTGATCTCAGGTATTCAGAGAACCATTTGTTAACTGGTCCTCTTAACCCGCTCTCTTTCATCGCCGTGAGTAGAGTGTCATGGTCCAGCGTGTCAAAAGCTTTTTTGAAATCAATGAACAGTGCAACGATATGTTTTTTGTCATTTAAATAACTGTTAATTTCATTGGTAAATTTTGCAAGGAGAGTCTTTGTACTTTTTTGTTTTTGAAATCCGTGTTGCATTGGATGGATAATTTTATTTTTGTCTAAGTAAGATGTGATTTTGTTAACTATAACTCTTTCAACAATTTTATTAATGCTTGATAGTAATGCTATCGGTCTGTAGTTTGCTGTATCTGAATGGTCACCATTTTTAAATATTGGTCTTATGATCGATATTTTCAGTTTATCCGGATACTTTTCTTCTTCCAAACATAAGTTGATCATTTTAGATAAAACAGGTCCAATTTTCTTTTTTACAGTCTGTATATCCGCCATTCTAATTCCATCCATTCCTGGACCTTTTGCTATACTCATACTGTCAATGCATTTAATTATCTCATTCGGTGTTATTTTATTTATTCTTATTGATTTATCCACTTCGGTCACATATGTCCGCCTATTAAGGAACTTTTCTTCGCATTTATGTTTTATACCATCAATTTCTTCAGAAAAGGTTTTAGCAAAATTATTGCATATAGTTTCGCTTTCAATATCCATGTGCTTAAGTATATCCATGTCGACATTTTGTTTCTGTCTCCCCGTCCATTCATTTATATTTTTCCAAATTTTTTTATAATTTCCCGCATTTTCTTGTATGATTTTTTGACGGTATGTATTTTTTGTTCCAATTCCCCCTCTCGTTTCGACAAAGCTTGTGTTAAAAGCTCCAATTTTTCGTCTCGTTTTTTAATTGTACATGTTATAATCTTCGTTTAATTTCGTCTTCGCCGAACTTCGAGAGTAACGAACGTTGGTGGCCAAGTGAAACAGTTGTTTGGTGAAGTTATATCGCATCGAGAGACGCCAAAACACAAAAAGGTGAGTCGAAACGTCCTTCATTTCTCAATCAAAACACAGTCCACTTTCTTCCAATCTTTTCCCCGCGTACGCGGCGATTTTGTGTCGCGTACACCGGTACTACCGGGGAGATTAATCTGTTTGGAAAGCGCTTCCAGCGGCCCTCGCCTAGATATCCGGGAAGTGTTTGAGTCTCCTCCTGCTGGACCAGATCGGTACCAAGTAGAGATTGTGATGTTCGAGATGGCCTGAGCCTGCGTGAAGCTCGAGTCATGGCGTGTGCTGAAGCTCACAGCTTTGCAGAGCCATCTCCGAGACGTTTCTTCGCCTGAGACTCCATCATCCCTGCCGTTGAGTTTTATCCGGCAAGGGCTTACACCGAATCTGACTGTGACTGTGCTAAAGATTTATGCTTAATTTTTTTATTATTTCTACTACTCGTATATTCTTGTGTTTTCTTGACCTTTTAATAAATATTGAAAAATTGTCTCTACTGTTTCCATACGCTTTGTCGCTTGCACTCTAATACTGAAATATGTCTCACGTTTCACGCTGAAAACATTTAAAAAAAATTAACACGACAGAACGAATTTTTTTGGTCGCGGCCTGTCGATTAATGCTTATATTTTCTTAACTATTGTAAATAATGTCCAGTTTATTACTTTTGTATAATAACAAAGGTTCTATCTAAGTTATTGCACTAAAAAAGTAGCAGTTTAGAATATAAATTATGATGTAAATGAATAATAAAAACCCACATTTTCGTAAAAAAAAAACGCCGAAATATGCATTTGCAGTGAATGTCCAGCCTAAACGAATGTAAATATTCAATCAATGTATATTACAGATGACTCATAGAGACGAAACTGTATTATTATGGGATAGTAGGTAAAGAAGTCTTTTGGGTATACATAGGGCTTACGACCTATCTTATATTGTGTCACATTGTGTAAAGTGATCACTTAAGCCAGCCGTACGATAAGTCGTAAGCCCTATTTACACCCAAAAGACTTATATTCCTACTTTCCCATAAAAATACAGTTTCGTCTCTGTGAGACATTTATAATATGCATTGATTGATTAATGATGTCCCTGTGGAAAAAATCCAGTTCTGAAAAATTTTGAATATACTCAAAATATTCTGAATATAAATATTGCCTAATAACCGAATATTTAGAACCGTTAGTTTTTTAAATTAAGAAGTGTCAAGTCTTACCGAAAACATGTTAGATATTTGGCCGTATTCTGAAATAAGCGATATTGCTTTTTTCTGTATCTTGACAGTTATTGTACATTATAACATTATATTATAGTACAACATTATAATGCCGCCAATTTTGACGTTTTATGTTTTTAAAAGTTTGAAATTAATGAAATTAATCAATCAGAAAGCTCTAAAACGTAAACAAACGTTAAATTATTCACAATTATGAATAATAAGCTTTCTACTTGGAGATTCATTTGATATGGCTATCTGAGGTATCTTCGGTGAGTGGCTTTTTACCCGTTTGGGGCCGTTTGGTCAGTCCCGTTTTCTTTTGATTCTGATACGAGTTGTTCGAGGGAGATACTGTCGAGTACTTCCCACGAATCGATGAAGATACCTGAACAATTATTTGATTTGTTCAATTTATTTTGCATGATGGTGATGTTTTGCGGTTGCGCCCTGTGTGCATATTCCCCCAGTGAACCCGAATGGGTTCTCATTTATTATAGAATTAACTTTGTGATTGAGTTTGGTGTCTTTTGACTGCTTATTATATATTTATTGTTAACTTGACTGCTTATTCTATATATTGTATTATTAATTAAGATTCTGATTTATTAGATTTTTGTTTCTTTCTTTTTCATTGTTATTTAATTAGATTACACTACCTATACCTATGATTGTAAGTGGTTATTCCTCACCACACAAAAGAATCATATTTTTTTTGGTTAGGTATATACACACAAAAAAATATCGATTTGTAAACATTGTATATGTATGATTGTAAAAAAAAATATATTACATATGTAAATATTATTGATTAAATAAAAAAGAAAATAAAAAATTTATTGATTTCAATATTATATAATAACTGTCGAGATACAGAAATATCAATATTGTTTATTTCAAAATATAGTCAATTGTAGGTGAATATCAACAGTAAATAAGCCAGTTCAAGGGCAAGAAAATGTGTGGGAAATGTGTGAATGAGTTTCCGTTTCGTATTTTCGTAACCGATCACTTTTAATTCATTTCGTAAATGTTGCTAGTACCTATCACGAAAATACAAGTATTCTCTCCATTTAATGACACAGGCTTCGGGCCAACTCCGCTATGTCGAAATGTACGCATAATTATATAAGTACTCTTTTTTTATATACCCGTTGAATATTTACAAATCACAATAATTAATATATGAACGTACGGCTCCCGGCAAAATATTTACACATTAATGAAAACATTTTTTTAATCGGTACGATTCAGAGTAATCTGTTTTTTGCTGGAAATAATTTAAGCTGTACCACTCACTTATCATTAATCATTAGCCCAAAAATATTGAAGCTGCGTTTCTTTAACTTTGGATTGTTTTGATACATTATGAAATATTGAAATATTTTGATACCTAAATGTAATACTAGCACAGCCCAACACCATTTCTCTTATCAAGGAGTATCATTCTTTAATGCTCTTCCCAATGAAATGAAGACGGAAAAAAATTATAGAAAATTCAAGACTAAATTGAAAAATCCTCTACAAAAAACCATCACAATAACGCAATGAAAAAAATCTTATTAAAAACAATCTATATATACTTTTGAATGTTATTACAATACCTTCTTAATTATTAATTTTTATAACTTAATTTAATGTATCCTCGTGTATACCTTATTTACTTATACTAATATCTCACATTTTTGTATTCTTGTATTGTTTATATCTTACTTACTTAATTTAATGTCTTAATTTTTATAACTTAATCTAATGTTTCTTTTTCTATATCTTACTTATTTAATCTAATGTCTTACACTAACGATTTCATTAATAATAGATAATACATGTATGACAATGCCCCCACTTTTAAACACGAGAATAAATTCTCATTTAAAAGTGGGTAAGCATGTAATATAAATGTGTATTAATTAAATTATATTGAATACTCTTAAGTTTGTACATTTACCAAATAAATTTTAACAAAAAAAATAAATAAAAATATTATACTTTCTGAAAATCGTTATTATACGGTCAATTTAAATATCTATCAATGGCGATCATGTTCACTTATTTTAGTTCGAGTAAAACAATAAAACAATCTTATTTTGTAAATATATTGCGATCTCGGTGATCCAACAAACTTTGCAGGGCTGTGTCGGAATATCCGATTTTCCGGACTATACAATGCCGACACCAACCCTATACAATTTCTTTTTCTTCAGCCTTCATCTCTCCACTGCTGGATGTAGGCCTCTTCCATACCCTTCCATCTTTCCTTGTTGTTTGCTAGTTGTAGCCATTTCTTCCCTACATATCTTCTGAGGTCTTCCAACGCCTCTTTTCAGAACTCTGAGAGTCATTCTTGCAGCATTCTGCCTTGCAACGTGCCCTGCCCAATGCGATTTCAGCTTTGCTATATGATCTATGGTATCCACTATTCTAGTTCAACGCCTAATTTCTCTAATCCCTTAAACATACATCAAGCATGAACCTCTCCATGGATCGTTGCGTGCATTTGAGTTTTTCTACACTAATCTTTGCAAGGGCCATCGTCTCCACTCTACATGTCATCACTGGCAGTATGCATGATTCAGAGACTTTTCACTTTAAGCTAATTGGGATCTCTTTGCTGTCGAAAATATGTTTGAGTTTGCCAAATGCAGCCCAACTCATTCATATTCGTCTTGGCAATTTTGCTGTTAAGTAAGTACGTGTTAATTGTTTAAAGAATCGCGCGTCCAACTGATTCAGAACCACACTGACGTACAGTAGCACGCAATAAACAAGAAAACCCTGTTATATCATTACTTTTAATAAGCTCCTCGGACAGATTCCTCTGCGTTAATTACTCTTCGAGGCTAGTTCACACACTGACCACTGAACCACTCTTGTTAAAATGAAATCATTAATAAAGCAGATGCTGTTCGAGTGTTAAATATGATTTTTTGTATCCCATACCTACTAAATTTACTTCGAGGGTGTAGATACATTAACCAGTTTTGGTATGTCCCTTATGAGTACGAATGCGGAAGGTATACACTTAAGTTATGATTTTACCAACTTAGCCTAATAATTAAATTATATTTGACCAACGTAAGCAAAATAGAACTGTCGTTTACACGACTTTCTTGACCTAAACAAAATGAAAGCATAAATTATACGCAGTACTGCGAAAATGAGTTTCACTTTATTTTATCATATCAACGTCTGTCGGAACGAATAAAAGAGACATACAGTATGAGAGAGTGAATGGGTATAAATAGGGATGCGCTTTATTGATACGCTCTCTTCCAATTTAACTACCACGTCAGTAATAACTCGTTAGCTATCTGAAAACCGTATTAATATTGTCACGTGAACTCTATGGTTCCAAGTCAATAAATTACATTGAAGCGGAACATCGATTTTATATGGATCCCCGATTTTCCACAAGGTTCTCCCCTTAAATTTAAGGGACGAGAACATCATAATGTAAAATATACGGAATATTTACTCATCAGAATTTCAAGTAATGCGAAATCTTTTTGCTTGTATACAGTATACCTGAAATATATGTGTAAGCGTGAAAGAGATATAGTAACCTACCTGAATTATATACTTCTTTTTTAACCGTATTTTTTTTTTATTATTTAAAAAGTAATAGAAACCTAGGAGGTTTATGGGTAACATTTTTACATGATTCAATATAAGAAAATATAATGATATAATTTGGATACAAGGTAATTTTTTTATAGTTGGCCGAGTTTTAATATTTTTTTCACTTCTGTTTTGAACTTGTCAGTGGTCAGTTGTTTGGTCTGTTGTGGCAGGTCATTGTATAGTTTTAGTCCGTTGCAAATTAGTCGGGATTGTCCTGTTTTTGTTTTGGCGTGTGTTATGTCATAGTTTTGAGCCATTCTAGTGTTGTGTTGGTGTTTTTTGTGTATTTTGTGTAATTTTATGTCTTCGTCTTGTATTTCGCCAATTGCTAGTCTGTGTCATTAAACCTATGAAAGTTTAGCCGATACAAAAGTGACATCAGTGCCATTTGAAGTAATTTGGCGGATATTCTGACCGATAATTTACTGCAATGAATAGCTTGTTGGTGTAGTGGAAATGACTTTCGCTCCAGATCATCAATGATCCAGTGTTTGGTGGTTCGAGGCCTATTTCATGACACCGTCAAGTTAGTCCTGTTTACGTGGCACAAGCGTTTAGCTTATTTTCAAAATAGTAAGAATATTGATGCGACACGTATTCCATGTTTGCATCTCTATTAAAAAAAATCAGTATCGTTGGCAGTGCAAGATATACGCCTTCTATTGCAGTATATACATTGTATTTATTGTAAGTATATTACGTTTGGTTTTGTAAAACAAACTATTTGCCACAGTTTTAATATTATTCTCATATATTAATAACATCTCGGTGAAGTGTGAATGGCAAGGTTTTATTTTCAAAGAAAATTAACATATTTTTATTTGTTTCTTCGACTCTGAATTTTTTTATTATTTTTCCATTCTTGAATTTTCAGTTCAAAATTCTGCAATTGCTATGTCCGGTGATTTTTCACGGTATGTACGGCTGGATGTTCTACTATTTTACATTTCACACTCGTGTACCCCGACTATGCGTGCTTGTGCATAGTAAGTATGCATGTCAATTTGAACATGCACGCCTAATGAGCTGTGAACTATTTTCACGCTAATATAACACCTTCTTCTCCACTTTCTGACTACGCAACACCACACACTGATGCGAATTTCATAATGCACTTACTTCCATGCAAAGATGCACACATTCACACTCACTACCTCGAGAGATTCTCGGCGTCTTACACAGGAAGCTGCGCATATTTTTAGTAAAAAGGTTTATCTAATTGAAAATATTATTAATTAAGATAAATTATAAGAGACGAAGCTGTTTATATGAGAAACGTGAATGGAAGTCTTTTTGACATGATGGCCGAGAGTTGTGTAGAGTGATCACTTAAGGCGGGGGGTAAGGTTTTTAACTTTTTTTTTTGCATTTTATTTTTAATTTTTTAAATGAATCGTAAGAATATTATGTCAAAATTTCAAGTCAATCGGAGCAAAATTGACGAAATTATGAACATTTGAGCGATACTCAGACTGATTTTCTATACCTGCTCGGGCAGCTAAGAGACGCGCTCACCTGAGGACTACCGGACGTGCTATTGTATTAGAAGAGTTTTGCGTAGACAAGGACACACAGATGCTGATGATGAAAGCTCTTTGCCGTGTGAACATGGCATCGACGATTATGTGTAAGTATAAAATAAGTGTTGAGTTTTATTTTGAATTTTACAGTGTGCAAAACTTTAAAGCGTTTTCCCCACATCTCACGTTTTCAAAGTCGGTGTCCATCATAACTTCAAAACTACTGCACCGATCCTTTTGAAATTTTGAACACTATTTCTGTACATAATTTACGAGGTAACGCTGGAGAGTTTTTTTCAAATTTCTTATTAATTTTTATTTTTTAATAACAAATTAGTCGATATTTTTCGCAAAAAATCGCGTTTTTCCCTTCAAAGTGTTCCAAAAAATTGAAAAATTGAAATTTCAAAAAACCCTCCCAGCGTTACCTGGGAAAATCTATTATCTAACGAATGAACTTTGATTTTTTGATTTCAGATCATCTAGCACCAAGTTTTGATGGACACCGCAATTCTACTTTTTTCCGAGACACGTCCGAATAATTGCTGCCATTTCCGTATTTTTTAATATTTCGTCTTGAAAATTTTACACAATATTTTTCAAATATCATACTTTAATGTAGTATTGATTTTAATAAAGAGATTTTAACTGTGTCGTCACAAAAAATTCACAAAAACATGCCTTTTTTGTACGAATTAACCTTACCCCGCCCTTAAGCAGCTCATACAGGTCGCCATTAGGGAATGCAATCCCGAGTCGAGATTGCCCTTTCGGGATCCCTCGAGATTAGAATTTCCAATCCTGCGGGAGCCCCACGGATCGGGATCCTGAATACTTTTGTGTTTTTTTTTGTTTATAGAGCTGAACAGCAATTAACGACAATGCCTTGCATTTTTATATAAACAATTTTAATAAAATGTTCATTACTAATCATTGCATTAAAGTTTTTGTAGGCGTTTTTCCAAGCAACAATCAGACAATGTAGTAGAGTTAAAACTACTTACTAGTAGTAGTTTTTATTACTATGTTAGGTTGATAAAATACAGCAATTATTATTCAAAGCTATTTTCATTATTTGAATGTGACATGAACATAAGTTTTAAGTACTTACTAAAAGCTCTATAGACACATACAATTAAACATACAAAACAGAAAAAATCCCGATAATCTCGTCCGATTTTTCGGTTCGGGATTGATCTCATAAAATCGGGATTTCCTAGTCGCCCATTTCCTAGTCGCCATCCTATAAAAAAAGCTTCCATACACGTTTCTCCTATAAATAGCTTCGTCTGCGTGAGACTTCTACTAGATTACTCCTCTGTGGATAAAATCAAACATAAAAATGTCATTGTCTGTCCGTCCTTGACTTCGTGTAACGCCTTACGAATTCACGGCTAAGAAAACCAAATTAAATGGCCGGAGACGGGTCTTGAGCCCCGGGCCGGCAAACCCGAACCGGCCGTTTCTCGCACGTTGCCACGGCATCTGCTAGGACGTAGCGAAGACCGAACCAACGCTCCGTCATTTTGGAAGGGTTACAGCTAGTAATAAAGTAATTGTGTTCCGGAACATATTACGTATAAAAATATTGTTGAAAATATTATTTCTTGCATTATCTTCATGCTAGCAGAAAACAGTAAGCTTTCCCAGTAAACAGTAAACTTTTTACGTTTACGATATACAATTAATCACATTATTGAAGTATGCTTACGGTTTGTGTTAATTTCAATATAATCACTTTATATGGTTATACTCGAGCCATCGTAAGATGGCATTTCTGACAGATCGTAATAGTGTTGTGACACACTTAAAATCATTAACGAAAAAATTCAGTCGAAAAAAAAATTCGTCGCACGGTGTGAGTTGAGAAAGTCTTTGTACATAAAAAAAGTAAAAACAAAGTCCAAATTAACGAGCAGGGGTCAAAATATAAAAGTATCAATGTCCGAAATCTAAAGCCAGGTAAAAAACAATATCGTAATCACAGCGTGCACTCGTTCGTTCTTTCCGTAACAACGTTTAAATAAAACTGTCAAAACCTTAGAGTATCTACAATATATAGAGGGATAATAAAGCATTTTACCAAACTTTTATACGTGGTAAAATAGAGCTTACTCAGTTTAAACAATATGGCGACACATGAGAGAAAAAGAGACAAAAAACATCACCCGGTCTGATCCGTATTTTATTGTTTTGTAGCCGTTTTCTTTGCCGTCTAATAAAGCCATAGAAAAAGATCATATTTAGAGGGCACAATCGATCTGTCAGATTTGTTGTGTTATTTTGGATACTTATTCTGCGTATTCTACGCATATTATACAGGCAATCAATATCCTATAACATTTTGAATCATTTCGTTCATTCCATATTTAATGTTGATGGACATAACTACTCTGGCGTTCGCGCAATAAAGTATAGCATTTGTCCTCCAATGTTTAGCTGTCATTAATTACGAAACTTCATGTAAGTCTAAACGTCAAAAGTGCCATCATAGAGTGGCCTTACTGTAAGTTTTCATCAAATATTTGTATTAACCTCACCTCCATATAAACATTATTTTCAATACTCTACAGTATCTCTTATATACGATGATAATACGTTTATCTTCCATGCAAACAATATCAGTTATGTTCAGTTTAATGCCGTTAAATCGGCGTTTATTGGATGTATGATAATTTTTATTTAAAACTTATACATATGTACACATAATATAGTTTAATAAATATATAGTGGAATAAGACAGTGTTGTTTATACTCATTTTTTTTAAATATTATAAATGAATTTCCACAATGTTACAAATAAAAAACTTGAACATTTATTTCTATTGATTGTTAAATACGTGTTACCCAGCGATAATAAAGCGTTTATTTACGAGAGACGTACCGCAAAATAGTGTAATTTAAAGAATAGCATTTTATGTGACTTTGTACATTGAATAGTTAATTAACCATCAATTACCACGACACGTGACAATACTATGGGTGGTCATCTTAATTTTTTTTTAAAGTCTGTGAAAATCTCAATTGATGATATAGGTTGATATAACAAACTCACTTTACTTATAGGATTGCGCATGCCGGTATTTAAATTTAAATTAAAATATTCATTTTTTTCACCGTAAGTTCTTCGCGAGTCAATAATATTTAATTAAATTAAATATTTGTTTCCGACAGATTTACAACTCAGGTAATTTGCTGTCGAATAAAATTAAACGTCTTTTAAAGCAACTTTACGTATTGGTGGGAGAAGAAATATATTAAATTTAATTAGCATCATACAACATCAAATGTAATCATGACGTTACATTTCTTCAGATTTACGTCGACACCCTCATAATATTGTAACCTAGTATACAAGTATATGAATGGGGTCTTTTCTTTGTATACATTCCTGTTTTTTCTACTAAATAAGTCATTCGACCGAAATTGTTCAGACAAAACCGATGAAAAAGGTTTAGCAAATTTTCCAGCACTACCATTTAGCAGTTAGACCAAACTGACTACTTTTAAAGCTATATAGCAGTCACTCTGATGTATGGAAGTGAAGCCTGGAATTGACAAAAAAGGAATGAAAGTAGACAGAATGCGGTGGAAATGCGGTCACTAAGGCGCTTGTGTGGAAAATCTTTGCCCGATAGAGTGAGGAATAAACAAATTAGAAGTGAACGTAATGCTGGCTGTAGTGTGGTAAACAGAATAAAGAAAGGAATGCTGAGATGGTTTGGTCATGTAAAACGTATGAGCGAGGAAAGGATGGTTAAGAAGATATATGGGGCGAGTGTTGAAGGCAATAGGAATAGAGGGCGTACGCGAAAGATCTGGCATGATCAGATACTGTTATTAATAAATATTGGAGGATGGCCCTGTTAAAAGCCTCAATAACCGTAGAGCTTGCATGAGAAGATGTATGAATGTAGTCGAAGCGAAAGTGCTGTGCCAAGATAGAAAAATACGTCATTTTATCCTCTATGCCTACCCCTGCAGAGAAACGGTGTGATGGTTAGTTAGTTAGCTAGTTTGTTATAGCAGTCAAACAGTCTCACTCTCTCCATGAGGTTTCATGGAGAGAGTGAGATCAGGCAAGAACCAGGCTGTCGAATTGTAAGGCAGTAGCAGGAATTACATTAATGGACTGAGTGAGAAATAGTACCGAAGCAAGGGAGGACCTCAGAATGGCACCCCTTAATATATGAATATATCAAATAAGGTGGCTTAGACGCGTCTTCAAAATACCAGACATGTATATCTTGGCAATCATGCCGGTGGATCGCTCCAGACCAAAGAGGGAAAAATGGCAAAAATGGCTGTGTATGAAGGGAGATTGAAGACGGGTTCGAAGATGATTTTGGTGTATTCAGGCCGGCCACCTTGCCGAGACTACAAAAGGGCGCGGCTGTAAAAGAAGAGAGCACGAGCTCTCGCTCTCTCTTTTGCGGTCGGTTGACACAAAGTATCTGAATATACTGGAAATAATCGCAATCACCTGGTTTTGTGTTTGCTGTTCGTATTCCGGGATACATCACAGTGATGATGATGATGCCAATAAAAACATCGCTTGGTAATTCAGGACAAATACTCTATTGAAGTAGTACCTCCTAATTCATGGAAGAATAACTCTAGATAAGGGATTAGTAACCTATTAATATTATACCAATAAAAACGCATTAGATAACTCAAATATAGGTAACATACATAAAATATAATAAATACATGAAGCAACGTTTTTATATTATATACCAAAATCTACTCGCGAATCTCAGTGACGCATTTTACAAGTTTACATGAAAAATCAGTTATTTTCATAAGAGCTTCTAATAGAATGGTACACTAATAAAAATAACGTTACGTAAATACTTTTATGCTACATTCAAAAAATTGCATGTACCGTATTATATGTACATACATGCAATTATTTTTACTATTTTAATTTATTTCTTAAGTTAGTTAAGGCGATCGTCTAGCAGAATGAGCAAATATCATCATTTTTTTCTCATATCTTCTCTTGCGTTTTTTATCACATTTTTGTAGAGAAATATCTCATTTTAAAATTTATTCATTAGGTTCCATATATTTTAAATACGAATATCTTATTAAAATGTTACAAACTCAATTATATAATTGATTAATAAATTACCAAACCTTCGATGTTTTAAAAATGAAGAAAATTGCTCCACTTTGTGGGTCTTTTATGACTGAACGGCCTGTTGAGATGTCTTTTTTATTCAATAATTTTACAAAGTAAACAATTATCTTCAATTTATTACAATTATAGCACAATCTGTTAATACGTTTACATGCAATTTATGTTTTAAATAATACTGTTTTTTAAAAATATTTTATTTTTTGTGGGTTTTTCTCAACTCTTTTTACATGGTTGACAACTTTTTTACTTCAATAGTCAAAAGAATAGATATTATAATTTTATAATAAAAACAAAAAAAAATCAAAATTTTTGTCAATATTCCTGATTTTAGATATTTAATCAAGACGCAACGTATTTATGACACAATACGCAGTGCCTTGATTAAATATCTAAAATCAGGAATATCGACAAAGATTTTGATTTTTTTTTGTTTTTATTATAAAATTATAATATCTATTCTTTTGACTATTGAAGTAAAAAAGTTGTCAACCATGTAAAAAGAGTTGATAAAAACCCACAAAAAAATAAAATATTTTTAAAAACAGTATTATTAAAAACATAAATTGCATGTAAACGTATTAACAGATTTTTCTATAATTGTAATTAATTGAAGATAATTGTTTACTTTGTAATATTATTGAATAAAAAAGACATCTCAACAGGCCGTTCAGTCATAAAAGGCCCACAAAGTGGAGCAATTTTCTTCATTTTTAAAACATCGAAGGTTTGGTAATTTATTAATCAATTATATAATTTAGTTTGTAACATTTTAATAAGATATTCGTATTTAAAATATATGGAACCTGATGAATAAATTTTAAAATGAGATATTTCTCTACAAAAATGTGATAAAAAACGCAAGAGAAGATATGAGAAAAAATGATGATATTTGCTCATTCTGCTAGACGATCGCCTTAATATGGCATTCCGTATATTAACTAGTATTATTAATGTCCACCTCACTAGGCTTCGTCGGGCTGAGCCAAACATTTTGCATTGGTAATCAACAACCAGCAAATAGAAATTGATAATAAAAAACTATTTTAAATACATGGTATGTCTTAGCTAGTAGCAAAAACTTGGAGGGGGTCTTCTTCATTCGATTTTGAATAGAAAGTGTTCCTTACACTTGACTTCTCTGAATTTTATCTAAAAGCTGTAAGACACCACGTATATAATGTAATCGGAATGTTTTTTTTATTTTGTTTTAGACATTATATTATATTAGACACATTATATGTTAGACATGTGTATATTTGTTACACACACCATTAGATTGTGTAAAATAGTTAATTTTACAACATATATTTACAATGCTTGCTCACGCCAAGGACTGTTGCATATCACGTGATCGACTCGGTTGACCTTGAAACCCACAAACTATGTGCTTGTGCTTGTGCCACAATTTTATATGGTAAGACGCGTTCAAGAGTCATTCGTTCGTAGAATGTAGAACCGTTTAGCTTTGTAACCTCAATTCAACCTCAATGGAGTTGGACTTCTATCTGACCAACGCATCAGTTCTACTAAATCTCGTATAACTTGTCAATTTTATACTATGATTTTCATTTTTTCTGAGTTCTCAAGCATAAGTGTATTATGAGTTATGGTATTTCATAATTATCAAATTATTCAGGATCATTAACGATCTTTTGATAGACTGTGTATTAATAAAATAAAAAATATGTTATAAAGATACTCACAGATAAATTATGATTGACATTTTGAAAGAGATAAGTTATAATTGAAGTAAGAAAGTTGAAGAAGCGATCTTTAGAATAACGGTGAACATTTTCACCAATTCGAATATGATCTCATTTTTTTACATCTATTTATCTCTTAATACATTTTATAACCGAGATAAAATTGATTAAAAAAAGCATATTAATTTTCCGGTAATAGATTGATGTACGTTGCCATCTCTGGTTCCTAGTTCAAAGCCTCGGCTGCACGGGTAAATTAGTATCTCCAACTATCGATCGATCATACACAAATAAATCAATTAGAGAAATTTCTTCCGATTAATCATCGGGCGAGGAGTCCACCGGGTAATAGATCATGAAATAATTTAATGAAATTCCCCGCATTAAAGGCTCCAGCCATCGATTCACACATGAATAGAAAAACATTAATATCGGAGTTTTTATGTTCCCGCGCATGCGTGTGTGTATCGCGAGGCTTGACCGACTAATTGAATCGGCGGGGGTCCGAAAAGCCAGCATTTTGACCTCATATTTCATTATTTCAAGAGTATCGAGGGACAGGACGCGCCGAGATGCGAGCCATCACTCAAGCTTTATTGAATAATGATCGAGTTATTGTCTTACGTGTATTTTACGGACGGAGATAAATCAATAATGTGCAATTTAAATTGAATTATATTAATATTTAATGCTTCATTTATTTTTGAGGTTCATAAATTCAATATAACATAAAAGATCTAATAAACATGTACATAATAAATTCACCTTTAGATTTGCGGGAACATACCTATTGTATCTTACACAAAAAATATGGGTGCTTTAATAGTTATACTTCTTCGGCACACATTGATAAAAGTTTGTATACCTTGCGTTGGAACAAAGCTGAACATAATGCACATACGCATTTTGCACTGCCCCTCGCTTGTCTGGGACCCTTACAAGTGAACTTGGCCATTATATGAAATCACTTTGCTCTCTTTGATGGCTAACTCAATGGTATGAAAACTTCCGTCGCATGATGTGCGGGCATTTCGTTGAATACTAAAATGTTACCCTAAACGTGGTTAAAGAAGTATAACTTCAAAAACTTTAAAATATTTAAATTGTCATGTAATTGTTATTTTTTGGTCACGTAGCTTTCTTTGTATTCACTTTGTATTAAAAAAAAGTTATAAAATATGTCAATAGAGTTTAATCAAGACATAAGATATCTCACAGAGGCGAAATTATATATTTTTTTATGGAAAAGTAGATATGGAAGTCTTTGGGCTTTCATAGGGCTTACGACCTATCGTACGGCTGGCTTAAGTTTTTACTTTCCAAAATGTATCGTTCACCATTTCCACTCATGATAGAATACCACGTCTATCAAATTTTTGGAAGTTGTATATATTTAAATTTTACAACCTGTTTCGTATACGTGTTGTAATTAATAATCATTGGCGCGACCGGCATCCAAAACTTTTTCATTCTATTTTTATGATTGGAATTTTTTAGGAATATCCTTTATATATGTAATGAGATTCTTCCGAATTATTAGCATTGCACTAGAATACGCCTGAAATATCTCCTTTTTTTAAAACTCCTTTTTACACCAGTATTTTGACTAAGAATATTTTGAGTTTGTCCAAATTTTTCAGAACCAAATTTGAATAATGATGTCCATGTGCCAAAAATCCAGTACTGTTGGACAAACTCAATATATTCAATAAAGTTTGTTTGATTTATCAAATTTTACTGTCGTTACTCAACTTTGTCGACAATTTTACTGGTTTTCGTCATTTTTAACATCACTATATCTGAACTTATTAAAATCATCGTCAAGTTTTTGATGAATACGTATAATTGTAACATTTAACATCGAGATCTTATGTCATCATCAAGATTACAACATTAATTTGATAAACTTAAGCATTGTCCTATCTCAACTTATTAATTTCACTACCATTTAGCTTTAAAAGATTACGATGCAATCACTTGCTCAACTTTAACTTCGTCGTAGGCATTCAAGTTTTGATGTCATTAAAATAAGTTATATATGAAATTCATCTTAAGTTTTATTACGGCACTTCATTATTTTCTGACGTTCGTACACCGCATTTATTGCGATAATATGCATTCCTCTCCTTTGGAGATTGTCTTTTATTTGTTGATTTTTAGTAGTGTACCTATTACTTTAATATTATTAGTAATTTATTTATTTCATCACGTTATTTAATGCTTTGCATATTTTATTGCCCGTAGTTCGATTACCATGAAGAAAACAGTTTTCCTTGATTGAAATTCGTTCGTTTCTTGCTGAAAATGTCTTCTTCTCGGAGAACAAACTATACTATTTTGGCAGATATTCGGCCCGATTCTGAAAATAACAATGTCTGGATCTTTAAGATCTTTATCCCAACACTTAAGAGACGAAAATAAAATTTAAAAATGTCCAGAGCGGATTTTGTAATTCTATGGCTCAAATACACTGTATTAAAAGATGATATAAGAAAGATTGTTTCTTACAAACGTATTCATTTCTTCATCCACAGCGTCCAGATGAAATATGGCTAAACTTGTCGAAACCGCGTTCGGCTTTACCGCGTATTCAAATCTTCCCATCTTGACATTTTTTGACAGATATGTCTAGATCTTTATCCCAACACTTAAAAGACGAAAAGTTTCTACATGAGATAGATATAGAGGGAGGGAGAAAGATGTAAATTGATATCTGTCAAAAATCAAGATGTGAAAATTTGAATACGCGGTAACGCCGAACACGGTCATGACAAGTTTAGCCATGATATTTCATCTGGACGCTGTGGATGAAGAAATTAATACGTTTGTAAGAAACAATCTTTCTTATATCATCTTTTATTACAGTGTATTTGAGCCGTAGAATTACAAAATCGGCTCTGGACATTTTTAATTTTTATTATCGTCTATTAAGTGTTGGGATAAAGATCATAAAGATCCAGACATTGTTATTTTCAGAATACGGATGATTGTATAATAAATCACATCGGTGTCACGTTTGTCACCAGTTTGGCAGATATGATTCGCGAAGTGATCAGTTTGATTATGTACCTACATCTAACAGCAAGCAGTAACTACAAAAAACACAAACCAGTAAAACACAAACCACCTAACACAAACCAGTAACTCGCATTCACATAATACTAGACAAGCATTACGAAACCTTGACAAAACCACGAAATACCTAAAACTAAGACAACACATGGACAGAAAAATTATTCATACATAGGGCCTAAAATATTTAACATACTTAAAACAGACTTCCCGACAATCAGAATATACTCAATTAATAAAATAAAAGCTTTAGCAAACAACTGGCTTACCTCCAAAGGTAGAACAGCAACTGAAAATTTACTTACTGTAATTGCATAATAATGTCTATAAATAAAAATATATACCTATATAAATAAATTAATTAATTAAGGAAAATAAAAAATAATCTTAAACAAAACTTTAACCCTTTTTACATTTAACAATTATTCTACACATATTTACACTTGACTTATGACTCACTCAACTTTCACTAACATTGCACTTGATAATTTGTAGATACATAATTACTACCTTATGAAAATAAATATTACTGACGAATTCAAAAATATATTATAATTGTGTTCTATAACGCCACTCTGGGACAGGCGTAGCCTAGTAGAGTGGCATAATCCACAAATTTAACAAAAAAAGTGTAATTTATCTTATATTTTATTGTTAAATAAGTATTAAGTACCTTTATTTGTAAATAAGGATTTTCTGAAATAAATAAATAAATCTGCCGATACATAATCAGTCTGATGCATGTTGAGTGGACGCTGAAGGCATGTGTATGAATGTGTTGACGTATGAATAGAAAGAAGTACTCACACTTAACCCGTTGATTTATTGAAGACACTAAATTTACATGATGGAGAATTCGTTATACAACAATATACGGAGAGCGAGTTTGAGCGTGGCGTCGCGGGCGCAGGTCGGTGATAGAATGGCGGCCGTACGCCACCTGTCGGTCTGTTTCGGGCTCCCGATTGGTGGTTTCCCTCGAGCGCGATTGGTCCGTTTGGCACGCTCGAGGGACTAGAGTCCGGGCAGGTCTGGCTCACCACACTATGTACTCTGATCAATTTTATTGTTGAACTGTGAAAATTTACAAGAATTTGTCTTCACACAAATTTTACTATATTCCCAATATACATACATAGCGATAGATAGCACAACATCGAGAATGGCTGAAATCATGATCCTCGGCCCTCATTAGGAATGAGCAACATAAAGCAACAAGTGTTTGGTTAGAGAAGAATTAATAAGTAGATTCGAATTACAATTTTTGATTCTTTGAAGACCAATGTCGTCTTTCATAGCCTACCTTGTATACTGAAAACCCCCGTCTCGCCCCTCACTTCGCGCTTGTCTTACGTTAAACGTCAAATTCGGTCCATTGACGTTTCGTTGAATTTTGTCTCAATTTATTTTAATCTAAATCGTTAACATGGCAAAATTGGTAACGGATATATTCCAGGTTCTACTTCCTGTTTACCTTTCTAATTGATTAATCATTTTTGTTTTTTACATGCTTATATTTAACTCTGTTTGTTGTTTGTTGTGGTGGAATCTTGCAATGACTTTTCACCAACTCTCCGACTAGCTAGAGCCCTCTGAACGTTCAACATTTACGTAAATTGGATGACTATACATGATTAAATTATTTTATACATGAGTTGGTCATTATTTCGAATAAAATTAATAATCATGTCACTCATATTAAATTAATAATTACGTCACTTGAAAGCCGCGAGCAACTTGCGAGCCTCAGAAACAGCTGAAAAACATGCGCGTTTAATATTTGGACTACGCGAAATGACAAAAATGACGGTACTTTTACATGTCCGTTCCTGAAAAATAAAGCCGACACCCATGAAATGGTAATAACGATTTTTATCAAAATATTTGAACATTTTTTAAATATTTTCCCTGCCGGCTGTTAATGGTACTATTTTATGTGCTGGGTGGAATATGACACGGTTCGCGTCTGTGCTAAGTCCTAAATGTATTGTATTTTTAACGTGTATTGCAGGCTCGGCGATAGCGATATCGCTATCGTTACCGCCTTCGGGTTGGCTGGCCCCGGGTTCAAACCCCACCCGGCCATTTAATTTCGTTTTTTTGGCCGTAAATTCGAACGAAATTACAGACATTACACGAAATTATGGGTCAGACAGATAGACGGACGGATGGACGGACTGACGGACAGACAACGAAATTATTGTTTGATACTGCACAAAAAAAATTGATTATTAAAGTATGTTTTCATTTTTTTTATTTGTTTCTCTCATAAGACATTTAATTAAATATGGCTTCGATAAAAACTCATTAATTTCGTATCTTTTTAATTTGCTAAATATTCCGTTAACTTCGTGTTATTAATATTTCATTTATAATTTAAATACGACGAAGTCCTTTCGCCGCGCATCTGCTCGTAAAAATCTACACATTTTATCAATATATTACAATACCCTCGTTAACGAAGAATAACCTAATCTATAGATTATGGAGTCAAAATGATCAATAAATAAGAATTAATTACCCGCGGAGCCTCGTTATTAAATCAATTTGGTATTTAATGAGATGGTTAATGAAAATCAAACAAAAAAACCACCACGAGATGTCTACAAATTGGTGAGCTTTCCTCCGAGATAATATATATGCCGGGCATACTGTTCTCACATCTGCCACGGTTGAATTTAGGGTCGTATAAATTGTATTTTTTTTTCAAGAACCAAAAACAATAACTTCTTTGTTGGCCGGCGCTTTTGTCTAGGTAGAATCAAAACACCTTTTTGTTAAATTAGTACCGTGGTACCGCGGGAAAAGGGGTCGCCAACTGTAAAATAATGTGTATTTATTTATTTATTTGTTAACGCCCAATTTACAAATATTTATATAAAAATAACATCAAGTGTAAGCAGTACCTACATACAAGATAAAAATATATCGTCGCTGTATATACAGGGTTATTTGTAAAACATTAATAACCTCGCAGGGCTATATTCCTGCTTTGATTATGAGTCGAAAATGTTCAAGCTATTATGACCTAATATCAATAGTTAAGGAGATATGCGACATTAAAGTTTGCATTTTTTTTCAATATTTATGACTTATTTTTTGTAAAACGTTGGACTTTCATTACAGTAAATTCATTCGTTTCAATACAAGTTAAATAAAATGATAAAAACCCCGAAAAAAATCCAATTGGAATGTTTTCCAATTGGAATTTGAAGGTTTTTATTTTTTTATTTGACTTTTATTAAAGAGAATAAATTTTTCATATTCGATATAAGTTACTGTAATGATTGTCCAACGTTTTACAAAAAATAAATCGGAAATATTGAAAAAAAAATGCAAACTTTGATGTCGCACATCTCTTAAACTATTGATATTAGGTCATAATTATATAACATAATAACATTAATAATTATATAATAACATTTTTGACTCATAATCAAGGCAGGAATTTAGTCCTGCGAGGATATTAATGTTTTACAAATAACCCTGTATAATTAATCCTATGTGCCGTTTAGTACATTCTGAGATGAACGAATCAATTTATCTATTTTTCATATAAATAATGGAGTTGTACTAAAAAAAAACATTGCCGTTCATCTGGAAAGTCTGCCTAGTAATCATTTAAAATATTTTTTATAAATCTAGTCTGCGCAATTATTTTTTAAAACAATTTTATTCGTTTACCTCAGAATGTACTAAAACGTCACTAAACTAACTAACTAACAAACCATCACGCCGTTTCCCTGCAGGGGTAGGCAGAGAGGATTGAACGCCACACTCTTCTATCCTGGCACACCACTTTTGCTTCGGCCACATTCATACATCTTCTCATACACGTTCTACGATTGTTGCGGCTTTTAACAGGGCCATCCCCTTGTACCTACTTGTACTACCTTCTTGTACTACTTGTAGTACCTGATCGTGCCAGGTCTTTCGCGGACGCCCTCTATTCCTGTTGCCTTCAACATTCGCCTCATATATTTTCTTAACCATCCTTTCCTCGTTCATGCGTTCCACATGACCAAACCATCTCAGCACTCCTTTCTTTATTCTATCTACCACGCTACAGCCAGCATTGCATTCACTTCTAATTTGTTCATTCCTCACTCTATCGACCAAAGATTTTCCATACAAGCGTCTTAGTGACCGCATTTCAACCGCATTCAGTCTACTTTCATTCCTCTTTTGCCAATTCCAGGCTTCACTTCCATACATAAGGGTTGGCACTAGAACGCCATTATGTACCGCTAGTATTGCTTCTTTTGACAGATTCTTATTGGCCATAATTGCATTTAGTGCACCATTAACTTTGTTTCCCGCAGTTACTCTCCTTTCGATATCATTCTCAGCCTTGCCGTCTCTACTAAACATACTTCCCAAATACACAAATTCGTTCACTTGTTCTAAGCATTCGTTGTTTATAATTACATCACACTTAATCACTCTTTCGTCTCTCTCTACCATCACTTTCGATTTGCTGACATTCATCAGAAGTTCACTCTGCATGCATACATCGGACATCCTGGATACCAAGCACTGCAGATCAGCTTCACTGTTAGCCACTAATACTGCATCGTCATACTTAAAACGTCACGTAGGTTTAATTATATATACAGCGACGATAGATAGTCATATCACGTAAGTATTACATGAAAAAATAGAAAAATATTACATAAAATTAAAGAAGTATGTAGAACAATATTAGGTATGAACAGTAAAATATAAAATATAAAAATATTATGTACATGTACAAGTAGTAAAAGGCATAAGCAGTAAAATATGAGTACAGAAATGTACAAAGCCGTAATGTGTATATAAAAAAATAATACATATCTTTACATGTATATAGTAATAGTGGAAGTTAGTAATGA
This sequence comes from Agrypnia vestita, assembly GCA_016648135.1. Classification (NCBI taxonomy): domain Eukaryota; kingdom Metazoa; phylum Arthropoda; class Insecta; order Trichoptera; family Phryganeidae; genus Agrypnia; species Agrypnia vestita. Next base: position 45,610 of record JADDOH010024337.1, on the reverse strand, counting down.
AATAATATCATGTCTTTAAGTGTTAACTTTATTTTCACTAGATTGTCATTGAAAATGTCAACCATATAACCGTATTCACTACGGTCTTAAATATTCTGCTAATTACCGAATTTGACTTGTAATTAGTTCTGGAATTGTGGCAATAAAAGGTGACAACTTGTCGAGTCCTATGTAAGGATGGGATATTCAACATATGAAAATACACTTCTTTGTTATGTTGCAATTTTTAGGACTTAGTACATGTATACTTCTATGATATCTGAAACAAATAAAAAGTTATACATACTATTTTTGTAGTAAAAAAATATTAATTTTAAACCGCATCCTTTATTATTAACCACTTACTATCTCGACGCATGCCCGCCACAGGGGTAGGCAGAGAGGATAAATGTCACACTCTTCTATCACTGAAACACTCTTGTCTCGTTTACATATTCTCATGCACGCTCATCGATTGTTAAGATTCTATGAGGGCCGTCCTCCAATATCTGGTGTATCTGATCATGTCGGGACTTTCGCGGCCGCTCTCTTTTTATTTAACTTTAACACCCGCCTCGTATATTTTCTCTCTTTATGCATACATTTCACATGCCCCTTTCTTTGTTTTATTCCCTATGCTACATTCACTCTTTATTTTTTCATTCTTCATTCTGTCGTTAAAAAATTTCATTTCCACTGCATTTTGTTTTTTTTTCGTTATTCTTTTGCTAATTATAGTCTTACCTTCTTCCTTACCTAAGTGCCAAAACTCCATTATGCATAGTCTCGCTTGAGCTGACAAATTCCAATTCGCATTCAGAGCATCATAAAATTATTTTCCAGTAGTCATCCTCTTTTCTACACCTTTCTCAATCTTACTGTTCCGAGTAAACATCTTTCGCAATTAGATTTCTTTACATATAGTCACACTTTTACCTCTTTTAAAACCATCATTTCCAGACGTTCATCATTCTCTAAGAAAACAGCGGACATCCTAGTTAACAGAAATTGCAAATCACAAAAATGTATACATTTCAAATTACACTTTAATGTTTTAATCAAATTTAATCATAATGTCAACAAAATAAATAAAAACAACTGACTTTGTGGATAAAATTGATATAAGCCTTTCTGAAATAGATATCAATATTAAAATAAATTTTTATTTTATTTATCTTAATAATTTAGTTCCACACATAATGTTGTGTGGGCTAATATATGAGACATTAGATTAAGTTATAAAAATTAAGACATTAAATTAAGTAAGTAAGATATAAACAATACAAGAATACAAAAATGTAAGACATTACATTAAGTAAATAAGATATACACGAGGAAACATTAAATTAAGTTATAAAAAATAATAATTAAGAAGGTATTGTAATAATATTTAAAAGTATATATAGATTGTTTTTGTTAAGATTTTTTCATTGCGTTATTGTGATAGTTATTTGTAGAAGATTTTTCAATTTAGTCTTGAATTTTCTATAACTTTTACTCCCTTTATATTAACTCGTGGCGTCGGCTTGCTTGGGAGAAAAATCTTTGGATCGATTTTTAGCCCTTTTCACGTGATCCAATCGAGCTGAAACTTGGCAAGTAGACTTGTGGCGACAATCAAGAAGATCTATCAAATTTTAGTTAAAAAAATTTGATAATTATAGTATAATTTGGGATTTTTAGAAATTTTATTGTTTTTTTCAAATTGGAATCGATAAATTTGAATTACTTCATCGGTATACATAATAGGTACTTCACTACGAATGTCGAAAATCTAAATAGACTGACGAATGTTTTCAGAATTTAATCTTCAAAGCATGAAGTGTCTTATCAAATCTCAATATATCTGACATTTTAGAAATATATTAAATTACTGTAATGTGTTATGTTATATGTTTTAATTCGTCTTTAATTGTTGTTATACTTTACAAAGAAAGGGAGTATACAAAAAACTTGGGTTTTATGGGTTACTTTTTTTTCCGTCTTCATTTCTTTGGGAAGAGCATTAAAGAATGACACTTCTTGATCAAAATTGATATTCCAGTAAGTCAATGATTGCAGCATCAGAGCGGCTCTGGGACCAGGGTCTCCGACTCCTGGCGAGGGTCCGGCGGGGCAGCGGAGCACGCGTCCCGCGGCGATCCGCTAATGAAATAAGTCCAAAATCAACAGAAAAATTATTATTACGACCGGAGGAAATTGTGGAAGATGATGAATGGAGCGGCCGGGCCTACTAAGCTGATGGTCTGTCGATCTCCGCGTCCGAGATCTTCCGATAATTGGTTTGGCCAGGGTTTTCAAATGCTGAACCACGCCAATAATCTCCATCCTGAACAGAAAAAAAGTGCAAAAAATACTGTCTGAATTACAAAGATTTGTCTTCGTTCAATTCTAATGCCTTTGTGGATATCTTTTGTAATTCGATAGCGAAGAAAATTAAATGAATAAAAAAAAATAATTGCAATTATTGTAATAGATCTGAGGAACGTATGTCGCGTCGCCAAAAAGAGACTGCATGACAGAGAGAGAGAATGTATAAAGAGGCGCGTGAATGTCGAGTCGAGCTCTCTTCACTACCATTGTTATCCAGACCGCATCTTACTGTAAAACGATTGTCTAAACCCTTATTGTTATCGAATAAATACTTAAGTATAAATAATAAATACTTAAGTATATAATACTTAAATATCGTAAGTATTTATTCGGTAACAATAAGGGTTTAGACAATCGTTTATACAGTAAGATGCGGTCTAGATAACAATGGTAGTGAAAAAAAGCTCGACTCGACATTCACGCGCCTTTTTATACATTCTCTCTCTCTGTCATGCAGTCTCTTTCTGGCGTCGCGACATACGTTCCTCAGATCTATTACAATAATTGCAATTATTTTTTTTTACTTGGAGCTTCCTCATCCCGAAACAAGAGCATTACACTTATACAATAATATATTTTCCAAATAAATTTGATTTTACATGTTCAAACTTAAATGTAGGGCTTCACCACAAATATCTAATTACTCTAAAGGGGAAGGGGTAACATAGAATTTTATAAATAAGTCATTTATACGTGGTATATCCACTGTTTGATAATGGGCTTGCAAGCCGAAACAGCTGTCACACTTAGAATAAACCCGCAGAACTTAATAATAATAATTATTAAAATTTAATTAATTATAAATTTCGCTAAAAATAAATATCTAGATGACATCGAAGATGCAAATTGGTCGTAGACAATAAACCCATAGAACAGTTTATGAAATTTAAGTACCTTGGGGTGGAGATATCTAGCTACAGCGATCTGTATAACATAGTCGAAGAGCAGACAAACAAAGCAGCGGTTATCTCTGGATGCTTAAGAGACACTGTATGGACCAATAAGTATATGCTAGTGCAAAGTAAAGTTAGAATATATAAAACATGCATAAGACCTATCATGACATACGGAATCGAAGCCAGAGCGGACACGGCGAGAACTAAACACCTCCTCAAAACTACCGAGATGAAGATCCTAGGCAAGACCCTCAGAGACAGAGTACCCAATGCGGAAATCCGCAGAACCTGCGACATACAAGACACTGTAAGATGGAGCAGGCAGAAAAGGCGTTTCTGGAGGGACCATGTCGAGAGAATGGAGCAGACGAGACTTCCCAGAGCCGTGATGCGCGGGATGCCAGAGGGGCGCCGACCGCCAGGGTGACCACCAAAGAGATGGAAAGAGCTGGACGTCCCCGTCACAAGACTAGGATAGATCTATCAACATAGATCAAGGATCTAACAAAAGGAGTAGAAGGATTATAATTTTATATTAAGGAATATTTTTTATCAGCCTGATTAAGAAAATTATTTTTTCGAGACTGGTTAGTTAATAAATTAACTTAAGCACTTAAAAACTAAGTTAATTATAATTTTTTTAAATATGATATATCAATCCCGGTACCTCTCGAGGGCTAAATCTCTGACACCCCTAATAGTTACCTCCCTAATATATTGTGATGTAAAAATGTATTATAATTTTATATTAAGGATTAATTTTAATTAATTTATCAGCCTGATAAAAAAATATTTTTTCGAGACTGGTTAGTTAATAAATTAACTTAAGCCCTTAGAAACTAAGTTAATTATAATTTTTAAAAATGTGATATATCAATCACGATACATCTCGCGTGCTAAATCTCTGACACTATATTGTGATGTAAAAAAGTATTATAATTTTATATTAAGGATTAATTTTTTATCAGCCTGATAAAAAAATATTTTTTCGAGACTGGTTAGTTAATAAATTAACTTAAGCCCTTAGAAACTAAGTTAATTATAATTTTTAAAAATGTGATATATCAATCACGATACATCTCGCGTGCTAAATCTCTGACACTATATTGTGATGTAAAAAAGTATTATAATTTTATATTAAGGATTAATTTTTTATCAGCCTGATAAAAAAAATATTTTTTTCGAGACTGGTTAGTTAATAAATTAACTTAAGCACTTAAAAACTAAGTTAATTTTAATTTTTAAAAATATGATATATCATCACGGAACATATCGCGTGCTAAATTCTGACACGATATGTGATGTAAAAAAAGTTATTATAATTTTATATTAAGGATTATTTTTATTCAGCCTTGATAAAAAAAATATTTTTTTAGAGACTGGGTTAGTCAGGAATAAATACTTATAGCAAGTAAAAAACGAAGTTAATTTAATTTTTAAAAATATGATGCATCATACAGATACCTCTCGCGTTGCTCACATATCTGACACCAAATGGTACCACCCGTATAGTAGAGGAGAGATATATATATATATTATATATATATATATATATATATATATATATATATCTATATATATATATTTTTTTTTTTGGGAATCTCAACAGTATACAATTTATTATAATAATACATAACGTATTGGGTAATTCGTAGACCAATTATAGAGATCCACGGCATATTGTGTTGTAAAAATGCATTACTTACAATCATGCAGTTTCCCCGTGGGGGTAAGCAGGGAGGATAGAGCGCCACTCTTCTGTCCTGACATACGACTCTCGCCTCATCCACATTAAATTTAAAAAAAATAATTAAAAAGTTTTGAACAGTCACCAAGGATTACTAATTTAAAGTGTAATGAATTGTAGATTTTACATATATATCTCTTCCAATATCATGTTTCCTATAAATTTACAGGTTATGTTTCCTATAAAATCTCGAATTGAGTACATTATAAATTAGTAATCCTCGATGACTGCATTCAATTTTTTTTTAAATTGCTGCCTTTGCTTATATACCCCACATATATAATCTCGTGATAATTTGATGAACCAGGAAAAATATTCAATGCCTGTAGCATTCCGTGTTCCGGAGTTTTTCCGTTTAAAATAATTCTTAGTATCGGCCTAATGAACAATTCAAATTGTTGTACTAATTCTAATTTAAAAATTCTAATTTTAAAATTTAAAAAATCTTGTTCTAATTTTAAAAATATATAATTTCCTAATCTCCCACCAGAGGAGCACATTCCAGCGCGGTCCGCAGACCACAGATCGTTCCCTAATATTATTGTTTAAGTTCAATTCGGATATTGTGGTTAACAATAATTGGTAGAACTAACTTGGGATGATCATATCCATCATTCGTATCATCAACGAGATGAAAAATGATTAAATCTGCCGTATCGATGTAGCTGGTGTTGAACGCATTGTAGTCGGAACATTTTCATGACTAATGTATCTACAGTACAAATACTGATCTCACATGGTCTGCCATCTCCGAATCAATGTTAAAAATCTTGATTCCTTTAAGATGTTCATTTATTCGTGTTTGCGTTTTCCTTCCGGTTTGTCTGATGTAGCAAGACTGGCAGTTCCTACAGTTAATTTTATACACCTAACTCATTAGCTGTTTTAGTTTTATTATTAAATATGTACTTCTGAACGGTGTTGTTCAGGTGTATAAGGCGGGTTTGAACGATCTTTCTTCACATAACATTACATATTTTTTTATACACATATTATTATTTGTGGTATTTACAATATTTTTCATTTTTTGATTTGATTGATTTAATGTTAAGGAACTCTTATTGTATTAATTTATAATAAATCAAAAATATCAGTTAAATATTGACTGTAAAAAATGTTTATACCTATATTATTTATTTTTTATAAATGTAAAAAAAGGCTAATTTTACAGTTAGTGTGATCATTTTAAATAAATATAAAAAAGGGTCTGTAGGTGTTGTGAGATGATTAAAGTGGGTAGGTGTGCACCTCACATGCCCAAACCACCTGAGTGACGCTTCTTTAATTCTATTCACTATGGTTATACCAGCTTTACACTTGATCTCATTTCCACTGCATTCAGTCTACATTCATTCCTTTTTAGCCAAATCCAGGCTTAACTTCCATACATCAGTGTTCACCATTGTGTTCCGCTAGTCTCGAATCAGTTGACATGTTCTTATTAAAAATTATTATTTTCAAAGCACCATTTAACATATTCTCTGCAGTCACTCTCCTTTGGCCTTTTCTCTTCTATCGAACGTGCTTCCTAAATACACAAACTCATCCACTTGTTCCAAACATTCATTGGCTGTTAGTGTTTCACACGTTGTTTTACTTTCTTCCTTTTCGAAAATTATCATTTTTGACTTCTTAACATTACTAATAAGATCACTTCACCCTTGCTTCTTCACTAGTTTTCTATTTTCCATTAATACTGCATCATCTGCGTACAATAAACAGCATATAATAAAATCACTTTTTTTTTCTCATTTAATCATTCATTCTAGTTCTTTCAAATAATTATCCATATACAAGTTGAACAGCCATGGAGACATAACGCAACCTATTTTGACACATTTTATAATATCAAACCATTGTGTGAATTACTCCTCACTACTACATACGCAGTTCTTTAATGACATAAATTTACTCTTCACCCTGTAACCAGAGAATATCTCCCATCATCATCCTCTTATAATTCTATCGTAAGCCTTTTGCAGATCTACGATGGCACAGAAAATTTTTTGTTTTTTCCCTAAAAACTTTTTCGCCAACATCCACCTATGTCAACCTATCTACTCGTAAGTAAAAATTATTGTGCCGTTAATTGTAACACTAAACAATTCAAAATTGGAGGCCGGAGTTAGCTCCCACACCAGATATTTTCTCGCTCCCGGACCAGCTTCACATCTCAACTCAATAATATATTTTATACATTGTTGTGAATAAGCGGTACATTACAATTGTAAAAACCTATTTTCGTTACTTGCCTGCGTATAATACTGAATCCTGTATGAAAAGGACCGGCATTGTAATTTCGAATACTGCCCCATGTTGACCTATAGATGAGGTAATTCCCAACTTCATCAGAATAAATTATACCTTTTGGCAAAGCCTTCTGCAATACCGTGCACATTTAAACACATTTAATATGTCGTCGCTGTATATATATATATAATTAATGCTATGTGTCGTTTTAGTACATTCTGAGGTAAACAAATAAAACTGTTTTAAAAAACAATTACACAGACTAGATTTATAAAAAATATTTAAAATAATTACTAGGCAGACTTTTCAGATGAACGGCAATGTTTTTTTACTTTTTTTTTTTAAATAGAGATGTGATCACGGAATACGTGTCACATCAATATTCTTACTATTTTCAAACTAAGCTAAACGCTTGTGTTATGAAAATAGGACTAACTTGCTAAGTCTGGAGTGAAGTTCGAACCTGCGACCTTTGGATCACGAGGCGAGTGTCCTAACCTAACCTAACCTAACCTAACCTAACCTAACCTAATCTAACCTAACCTAACCACAAGACCAACAAGCTATTTCTCCATTATTTATATGAAAAATTGATTTGTTCATTTCTGAATGTATTAAACGGCACATAGGATTTATTATATATACAGCGACGATATGAAGTAACTTTCTATTAAATTTAAAGAAGAAAAAACAGCAGAATATATTAAAAAAATGTACGTACCTACTAAAGCACTTAATATTGAAATCGACTTAGAGATACTTCATGATACAGTAGGATTGCGATAATTATTTATATAATATCGCTTCATCAATCAAAGCTGAATTAATATTTTATGGTACTGCTTAGAGATCTGCGATTGGTATTTCAATATTAATGACAGCTGCTGGTTGTAAAGTAAGTATGTATTTGTGGATCACTACCAGAATTTAGAGTTTCAGATTCATTAATTCTGTTTAACGACCTAACTTTCTCAAGCGAATAATAGAGATAAAAATTAAAAATCAATTCATATTTTTTGTTGGAGCTAAGATCATTTTTTGTTTTCGTAGCTGAAATGTATTAGATAAACTATTTTTTGCTCTCCGAAATCAGCCAATTTTTGAAACAAGCTTCTTACGCAGTTTTGAATTCAATGTGATTTTAAGACTGCGTCATTTGTTGAGGTGTTTCATGCATTGGAATTGTTATTTTTAAGTAGTAATTAAAGTACAATTACAATAGTGTTGAAAGATTTAAAGTACAGGAGGACATACAATATATTGTTTAAACTCATCTGTTTTTATGAATAAAAAGCATTTAAATTTCTTCAAAAAACGTAAAACTTTCTAACAATTTTAAAAATTTATAACTTTATGAATATTGAGCATTTCTTACTTATTTTAGTATAGTTTATTATCATTATACTGGTTTTATACTCGTAAGAAAACATTTTCTGGGATTATATAAATATTCAGTAAATCTTGATGATTTCTAGGACACTGAAAACGAATTTTTTGGCAGCGGCCTGTCGATTAATGCTCATATTTTCTTAATTATTGTAAATAATGTCCAATTTATTAGTTTTATATAAGAAAAAACAATTTATGTAATTTATCGTCCTAAAAATGTATAATTTAGTATATACATTTTGGTGTAAATGAATAATAAAAACCCACATTTTTGGAAAAAAAAACTCCTAAATATGCATTTGCAGTGAATGTCCAGTCTTAACAAATTATTACCAAATTATGGTATCAAGACTCAGATTATTTAAATCTTCGTTTTAAGTGTCGAAAGTAACAGGAGCGTAAGTCGTCTGAAAGAAAAATTTCGAATGTGATGAGATAAACCAAAAATTTGAAAACAGACATATTAGAAATTTTAATCACTAAAAATTGAGAGTTAAAAGGTATGTAGTAATATTATTAATAAATAAGGAATATAAAAAGTCATCACCTTTAAAAACTACAGTGGTAAAATTGCTGATAAGATGAAGGAAATCGTGAAAAAGAACACGAATAATAAAAATAACTTCATATATTATTAATAAACTAAGACATGAACGACCCATTAAATCATTTCAATACATGTAAACTCATTAATAAAAACTGATACAATTTTCCTTAGTAATAATAATTTTTCTGAATTTTCTAATCATCTACCCGAAGCAGACTTTGAAGCAGAAAACGGCATTCAAAATTTACATCTTCTTCTTTTTCAGCGGTGCCTTGTTATGAAGATGACGATGTTTTATCGATTGTGTGTACAAGCGTGGCTGAGGAGCCTTATCGTTGAACAACACACCCTTCCACAAGTAGTGCTTATGTATCCGGTGGGCAGGAAGTTTCTGAGAGACGTATCTTCTTCCTTTTTTTTTCTATTCCTTCTTTTTTCGGCAGGTTTAGAGAGAGGCTTTAGATTGAATAAAAGTTAGATATTAAGAACTCTCTGAATACTTCTACGAATGTCTCGCAATTAATTATTTCCTATTTATATTTTTTATTTAATGGATCAGTTAGTGCGTTTCCGAAGCTGGCGGTGATACCATAATATCGAAATCGATTTACCTTAAATAAATTAAAATCGTTTTTAAAATTTTAATTTCTAAAGCGGCCCCTGTAGCCCAGTGGACGTGACACTGGCTTTTTCATGCCGAGGTTTCCGTGTTCGATTCCCAGTGAGATCACAATAAACATTGGTGACTAACTCAAACTAGTTATGACCTCATGGCTAGATGAAGCGTTCAAAAATGGGGTTAATAGTTCTTAACTTAATAACTAAGCTTCATAATATGTAAGTAACAATTATGTCTGTCATGGAACGACGATTTTTTTTATCATCCACGATACTGACAACTTTCATTTTTTATGTATGCTGTTGATAAGAGACCAATGGAAGAAAATATGGACAAAGTAGCTTGTTGGTCTTGTGGTTAGGACTCTCGCCTCGTGATCCAAAGGTCGCGGGTTCGAATCTCACCCCAGACCAGCAAGTTAGTACTATTTTCATATAACAAGCGTTTAGCTTAGTTTGAAAATAGTAAGAATATTGATGTGACATGTATTCCATGTTCGCATCTCTAAAAAAAAAATTATAATAGTGATATTTTTACACAATTTGACATATTAAAATGAACAACTTCGTACAGTATTTTGAATTTATTATATATAATGTGTGTTGCTTTTACGTCCAAAAGATGGCGCTGTTTTATAAAAAAAGTTTTTTTTGGTATCGTTATAAATATTTTGTCTCATACCAATATAAAGGAAGGTACCGGCGCTTTTTTTTCAAATAATTTGTGCGAAATTGAATGGAACGTTGTGTTGTGTCAAAATTTCAAAGCAGTAGTTGAAGAACTTTAGAAGATTTAAGATTTTGGACAATCTAACATTTACATTTTTATTTATAAAAAATAAAACATCCTCGTATTTGAATGCAAAGTTGTGCCAAAATTTCAAAGCAATCGGTGAAGAACTTTCAGAGATAAGCGATTTTGTACAAACGAATTCATCAATTAATTAATTAATCAATTAATCAAGTGAATTCACATACTTACTTACCATCACGCCATTTCCCCGTGGGGGTAGGCGGAGAGGAAAAAGCCCCACACTCTTCTGTCCTGACACACAACTCTCGCCTCATACATCTTCGCATGCAAGCTCGCCGGAGGCTTCTAACGGGACCATCTTGTGACCACGTGAATTCACATAATTGGCTTAATTTCATTATTATATCATATGTTCTATTTCTTAATATCAAATTAGCTGTTTGAATTCCAAATAAAATGAAATTAAAAAGAAAAACGAACAGTTACATTTCTATTTATACAGAACATATAAGTTCATTTACAATATCGCCTTTCAAATCGCTTTACATAAACTAGAAGGTAAAGAAAAAGAAAATCCAGGGGAATAGGGGAGTAATGAATTCGGCCACCGCAGTGAGGTAAAAAATGATGGATGGTCTTGGTCAGTAACCCCTGACCGCCACTCCCGGGGCATCAAAAATAGGCGGAGAGGGGGCGGGCCGCCCGTACTTAACCACTTACGCTCATTAACTGACTTAACCCGCAGGCGGCCTGAGCCCGCTCCTCCTCGAACTGGAAATGTGCAAAGTCAAACACGACCACTTTGTTCGGGGGAAATGTTGGAATAATCCAAGATGATGGTCCCGCTGTTCATACAATGAAAATAAGTATTTCACTACATAATTTAACGTCCTGTTAATTTAATCTAACTAAAATAATCGTAATCTAAATTTAAAAAACCAAACCCAATAACCTAACCTAACCAAACCTAATAACCTAACCTAACCTCATATATTGCCTATAAAATGTCAAAATATGCAGTGCATTTTTCGGAACTTTAAAGTGTAATATCTTATTTAATACTTAATATTTAAACATAAATTATCATTCATTTTGTTATTAGCACATTCAATAATATAGTGAAATACTCATTTTCGTTGTATATGTAATGGGACCATTATCTTGGATTTAGCCGAAATGTTCATTAAAATCAAGTCATTATTGTAATTGCGGTGTAATTTATTTTTTACAATACTTTTATATGTATATTCTGATAACACGATTACTGAATTTTGTCCACAGTGGGATAATTATTAATTAAAATAAATTACAGAAGTCTCATAGAGGCGAAGATATGGGAAACGTGGAAATGGACGTCTTTATAGGGTGGCACAGGACTTATGACCTTAATTCAATTCAATTCAATTTGTTTTTTTATATAACACTAGCTGATCGTACCCGGCATTGCACGGGTTAAGGATTAAGAAAAAAATAAGTTTGTGAGGGAAAACAAAGGGTCCGCTGTTCTCTAAAAAACAATGTTTCCATCTAATGTTAACATAAGTTATTGTAACATAACTGTAATACTTAGATGTATGGTATCGCAGACTTTTTTGTAGATATTAATGGCCTCTATAAAACTGTAGTACGTTACTTTTCTCTATTGGCAATAATTTCCGCAGCGTACGCAATATAAGGGGTTTTTTTCGTAATATTTTCACACGTTGGGTTACATTATCGAAGTTTTCATACGGATCCCTAACATTTTTGAAAATATTCTATGTTCATCAGGGATAATGTAGGATTCTAAATATGAAAGAATTTTTCAAATCGGTTCAGTAGTTTCGGAGCCTATTCAATTCAAACACACAATCAAATCTTTCCTCTTTATAATATTAGTATAGATTTACATAATGAGTAGCTTGTTGGTCTTGTGGTTAAGACTCTCGCCTGGTGATCCAAAGGTCACAGGTTCGAATCTCACTCCAGACAAGCAAGTTAGTCCTATTTTCATAGCACAAGCGTTTAGCTTAATTTGAAAATAGTAAGAATATTGATGTGACACGAATTCCGTGTTTGCATCTCTATTTTTTTTTAAATAAAAAAAAATTACAAACATAAAATTTAATTCATAAATGTTATCAATAAGTTAGAATTAAGCATATACAAACAAGCAAATATCAAACATTATAAAATCATTCACATCAAAGATGTAGGAGAATCCTGCTTCGGACTACCCCCTCAGAGACATGGAACAGATCGATATCCAGAGTAATATTGTCCAGCATAGCAGTAGCTCTTCCAACAGGCATAACCATTGGCAGGTTGGTCCTGTATATTGGAATGTGAAACAATCTATGCTGACGCTGTCCTAGGTAATTATCGGGAACATACAAACCAATGCTCCGCATAATTTCAGGATTATAGATCATACCGCGCAACAATCGATAAAAATGCGTAATCAGATACACATTCCTTCTAGTCTCTAAACTGTTGTAGCCAAGCATACCCTGGAGGAACTCGGTTGGGTACAGCCAAGGATAATGCCCGTACTCCCTCATGTAAAGATATCTTTGAAACTTTTTTTGTACTTTCTCTACCATAAGTGAGTACTCAAGCTCACGTGGACCCCAAATCATCGAGCCACTCTCGAGTCTACTTCGCACCAAGGAGTTTGTAAAGAGTTCTCAGTACGCGGGTATTTTCGAAAACCCTGGCTGAACGCAGAACAAATCCAAACATAAGAGCTGGCTTAAGTGATCACTTTACAGGATGCAAAGTTCACCAATTCTACCGTAATAACATCCACACATTATTAAATTTGTTAATGTTGTATGTACGTACTAAATCAATTTCTTTTGTATATTCGAAGAATGGAATATGCTAAAGACATCTATAGTCTTTCCTGTGACACTGTATACATAGGTTTGCACTGGTAATGATTTACAGCTGGAAATTATACCAATATATTTTTAAAGTGAAATAAAGCAATAACTTTTTTAATTGATATTTGACATATGATATTATTCTGAATTATTTAACATGTACACTACAATACTCTATAATTTATGTAAGCTAATTATATATTTTTATTTATTTATTTATAATACAGGGTGCAACAGAGCTGGTCCATAAAAGTTTACGTGTATATTCCTATCCTAATATCAATAGCAATGGAGGTAAACGACATCAAAGCTTGCATTGTTTTTAAATATTTCTGACTATTATTAGAGTAACTTATGTAAAATATTAAAAATCAGTTTGCTTCAGTTCAAGTCAAATAAAATGATAAAATCCATACACACCGAAAATTATCATAAGTTTGATTTATTTTAATTTAACCCTACATCTGACGGCCTTGATTAAATTGCTTATCGGCTTATTGATTAAATACATAATATTATGAATTAATTGAGATCACTGACTTTTTTTACACTTTTTCTTTTTGGAAATATTATGTTGTTTGTAAATGTTCTTTTTGTTCGTAAAATCATTTTCTTTCATTTAATTCTTTTATTCATTCAATCAATAATTTACATTCGTTTACATATCTCTAATATCATAGTTTTTTTTCTTCTTCTTTGGTCTGTTTGAAGTTGGCTATCATGTGGGCTATAGTTAGGTACTTTGTTAAGAACTGACCGGAAAAGTAGCATTATTGTCAGTCTAATCCATTTTTGATTCTCCAACCATTAGGATCGGCATCTTCCAGGACCACACTGTTACCAAAGTACCAGATCCTAAATCTCCTCCTCTTTCTTAGTAGGTATGACTAGATATAGGATCTGATAACTTTTCTGGGTCCTCCGTTCTTATTATTTGATGTCGCGTTCAATTAATCAGGCTCTTCTGTGTAAAGTTTTTGGGATATTCTGCCTTGTATATGTAACCCCTCTGGCCAGAGATGTCACATATACATGGTCACGGCAGAATATCCCAGAAAACTATACACTAATGTACTAATTTATTTGAACTCTAAATTATTAATTAATTATACTAATGAGTACCTTTAGTTAAATCTTGTGTTTTAAAATGAAATATGTAACTTGCCCTAAAACAGGCCTGCCTAGTTGGGTAGTTACAAATTTTATTGTATGATTGTATGATAATTTATTATTGTATAATTATATTTATAATTTAATGTAATAATAATAAATAATTAAATAAAAATAAATATGTGAATATGGCATGTATCTTAAAAATACACTGACATTTAGATGTTACAATACACAGTGATTGATCGAATTGATTAAATATTATGATGTGTTTCTTTGGGTAGTACAGTTATTAACCACATTCTAAAAATTGGTGCGTGTATAGATTAAATAAATTTTTAACAAGCCTTAGTTTAATTCATAAATATTTATCATTACTAACATATTTCTAAAAATTGGCCATCTTTATTATATCAATGTCTTCTATGCTTCTTTGTTGTACTGTTGGTCTTCCTTGAATATTAAATAAATAAATAATTAATTAAATAAATAAATAAATAGATGTTTTGGGAGAAAATTCCCACCCGTCCAAAGCCATATCCTTGTGTCGACACGTGAGGTGTATTGTGTGAGTGGTGCGTGGTATGTATAATTTGATGAGTAGATTAGTATAGGGTAAAAATTATACTCAAGATTAACTGTGGTATTTTATTGGCAACAATTACGATGCGTGCGGCTAGAGTCGCGACGGCTCTGGACCACCACATATTCACATAAATATTTATTACAAATACTTTTACCATTACATATATTATTTGAATGAATGTAAATAAAGTTCTACATCTATTAAATCTATTAATTATGATAATTTTGAAAACAACTCCCCTTAAGAAATCGTTAGGAAATTTCAACACAAAACACAATTCACATAAATTTTAGGAAAGATTCCATCCAACACCCATAATTTCACATGTTTGTGAGAATCAGGGTTCCAAAGTTATTTTAGATATCTATTAAAAATGCATTTTTGATTTTTTTGTACCAATACATGAATACATAGAAAATAATCTTCTCCAAAGTACAAAATTAAAAAAAAAAATTAAATTTAATTTAACAAATGCGCTCATTTTTTATGTAAAGCCAAACATCTACTTCAGCTTTCCTGTAAGGTTTCTTTTTTTTAGATGTCTAAGTTTACGTAGGGAATGTCGATATGACTGTAAGCAAAAGACAGGAGAGAAAAAATAGAAAAACTCTTATTTTGCAGTCTTAAATTTTGTATGGACGACAACACGGCCAACAAAGGCGATCGTCTAGCAGAATGTGCAAATTTCATCATTTTTTCTCATATCTTCTCTTGCGTTTTTAATCACATTTTTTAACAGAAATATCTCATTTTAAAATTTATTCATCAGGTTACATATATTTAAAATTCGAATATCTTATTAAAATGTCATAGACTAAATTATATAATTGATTAATAAATTACCAAACCTTCGATGTTTTGAAAATGAAGAAAATTGCTCGACTTTATGGGCCTTTTATGACTGAACTGCGTGTTGAGATGTCTTTTTTATTCAATAATATTACAAAGTAAATAATTATCTTAAATTTATTACAATTATAGAAAAATATGTTAGTTTTTTTACATGCAATTTATGTCTTAAAAAACACTGTTTTTTAAATTATTTTTATTTTTTGTGTGTTTTTTTCAATCCTTTTAAAAAAGTTTATAACTTTTTTTCTTTAATAAATTAAAGGAATAGACATTATTATTTTAAAATTAATACAAAAAAAATCAAAAAATTATTCTGTTTCAGATTTTAGCTATTTAATCAAGGCACTGAGTATTGTGTCATACATACGTTGTGTCTTGATTAAATATCTAAAATCAGGAATATCGACAAAGATTTTGATTTTTTTTTGTTTTTATTGTAAAATTATAATATCTATTCTTTTGACTATTGAAGTAAAAAAGTTGTCAACCATGTAAAAAATGTATTAAAATATTTTTAAAAAACAATATTTTTTAAAACATAAATTGCATGTAAAAAACTAACATATTTTTTAAATTTATTACAATTATACCAACAGATTTTGGTATAATTGTAATAAATTTAAGATAATCGTTTATTTTATAATATTATTGAATAAAAAAGACATCCTCACACCTCGTTCAGTCATAAAAGGCCCATAAAGTCGAGCAATTTTCTTCATTTTTAAAACATTGAAGGTTTGGTAATTTATTTATAAATTATATAATTTAGTTTGTGACATTTTAATAAGGTATTCGTATTTAAAATATATGTAACCTGATGAATAAATTTTAAAATTAGATATGTCCCTACAAAAATGTGATAAAAAACGCAAGAGAAGATATGAGAAAAAATGGTGAAATTTGGTCATTCTGCTAGACGATCGCCTTATATTATCTACCCTATTGAAATTTTGTGATTTAATTTGTTTTTTCATTATTTGTCTTTATTCATCCGATTTAACACGTCTTCGTTTCATATTCTGTCGATCCAACTACTCTTGATATGTAGATCAACAAATGTACAACCTTAAAATGCTTAGTTTAACCGGTCGGGTGCCGGAGAGCAGATCTGCGCTCCCTAGACACGTATGCGAATTCGGCCTATTTCACCTGCGTTTATGGGTTTTTAAAGCTTATCATTGGTTGTATCACAAGTTTTTGAATGAATGAACGAGTTCTATTTGTCAAGTAACCTCATTTGCCGCGAAAACCGGACAAAAAATCATTCCAAATGTCGTCACCGAACCGCGCATTAATTGTGTTATTTATCTGTTAAAAAAATTTATTATTTTTAAATAAAAAAAGTGTTAAAATTAAGTATTTTTATATTTTTTGATATATTTAGAACGAAAATATTGAAATACAATATCTTAAGTGTTATTTTTTTTTGTTTCGTATTATTTTTTTGATATTTATTACACAGATACATAAATATGCCAAACCGCACAGCAGTTTTAAGGCATTCCTTCCATGGTTTTATTCAATAAACATATGCGTACATTACTGATTATAAAATATATAGTAAATTTCGTTACTTATTTTCATAATCAATGAATAAGTAATTATTGTACAAGTATACATGTACAAATGTACAAATGTAAGTAATTATTGAAGTCTGTATATTGGGAAACCAGAAACTGCAACTTCTTAACTTATTATTCTTGAATTTTACATGAATATAACCATCACAAAAAAGTGTCTAAAAACAGCAATCGTGCGCGAAATTGCGTGGCATCCGACCGCTTGACAGCACAGATGTACAATATTCTAAGCTTAAGACTAGGCCCGAAACTGAGCTCAAAAAGTAACCCATAAAAGTTTTTATTATATTCCCTTTCTCATTTACTAGTTGAAACTTTTTTTTTTCGTTTAACCTACGCGTTGGGCTTCGGTCGGGCGAGGCTACCAAAGGGAGTAATAAAAAATTTCCAAAAATTCAAAATTATACTATAATCAGGTTTCGCGTCTACCAGACGCGTTGAAATATTTTCATACAACTTAATAAATTGTATGAAAAAACCATTCAAAATTTGAAAAATCCAAAAATTTATTATTTTTTAACGAAAATTTTATAGATCTTCTTGATCGTCGCCACGAGTCTGCTTGCAAAGTTTCAGCTCGATTGGATCACGGGAAAGGGGTTTAAAATTGATCAAAAGTTTTTTCGTCAGACATGAAGACAAGCAGACGCCACGAGTTAATATAAAGGGAGTAAAAATATCATAGCGTCACTTACATAAGATAGCAATAAAAAAATTAATGCACTATGCTTGGGTATATTACTGTCTAAAATAAAATATCGGGACGTTGCCACTCGACAAGCCAATTAATTAAAAATATTTAATCAGTGTTAGTGTGGGCTGGACATATGGCTCGACAGGAGGATACTAGATGGGCACCCAGAATCCTATAGTGGAGGCCCTGGACAAAAAATAGAAGCGTCGGAAGACCTCCCAAAAGGTGGTCCGATGACATAGTCCAGCAAGCAGGAAGAACCTGGATGCGAATGGGGAGAAACAGAGACGAGTGGAAAAAAATGGAAGAGGCCTACATCCAGCAGTGGAGGGAAAAAGGCTGAGGAAGAAGAAGAAGAAGAATCAGTGTTAGGTGCTGATTCAAATATGACAAATAATGCCAATTTAATGAATCTACAATCTCACAATCTACCACAGCCTTCAGTTACAAATGTTCTATGTTTGGTTTCCAGATAACATTTTCTCGTTACAAATAAAGGCTATTGTCGTAAATCAAGAGAGCCTTCTAAAGCGCTGTCAATAAATTGGTGTAATAAATCGCTTTGCGTAATAAATCTCACATCTGCCTCACCGCTCTCATAGTAATGAGAGATGCATTGCTCAATTTATTTGTTAAGTGCCTTTATACGCTTATATATGTAGATTAGTACAATTATTAACTATCACATACAAACATAATATATTGTCCTGAAATTGAGGCGTAAAAAAAAAGGTAATATATTATCCTTAATTGAGATCATTCTAAAATGATACGTGAAACATAATCTGTGTTGGTGTTTTTATAAATGTTTATGTAATATGTTTTTTAATATATAAGTATATATCTAGCTGCTCTTATATAACAAAATATGAATGTAATGTATTGTTGAATATAGTGAAAATCATTTATCATGAAACCTTGGGGATTGAAGTATTTTTTCATGTTAAACGAATTTAATTTAAAAGTAAGGAGAGATGATCGGTCGCTCTCTGAAAATAATAAGATTCTTATTTTCGTGATTGCTATCCCAAAATTCAGTAATAGACAAGACGTAGATTTACGATAGACCGCCTTATTCGATGATTCTACCCCAACGCTAAAAACAGACATATTTATTTATGCCCATGTAATAACTTAACTGCATAACTAGTCAATCTACGTGTGCTAATAGGCATGATGGCAGATTTTGAAATAACCTTCTATAATGTAGGTACACACATATATATTCTATAGTGTAATCAATCAATATATATATATATATATATATAAAGAAACCCGTGTTTCCCTACCCGCCAAGTTTTCTACACAACTAGCAACACCACCCACCGGTGGTTATGGTGGTGGATAGCCCTTGGTGTCACATCGAAAATATGCGTGTTTGTTGGGGGTGGCTGTGCGTGGGTGGGAGTGGGTGACGAAAATGTCCTTTCTAGCACATTCCCCCCCCAAATTCTTCAGACTGTTTCAAAATAGGCGCGCCGTCTGTGTCGGTGTGTCTAAAAGGTTCCGGAAAAAAGGTTCCTGCTCTAGAAAGTTCTGGAAGGAGAAGGTTGTAGAAAATTCCCGAAAGTTCTATTCTAAACTACGTTCGATAAATTTCTTGAAAGTTCTTGAAGGAGAATATTCTAGAAGGTTCGCGAAAGTTCTATGACGATCCTAACAGTGTACTAAAAACCTACGCGTGCGAAGTCGCGCAGGCACAGCTAATGTATGTATGCATACAGAGAACAAAGTCATCACTATCAATGATAATAATACTGAAAGTAGATGAATATACCTAGGACACAAGATAAAAATGAACAAAGATAACCAAAAAGCAGAATTGCCAAGACGAATAGAAATGAGCTGGGCTGCTTTTAACAAACTAAAACATAACTTCGAGAACAAAAAGATCCCAATTAGCCTAAAAAGAAAAGCCTTTGAATCATGCATACTGCCAGTGATGACGTATGGAGTGGAGACTATGGCCCTTACAAATAAATGTGTAGAAAAGCTCAAATGCACGCAACGATCCATGGAGAGATCCATGCTTGGAGTAAGCCTAAGAGATTAGGAATGACGAAATTGGGCGCAGAACTAGATTAGTAGATATCATGGATCGTGTAGCGCAGCTAAAATGGCATTTGGCAGGACACGTTGCAAGGCAGGATGCTTCAATATGGCCTCCCAGAGTTCTGAAATGGAGACCTTGGGAGAATAAAAGATGCATCGGAAGACCTCAAAAGAGGTGGGCCGACGATATAGCCGCTGTGGGTGGAAAGAAATGACTAAAATTAGCAAACAACGAGGAAGGATGGAAGAGTATGGAAGAGGCCTATATCCAGCAGTGGAGAGACAAAAGCTGATGAAGAAGAAGAAGAAGAATGTGGGTACACGTCTACTATTAGCGAAAATAACACTTAAGTGATAAACTAAGTTTTTACGCAAATAATTGCATTTTTATTTTCCTATTTTTAATTTCGCGCAAAAACGCCCGAAGGTGTCATGGCGTCTACCTGACGTCAAGCCTAAGTAAACGCTGCATTGTGTCTATGATAACAGTGCAAGATACACGGTGACAGTACTTAGGCGTGACGTCATTCGCTCTGGTCGGTTTTTCAGTTAAAATGGGTGAATGCAGAATTTTATACATTTATTTTATTGAAAATCTTATTAATCTCAATGTGTAGGTATCTTAAAACTGGATCATTTTTTAGAATCCTTTCAACATATTTTCTTCTCTAAAATCACTTATTCTTTAATTCTTTAATACGGTCATATTTATTAGTGTGATATGTTGATTTTCGAAAGGAAATGTGGAGTAGGTATACGGATTCATAAATAATATTGTCATTAAAAACTCAAGACAGGAAGCAGAAATGGTAGCCTGTGTTTTATGTCTATGGTACAATATCACTTTTCGACACCAAACAGTTGTGCAATAATGGTACATAAATTATTTTAAATTAAAATATACACATTTTTTTTACACAAACTTGGATTTGAATTTCGAACCTCCACGATGTAAAGAGGTATTTAAAAAAGTGTTTATTTGATGTCGAAGCGATTGGTATTGACTGGTTTAAGTGATGATATAAAATATTTGTTTTTGATTTATTTTTACTTTTTTTAAAATATATTTTTTTATTTATTTATTTATGTATGGAAGTATTTTTAGGATGGCCCAGGGCTTATGACCTGTATGAGCTGACTTAAGTGATCACATTATATAATGCAACATTCACCAATTCCACTGAAAGAACATCCACACTTACACTTACATATAGGTATGTAGATGGCTTCGTTAGTTTGAGACTTCTATAATTTATTTTATTTAGGTATTAAGGTGATGAAGGTACTTAAATTTTTTTGAAGTTAAAATTTTTTATTTGTGCACTTCAAGAGCCGTTACGAAATTTTCTCCGTGGAACAATCTCTTTCCGTATTTAAAAACTGCCACTTTACGGCGGAGCACGACCAATCAGGCTCGTCCATTTGTTGTTCATTATAATGATTGGCAGATCCAATTAACATTGTGATCTGTGGCCGGACCTCCCACTCGTGGACGAGAGGAGAAACAAAGCGCCGGGCATCTCGGTAAATTAATTTCATTTCCGAGAGACGCCATTTTTCATAATGGCCGCCTTCCCGCCTTTCCCGCTCGCCGAGACGTGACGTCATGACAAGTGGGCCACTGAGGAAATTTTGGCTTTTTAGGAAGGTGTCACTCCCAACCGATTACTCGATGGTTTGATCATTTTAGCCTAACCCAGCCTAACCTAAAATATATTTGTGAGATACTTTTTCCCCTTCTGGGATTGGCTGTAAATACTATGGTTAAATGAGTACTATGGTTGCCTTTACTGCTTCTCTGTTTTGCTGTTGAGTAGCACGTATACGAATTATAGGATAATCAATGTATTGTTTTTATTAATTTACATGTAATAGATAAACTTGAAACCCAACAGCTGCAGAAAGGGGTGAGAGGTCAAAGTATCTTATATTATATTCTACTTATCTTTTTCTTTTATAATTTCATGCTTCTCAAATACTAACACAGCTTGTAAACTTTGATTACTAATAAATTCACGGGATGATTTGCTGAGAGGAACTGATGAGGAAGTAGACACTTCTATAACAGTTCCGGGATAGGGTGAGTCTCCGCCCCTTTCTGCTTCTTCTATAACCTAACCTAACCTAACCGATTACTTGATGGTTTGATCATTTAACAGTTCTTCATCTGTGTCATCTTCATGAACTCCAACCCCATTGACCATACTAGAGAAGAGCCTGTTGATCTTTCCATTTGTGCTGTCTCCGTGGATTATCCTCTTCCTCTTCGTTCTTCAACATTTCTCATCACACTAAGATTTTCCAAGCTATATCTTCTTATTGCTAACTGTGTAAAAAATTGAAGGATTCGTCTTCGGCTAGTGGTTAAAAGTCTATTAATTTTTGATGTTTAGTATCTATAGAATAAAGATATTTGTGCATCTTGCTGTTCATGGTATCCTCAGTATTCCAGGTATACAGCATCCAGAACAATTACTAAACGTTATGTAAGTGGTAAAGTATTCACACGGCAAGATAATATTTTGAGTTCGAATCAATTTAATTGATTTTAACAAAATATTTGTTAAGTATTTAGCGCTCTTTTATAATAATCTGTTTGCATTTATCACCATATTTCCCTTGGCCTTTTCATTCATCTCTTTATGTGGTCAATACTTATTTTTATTTATATTTATTTTATCTACACAAGATTTCTTATAAAAATCGAATGTGGACTGTGCCTACCTATATCAGTAGAATAGTAGAAAAGTTTACAAGAAATTGTTTAACGTAATTAACGTATATCAAATCAATGTCTCTACTAAACTATATATATTTTTACCTTCAACTTTGTTATACTTTGTGACACAATAGTTTACAAAGTAATGAAGGGTAAAAAATCACTGAAAATAACATTATTACTGTGTAAATATTAAATAGTAACGTTAGCATAACGAAATCACAACTAATAAAAATATAGCCAATCTTACTCCAGTGGACACGACACTGGCTTCTCATACCGAGGGTTCCGGGTTCGATTTCCGGTGAGGTTACCATGAATCTATGTGCTTTAGTTGAGCCTGGGTGTTTTTGTGATATAAAGATTTCATTGGTTGAGCCTCTTGGCCTGTTAAAGCGTCTAAAAAAAATAAAAATATATGAAAAAACAAGGGATGGAAAATAATATTTTTAAAATGGTTCTAAGTTTGTCCCCTGCCACAATAATTCAGATCAAAAATAGATTCGTTTTTCACGATATTTTAATCGCAGTACAACCTCGTATTGAAGAGTGTACAGAACTAAAGCCAATCGAGGAAGATTACCCCTGCAACAACAAGGCTAACAGTGGTAGGAAGCACAAGACAGGAGCAGTGAGGATCAAAATGCAAGGGGAGCATCTAAAGAAAGTCAAGAAGTTCCTCCGAGAAGATGAAATACACAGAATAATTGGGGTCGCTGGAATTGACTGTTTTGAAAGCTGTGTACAGGCTCACTTTAATATATGATTATCAAATAAGAATGCTTACGGGCAGAGGGAAAAGAGAAATTTAAGACATCGAAATGAAATATTTTAAATATTTATTTTTAAATGGACCAGATTAGAAAAACCGAGATAAGGGAGACTCTCGGAAAGGAACCTTTGTTTCTATATATAAACTGATTTCCATTGATGTATGTATGTATGTAATATGAGTGCCGAACATCTTCCCGATAGCCAACTGCCCGAAATATATTAGTATATAGGCATATTTTAATAAAATTACAATGATAAAACTTAACCACCTTGCAGATACTATAGGCTACCGACTCTCTTAGAATAACGGCGAATAAAATAATGATGATAACGAAAAAACCCGTATTGTGCGGATTGTAATGACCGTATGACCAAGAGTTGGCTGAAAAATGTCGCTCAGTGATGACACGTTATATATATGTATTGAAATAAACAAATATTTTATACGAACCCTATGGATATGTTGAGATTCGATTCTCGACTTTTCGCTGGAGTCATAATACGAGAGCGTCTTCAAAAGTGTGCCTTTTCGCCGTGGGGGTCAAGGGCGGACTGATTATTTCTTACGTTTTGAAGTTTCGATGTTTATATCGAATCTGTTATAGGTATTTTCATATAAGCTTGCAATTGAGTTAGCGTGGGTTAGTGAGCTTACACGCATTGTTTCGTCGTGTTAAGTTTACGGATACACCCCTCTCGTATCCGTAAACTTAACACAACGAAACAATGCGCGTATTACACACTGTACCCACACTAACTCAATTGCAAGCTATATGAAAAGACCTATATCAATCTGGGTACTTTGTACGTTTCTGTCAACAGTACACTAACAGGTATGTTGCGTACTCGATACCCTCCCCTCAGTGCATACAATATGCGGCCGCGCAAAAATCATACGTACGCCTCCGAAAGAGCACTCTCCTAAAGACTTTATGATATGATTCCAGCTAATTTAACAAAATTTATTCATCCCTTATAAGCACTTGCGCTAGTTTACCACTTCACTCCCAAGCCATGTTTTTGTGGCGAGGTTCTAATAAAGGAATGAGAAGGCTCTAGAATTGGCTTATTAAATTTGATTACGGAATGGGCTGACCACGAGTTTCGTCATTCTCCGGGCGATCCGGTGTAATGAATTTAAAGTGTATTTATGAAGCCTGAATAATTATGGCAATCCGTCAGCTTGTCCGTTACAATATGTCCTTACTTGCTTACTTACGGCGGGATTAATTAATAATAGTCTACAGCCTTCGGAGCGCCCGAGCCTCGGCAGTTAATCAGTACTAATGGTGCGGTGGTGGGTCCACCGTGATTGCGGGAGATCGCGGTAATTAGACTTTGTGGTAATTGATGTATTTGGTATTAAGTGCAATTAGTTTCGTAACGAAATGCAGAACGGTAGTTGGGGAAATTAGAGACAATGCAAAAAATGAAATTGTGTAATAAGTCGTAGCGCGCAGCTCTTCAATGTGAATGTGAATTTGGGTACCACACCACCAGGAGAATTTTGAAATTTCAGTACACCATAATTATTTTAAGGCCATTATGTTATTCGAGGGAAGGTGTAATAAAAAATGAAACCTTTTTTGTAATGAAATGTAAATAAATTAAATTTTAATAAATATTATTACCAAGTTCTGCAGGTTAAGTGTTATTTGGCTTGTGAGGTCATTATAAAATAGTATATATATCACATATAATCGAGGAATGAAAGTAGACTGAATGCGGTGGAAATGCGGTCACTAAGACGCTTGTGTGGAAAATCTTTGGTCGATAGAGTGAGGAATGAACAAATTAAAAGTGAATGCAATGCTAGCTGTAGTGTGGTAGATAGAATAAAGAAAGGAGTGCTGAGATGGTTTGGTCATGTGGAACGTATGAACGAGGAAAGGATGGTTAAGAAAATATATGAGGCGAATGTTGAAGGCAACAGGAATAGAGGGCGTCCGCGAAAGACCTGGCACGATCAGGTACTACAAGTATTGAGGATGGCCCTGTTAAAAGCCGCAACAACCGTAGAACGTGTATGAGAAGATGTATGAATGTGGCCGAAGCAAAAGTGGTGTGCCAGGATAGAAGAGTGTGGCGTTCAATCCTCTCTGCCTACCCCTGCAGGGAAACGGCGTGATGGTTAGTAATAATCGACTATAATCGGTTTAACTTAAACTTTATAAATAAGTCGACTATACGTGGCATATCTAGGTACCGGTTGATAATGGCCTAGAAGCCGAAACAGCTGTCACATTTAAAGTAACACAGCTGCAGAACTTAATAATAATATTTATTAAAATTTAATATATTTCCAAATTTTATTAAAAATAAACACGGAGCTCTACAATCCAAACACAAAAACCATAAATAAATGAGCACTTAGTCAAAAAACCAATATGAAATCCATGGTGTTGGCATGTTGGCCACAAGCATGCTTGCAGACACGTTGTCAAACATGATTTTCAATGTCATTTATTTAAAATAGTGACGTATAATTCAATGAATGAACTATATTCCAAGACGCAAAGATAAGATGGATAAGATAATAAATATCGGAGCAGTGGGAATGATACGGAATATATTGAAGGTGGACAGAAGAGAGTGACAGAGTCATGGAGAGGTCAGGTTAATGATGACGATGGTGAATGACATTTGAAATCATTTGGTCATTCGTGAGCGACAGAATTTTAACCCTATTCTCAAAATAGTAATATAACGTAACAATCATGTCTTGACCGCTTTTGTACACGTAACATTGAACACTTCGTCAATTTTGAGGTTTGACAGATGTCTTGACATTTTTCATAGAAACTTTAGGCGTACGTCCTATCTATTTTATACGGATAATATGGGGGTAAGTCACTCACCCCTGTGCAATGTGACAGCCATTGAAGTAACTGTGTATTGGAAGCCAAAGCGTGGGTCAAAAATAACTCGCTAGGCTGGTGATATTTTTTTAGTGTTTAGTCTAAAATCTTAATAGTCAAAATCCTAACAAGTCTAACTCCAGAGGCTGATGTCAATTGACCGATAGAAGATCTATTTTAAGCATTTGGAAAATTTCAATGTTTTCTCATGTTGATAAATAGCATTATTTGATGCTTTGTCCATTAAAAAAATTCTCCTAAACGATGTTTCCTCTAGATGTGTGGATGTGCGGCCGCACACTTATAAATATTTTCCAGCACACAAATTCCTGATCTTATACCAGATTTAAGATTTGTCTTAATAAACCTAACATTGACCAAAATTGTACAAATGGTTGACCTTTTGACTCTACTGGGATGAAGTAACAAAATCGGGGAAGAATATTGTGCAGTTAACTTATAGGTAATTACTTCTGAATTAGACTGTACTTTTTACGAGGCATAATAATAATAATTCCCCACTGCAAAGGCTTCCTAGACTAGCAAACAGATATGAGCAACTTGACGGCTTTGCCAACAACTTTATAATATTCAAACATATTTTAAAAGGTGTACTGAAAAAATACTAGTATTTGTCAAATTGGAATTGGATTAAATAATTGATTTGTTTTCATTGTTTTTTGAGTGAGATAACTAACTGTTATATATATTACTTATATTATATTATATACATTATATTATGATTTAAATTTTCACATGAAGCAAACACATTGTGGTGAGACATAATATCTTTAAATAAAATAACTTTTTGTTTAACACCACTTTATTGAGTTAAAACCAACTAGTTTCGACTCACAACTGAGTCTTCATCAGGGTTCAGATATTAACTAAATAAAAACAGAATTACGAACAATTAAGAAAGCATTAAGGGAAGAAAGAGACAGAACGTCAACTGTGGTGGGGGTTGGGTGAAAGAGAGTGGGTATGGGTGGGTGTAGTTAATTGGAAGTGAAATATATCTAGAATTGGACTACGCGATAAATCTAGTTGCTTATTTAGTAAATAATTTTTATTTGTTTTTAAAGATTTTTTTATTTCTAAGGCTTCTAAATTATTGAGACGAATACCTATGTCATTTCTATGAAGTACATCTACACCCGAAGATTCATCACGCATTTGACCAATCTTCGGGTGTAGATGTACTTCACAGAAATGACATAGGTATTCGTCTCAATAATTTAGAAGCTTTTGAAACAAAAAGTTATTTTATTTAAAGATATTATGATTTTCTAAGCTTGCACTTTTGCTTTTCATTCTATATTATTACTTTTTGTTTTTTGAATTTTTATTATCCTCGTATATACACATTATGTTTTCCATGTGCTTCTGACTTGTTATATACTTGCTTTTTACTTTATATTACATTTATCTTTATATATTTGTCATTATTATTTTTATATTTTTTTTTCTTTAAAATATACATTTTAATAAATAATATAATGTAAAAAATAAATAAATAAAAATAATGTGCAAAAATGATGTATATTTGCTCACATATTTTTTTGTATAAAATTTACTACTCAGATTAGTTTTTAGTCCGCACACGTAATGGAAAAACTAGAGGGAACGTTGTTCCTAACTATAATTTCTAGGAAATAAATCTAAATTATATATGTTTCTAAATATAGAGGGATGATAACGATTATGCTATACATAATTCAACAGTTGTTTATGAATGAAGTACGTCAGTACTAAAGTTGTGAGACTGTAAAATAAATTCTAAGTAATCGTAATACATTAGAAGACGCAGTATGTAAATTAGAAATCATTACAATATTCAATTATACTTTGGCAATTAGCATTCCTTGTGTCTTATTAACGATGGTCGATTCATCACACGCGCTTTCGACAGCGGAGTTAAATAAGTATTCCTCTTCTCAAAAATTAATCACAGCTCCGTCAAATGATCTCTCTGACAGCAGGAAGGGATGCTGCGGGCTGCAGCGGGCGCAGAACAATGACGGACCAAGTCTGTTTAAATTACGTCCATCTAGCGAAAGAACCAACAAGCTGACTTGAAATGAACTCATGCAGATGGAGCATATTAAATTTTTTCTCTTTTCTTATTGGTACAACACTAACAGTAATCAACTGTTTTTATAAAAAAAATTCTGTAACTAGAATGAATGATTGAAGTTAGAAATAAAGAAAAGTGTGCGACAGGGCTTTTGTGCCATGGTGTTCAATTTATATTCAGAAGAAATACTAAATGAAGCTCTTCAAAAAACTACTCAATGACTTGGGAAGATTCTGAATAACCTGCATTACGGTACTTCCAGCAACTAACATTGAGGATTTATAGCTTCAGCTGAACTAAGTAGTCAATACTGTAACGAGGCTAAAAAGAATTGTGCATTGAATCACATGTCACAACAACACTATCAAAGAATCGAGAACGTTCTAAGGCTTTCGGGAAGCATCTAACGCCTAGAAGGTTCGATACCAGCATTGGCCGGATATAAATAGCACCGCGCGCGGGAGTAAAGTTGTTGTTGTTTTTAGCGCGCTTGGCAGCGAAACCAAAGTGAAGGCAGCCGCGAGCTGCGGAGGCCAGTGTGGCCAGCCGAGCGATAATTTGACAGCGAATAATCTGGAAAAGTTCTTACGTAGCGAAATAAACCAAAGCGAATAATAATGGATGGACTGTTGGATAAAGTGTATATTTACGAGTGATAAATTACGAAACACTTTAATTCAAAGAAAAGAGTTAAATTTAATAGCGTTAAGTGACTTTGTACATCAAATAATTAAATAATCAGTAATTAATACATCTGTAATTAAATTTCAGCGTTTTCATTAACTCCTACCGCAGTCACGACACGTAACAATACTTATGAGAGTTTCGGATTAGAACTTAATACAGCTAAAACAATATACATGCTCGTTAGCAAATACAACACAGTTAACAATGAAAGCCATTATATTGCTGGAACAAAATTAGAGAAGGTACAAATGTATTTTTTTTATGTATTTAACGACCTTAAGGGCTCTTACATAAAATAAAGGTAAGGTATAATATTAAGTACTAACACAAGCTACAATAGGTGTTAGTAGTATTATGTATGGGTATTATTATTATGTTTTACACAAGAACACTTCTTAAACCTCATCACACAATTGAAACCGAGGCCCGAGTCAATACTTAGATGATTTAAGGGTTAAAGTATCCCTTAAAAATGTTATTTTGTACTGAAAATTACGCTTTTAAAGCGTACCTTAACCTTTACAACATCTAACAATTAACTCTGAATTCTGGCCTGAGACTATAAAATAAATTGCTTTTTTCCCTATATATTTATTTTGTGGAAATACTGTACGTTAGTTATTATTCGAGTCACTCAAAAAAATAATATATTTAGTGTTTATACAAGTTAAATAATTTATACATATATTTTAAAAGAATCTGTGCGTCTCGCTACTTATTTTTTGATACTGGCCATGCCGGCTGTCAATGCGCATGCGAGTGAAAAATTTGACGTTTTCGTTTTATTGTTGAAGAAAATGTATTAATATTTTTATGAAAAAGTGTATTAACATTACAGTGCGATTATAAGGTAGACTTCAAAATATGACGGAAGTACAGTGCGGAAAATGCCGGGTAAAGAGTGTTAAATATATTTGATAGAAGACCAGTGTAATTTGAGCAAGGGTTAGCTAGTGGAAGATCGAAGAACGAGAGAACTACCATCCAGTTAAATTTATTCAATGGGTGCAGGTATCATCTATCATTGGCAAAGATGTGAATTATTTGAAATACATATATTTGAAATGCAAATACAAAACACTTATTTTTACTTTGTGTTTGAAATATTTCTTTTCAAATTGCATTTTCTATTTTATTTAAAATACTTTAATAAACATATTTTGTATTTGAAAAATGCAAAATGCTTGTCTTTAATTTTTTTTCATACTTTTCATCGAAAATTCCTTTTTTATGAATGCACCCATCGCACCCATCACCTTAAACGCTCAAAAATGTAACTACATTAACTTTGAGGCCAAACGGAAAACGCATAAAATGGAAATAAAAAAACCTAATGAAACACTTACTGAACTAGAAAATACTAAATACTTAGGACTCAACATAGACAGACGTCTCAAATGGACCTTTCAAATATACAAAGTAACTGACTCACTGACAAAACTGACCAGCCTATTCCACAAAATACACGAAATCACACCAAAGACCGTAAAAATTCTGATGTACCAGGCATACGTCAAGAGTAGAATAGGATATTTGATACCCTTCTGGGGAATCGGAAACAAAACTAACCTAAACAGACTCCAACGACAGCAAAACAAAATATTAAAAATCGTCTATGATCTGAAATACCGGACACCAATTGAAACTGTATACCGTATAACACAACAATTAAACATCGAAAGCATTACAAAAATCGAAACACTTAAAATCATTCACAAACTAGCAATTGGCGAAATACAAGACGAAGACATAAAATTAGACAAAATACACGAAAAACACCAACACAATACTAGAATGGCTCAAAACTCAAATCACATAACACACGCCAAAACAAAAACAGGACAATCCCGACTAATTTGCAATGGACTAAAACTGTACAATGACCTGCCACAACAGACCAAACAACTGACCACTGATAAATTCAAAACAGATGTGACAAAAATATTAAAACTCGGCCAACTATAAAAAAATGCCTTTGTATCTAAATAATATTAGGTCCTTACATATGAAATTGGCGTTTTGCCGTACTGGCAAATTTGATCTCAAATATCTTCTCTTTGGTTAGGAATTCCAAATCCAAATTTATACTGCTATTTACTCATGTATTTGTGTTTTAAAAATTATAATTCATTTGTTTTTTCCTCAATTGTTTTTTTCTTTGCGTCACTCAGTTTACAAAATGAAAAACTTGAAATATCGCGTTATTTACGAGTACGAGTTCCACCGTGGCACCAGTGCTGCGGAAACGGCTCGATGGATTAATTATGTGTATGGCGACGGTGCTGCAAAAGAAAACACAGTGCGTTTTTGGTTTCAACGTTTTCGTTCTGGAAATTTCGACCTGCAGAACAAGCCCCGTGGACGGCCGGAGACCAAAGTTGATAATGAAGAATTGAGGGCTATTGTGGAAGCGGATCCATCGCAAATCAAATCCGAGTTAGCTGCAGGCTGCGGTGTTAGTGATAAAACTGTTTTAATCCACTTGAAGCAAATTGGTAAGGTGAAAAAGCTTGAAAGGTGGGTACCTCACGAATTGAGTGAAGCAAATCAATAAACGCGCGTTGACTGCTGCGTTGCATTACTCAACCGGCACAATAATGAAGGGATTTTAAATCGAATCATTACCTGTGATGAAAAGTGGATCCTGTACGATAATCGGAAGCGCTCATCGCAATGGCTGAACCCTGCCGAACCAGCCAAACCATGCCCCAAGCGAAAATTGACTCCAAAAGAGTTACTTGTGAGCGTTCTGGTGGGACTAGTGCTGGTGTCGTTCATTACACTTTCTCAAAGTGGCCAGACGATTAAGGCAGATGTCTATTGTCAGCAACTGCAAACCACGATGGAAAAGCTAGTTGCTAAACAACCGAGGCTGGTTAATCGCTCTAGGCCACTGCTGCTTCATGATAACGCTAGACCACACACTGCACAACAGACGGCTACCAAATTAGAGGAGCTTCAATTTGGAATGTCTAAGACATCCACCGTACTCTCCGGACCTTGCCCCAACAGATTACCATTTTTTTCGAAATTTGGATAACTTCTTGCAAAGGAAAAAATTCAACTCCGATGGGGCAGTCCAAAACCGCCTTCAAAGATTTTATTGATTCCCGTCCGATGGATTTTTTAGCAAAGGGATCGATGAACTACCCATGAGATGGCAAAAGTGCATAGATAGCAATGGTACATACTTTGATTAAATAAATATATTATAATAAAAAAAATCGGCTTTATGTTCCTCCCATACTAAACGCTAATTTCATATGTAAGGACCTAATATTACGGTCATTTGACATATTTAATTGTGTGGAAAATCTTTGGTCGATAGAGTGAGGAATGAACAAATTAGAAGTGAATGCAATGCTCGTTGTAGTGTGGTAGACAGAATAAAGAAAGGAGTGCTGAGATGATTTGGTCATGTGGAACGTATGAATGAGGAAAGGGTGGTTAAGAAAATATATGAGACGAGTGTTGAAGGCAACAGGAATAGAGGGCGTCCGCGAAAAACCTGGCACGATCAGATACTACAAGTATTTGAGGACGGCCCTGTTAAAAGCTGCAACAACCGTAGAACTTGTATGAGAAGATGTATGAAGTAGCAGAAGCAAAAGTTGTGTGCCAGGATAGAAGAGTGTGGCGTTCAATCCTCTCTGCCTAACCCTGCGGGGAAACGGCGTGATGGTTAGTTAGTTAGAAACGGCGGACACCCACCCTACATCAGATTATTACCTACTACTGTAAAATTAAACGAGTGTTTCTGAAAATAAATATAAAACCAATCTTCAACCCCCATATGTCGATCTCTCGCATGTAAGGTAGTGTGAAGGATAGAACACTCTCTGAGTCTCCAGGGATACACAGAGTACCAGGCGAATGTGGAGCTTTCTACATTGTGCAAAAATAAAAAAATGAATGTACCATACCGTATTGGTAAGAGAGTTCATTGAAATATACAAACATCCAAAATTCAGTAGAGACGATAGTTACAAATTATCAAGTATATGGCGACCCGTTCTCACTATTATGACTCTACCTTTAAAAAACGACGACGAAGAAGTTGTCAGTTCATATTAATTTTTCTGTACCAAAGTATTAAAAGGGCGCCTGTAGAAGACAAATCAGTAACGCAAGTGATATACAGATTGCAAATACGAATAAAAGTAGGCAAATAATTATGCGTAGTAAAAACTATATTTAGGTAGGTATATTATATATAGGCATTAAGGGAACTCTGCACGATTGGTTTACTAGCTACTTGTGCTCGCGAAGAATGATAGTACGAGTTGGTGATATTAATATGGATGGATTTATTGCTACTAGTGGCGTACCACAAGGAAGCCACCTGGGACCTATTCTGTTTCTTCTCTTCATTAATGATATAGTAAATTCTTTTAATAATATTCAATTCTTACTTTTTGCTGACGATTTAAAGCTGTTTAAAAGAATACAATGTGTAGAAGATTGTTTGGTATTGCAGAATAATTTAAATGCACTTATCAACTGGTGTAATGTTAACAAACTTTATTTGAATATTCAAAAATGCCAAGTAATCACCTTTTTTAAAATAAAAAATCCCCTCTATTTTACGTATACATTAAATGACATTCCTCTTGAAAGAGTCAAAATTGTAAGAGATCTAGGTGTGATATTTGATGAGAAACTAACATTTATTCCACATATTGACAATATCACTAATAATGCGTTGAAGATGCTAGGATTTATTTTGAGGCTTACAAAAGACTTTAACACTATAAATTCCATTAAATTATTATATACGTCTCTAGTACGAACTCAATTAGAATCTAATTCTCCTGTATGGTCTCCACATTATACTGTTCACTCCAATAATATTGAGCGAGTGCAGCACAAATTTTTGAGAGTTGTTAATTTTAAATTACACATACCAATAATGGACATAAATTATAATTTTCTATTGTCTCTAATTAAACTAAATAAATTATCCGATAGAAGGAAAATTGCTGACCTCGTATTACTGTATAAAATCGTAAATAATTATTACAACAGTTCAGAACTAACGCAGCTAATTTTTTATCACATCCCTTCCAGGAGCACTAGACAAAGTATATCGTTTCATTGTGACAATGTTAGTGTAAATTATCTCTATAGCTCACCTATTAGAAGGCTCCATAGGTTAGGAAACGAGTATGGCTACCTATCGGATGTTTTTTCGGAAACACTAGCCGCCTACAAGAAAGCTCTTCTGGACGAATTCGGTCGTTTATAATTGGTTATTGATGTCATGTCTATCTCTTGTTTTTAGATTTTTGAATTTTACATTTCATTTTATTTTACTGTCATTTTATTGCTTCTTGATTTTTAGATTTGATTTGTTTACAATTATTTCATTTTGTTGTAATTTTGTTGCTTCTTGAATTTCAGACATAATTATTTTAATTTGTTGTAGTTTTATTGATTGTTGACATTCATATTTGATTTGATAACTATTATTTCATTTGATGTAATTTTGTTATACTTTATGTTAAGTAATGTTTTATTTTTCTTTATATATCACTTTATTAATTGTTTTTGATAGAATTATACCTTATCTCCTTTTTTTATTATTACCTATCAATCTAAACATGTTTATATATATTGATTCTTTAATGGTACGTTGTACCGTGTATTAATTAAATAAATAAATAAATAAATTACTCCCATGCAGACTAACCGGTTTTTATTTTAAGATAACTGAGAAAACGAAAGTATTATTTTTTATTAATGGACAAATGTTATCAACAGTTTGGCTCATGTTATTGAATATTTTTTTAAAATACTAGCTGATTTGACCTGGAACATCCAGGAAAATAGATAAAACAATTAATATAAATACGCATTCGTGCTGACTGTGATCATTGAAATATTTAAGAAAAAAATCATCTGTCTTTTTTATTCATTTTGCTCACTTTTAAACGAGAGGGGCGTATTCGTAAACTTAGACAACGAAACAATACGCGTATTACGCACTGTACCCAGTTGCAAGCGTATATGAAAAAATCTATATTACTATAGAACGGCCGCCATTACTCCAAGGTTTCTTTAGTGCTGCCCGACCAAATTTGTGTTAAAGGCTACGACACCGGTTACCGGACATTCTGTACATTATGTATTGTGTAATAAATTTACCTACACCCTGGCAACTTCTGTTACGCGACAGGGACGCCCTCCCTCGCACGCCAATTTATAGTCTGTTGCATCAGATAGATCTTAATTTATCGTTGTATCATTATTTTTGCATTATATATCAATGTAATGCGCTACTCGCCATCAAATATGAGAGCCAAAATACATCCACCTAGGTAAATTCCGCCTACATAAGTGTCTTCGTCTGCTTCTTTTTGAGTCCCATATCAAACGTAAATAAACACCTATATATTTTTATGTATTTCTCTCACTCAGGAGACGCCATCTTGTGAAACACACAATCTAAGTATTCACCTACAAAGAAGGTGTGTATATTACACAGCTCTTCTCATATTAAGAAGAGATGAAGAATGAAGATAATGGAAAACTGGCGAATTGTAAATCTAGAATTTGGATTAGATATTTTTTTATATAATATACTAGTTATTTTACTGAAAAAATACATTCAACATTGTCCAAATTTTCATGATAGCGAAGGTGAGGTGGGCTGGTTACAGCTAACTTAGGGCCGACCGGTTCGCCGGTTGCATCAACTTGGTTTATAGTAATATTTCGTTTAAAGCATAGATTTTTGGTTTAAATTTCCGTTTTCGTAAAAAATCTATGCTTTAAACGAAATTTTACTTTAATCCAACTTGACACAACCGGGCCTGAAAAATGTTGGATTCAAAGCCTGTTGGACGAAGGAGTGTTGGAAGTTGGAAGGTGGTCGGAAGGCCCAAGCAGCCGAAGTCGGATGGCATTCTGAAAAAGGAGACCAGAGATGAAAGTTACTTGAGGAGGCCAAGGCCCATACCGCGCTATTACGCCATAAATAATTTTAGGTTTTAATTTAGTTTGTCTCCCATTAAAATTTTTTGTTTTGT
The DNA here is from genome assembly GCA_016648135.1 of Agrypnia vestita. Lineage (NCBI taxonomy): Eukaryota > Metazoa > Arthropoda > Insecta > Trichoptera > Phryganeidae > Agrypnia > Agrypnia vestita. The sequence continues at coordinate 9,176 of JADDOH010024337.1, read as the reverse complement.
CGTCCGCTCTTTTACCCAAAACTCTTCCTCATTGTTTATGGTCTTAAATTCTTTATGTTTTCGAAGATGTTGTTTTGACATTTGACGTTTGATGTAAATATAAATAATCAAATCGCGTATTGTATACATTCGTATTCGCGAAACACAATAATTTATGAAATGTTGCAATAACATTTATTTCGTCGCACAAGATAAAAGGCGTATTTCCGTCATTTTAATACATATATTGTAACGTTTGTTTCCTTGTAAATTAACTTTGTATACTCGAATGATGTTTTCAATAAACATCACTTCAAGTCTGCCACAACTGTCAGATTTTGATGTTATATGTAGAGTTTGCTTAAAAAAAGGCAAAATTCAGTCAATTTTCGAATACAGAAGCGTTCTTAAACCACAGGTAGGCATGGACCTATCACAAAAAATGAGGTTATGTTCTGGGTTGGAGATTGCTATTGACGACTGTTTACCCTCGAAAATTTGTGAGACTTGCTTTGGCCTGCTTTGCAGTGCATACAAATTTAAAGTATTGATCGAAGACAGCGAAAAAAAATTAAAAAATACTTTAAAATCTTTAGATTTAAGCGGGGAGTTTTCTATAAAACGGGAGTCTTTGATTTCAAATTTAGAAATAACTGAAAGTCGGCGATCGAAAGAAAATTTTAAATTAGAAATTTCTGGAAATAGTGATGATGAGGCTGTCTCTAATTTGAAATTGGAGTTCAGTAATGATTTTCACTTTGAAGATGATTTAGAGCTTTCCCTGGAGAATGAAATTCTTGATAGAATACCTAATGAAATGAACAGTGAAAGTGATTTTTCTGATATCATAAATGATATACTACAATGTGATGAACAAGATCTTTCGCTGTCTAATCATCAATCAAAAAATAATAAAATTTTTAATCAAGAATTAAATTCAGCAAAGAATGATGTGAAACTGGAAACAAAAAAAACTATAACATGTTCAAAACTAGAGTCAAAAATACTTGGAGAAGATTGTAAGTTAGGAACTAAACTAAATTTAAAAGCTTTGAATTTAAAGTTAATTAAAAATAAAACAAACGGAAAGCGATTGAAGAAGAATAAAAAACGAAAATTTAATCATAACGCTGGTAATAAGATTGTTGGTAGTGAAAACAATGTTCACCAGGATTGCAGATCACTGGTCAAAATAAATATTCCTGAAAAGGATTCAGGAAGACTGAAGGACAGTGATAACGAAGCTGAAGACATGTCAGATTATGATGAAGATAGTCAGCTATTCGGTGATGAGGAATACTCTGTTAGACAGAAGCCATTTAGAAAACATATTAATGTTTGTCCAATATGCGACAAGGCGATCGGAGGAAAGAATGATAAACTTCAGTGTCACATAGCGACGATGCATTACAGTGAAGTCAAGGCGGAGTTTCAGTGTTACGCGTGCGATAAAAAATTTTCATCGAGGTGGGACCGTGAGCTTCACGAGGATCTGGACTGCCCGAAGATACTCCCAGGAATGGAGTACACTTGCAGGTTGTTTAAACAAATAATTTGCAATATCCAAAAAAAAACAAGATACGTGCAGTATCGCTCCGGGGGGACATTACCATTCAAGATTATTTAGTGACTGCAAATACTCTTATGTAGATATAGATAAAAAAAATCTTATTACTTTAATGCTATTCCTCGAAGGACAAGTAGTTAAATAAAACAAATAAAAATCTTACCAACTTCTTAACATCAGTCATATCTTAGAAAAACGTTCAAGCAATATATATATATATATATATATTTTTTAATAAAAAATAGAGATGCGAATACGGAATTTGTATCACATCTATATTCTTACTTTTTTCAAATTAAACTCAACGCTTGAGCTATGAAAATAGGACTAACTTGGTTGTCTGGAGTGAGATTCGAACCTGCAACCTTTGGATCACGAGGCATAACCACAAGACCAACAAGCTACTCAAAAATATGTAGTGATAGATTGCTGCTTGAGAGCATGAAATTTAAAAATGAGCCTTCGAATCATGGCAACTGCTATGAAAACAATCTAAGAATGAAATATTACAATTAACTTAATAAATCCCTAGAAATAGAACAGTATCCTTAACTAACATGAATATTTTAATAAATACAAATTAAGACTTATGGAAATACATCACATTAAAAAAAATTGTTATTGGCAATTTTCTTTCAGGCTTTGTGGGACGACAGCGGTTAGCCGCAATGCCTTTGACCGTCATATCTGGCGGGAGCACCGCGGGGGAAGAGTGCCGCCCCCAAAGAGGCCCCCCGCCATTACCAGTGGCCGGCACATGTGTGAGGTAACCACCTAAATTGACAACATTGTCTCAACCAAGTTGAATTTAGAGTATTGCAGGACTTAGAAACATTACTTTGAGATGTAAGACATTCTTGACATTATCCTGAAACCATAGAACACATAAAATCATTTATTTATATTTACATATTCCTACATGATAACAATAAATATGTACATGTTGCTAGACCAGGCCCAAGGCACTTGCAATTGGGGTGAGTTTTAAATAATAATGTTTTGTTTTTTATGTATTTTGTACCCAGTATGCTGTTAGTGTCCCATTAAAAAAGTAATTTTAAATTAATTCAAAATTATTAATAGCATCTTTTGAAATGGCCTTCCCAATATATTAATTGATTTCTCTCCCTTGCAGAAGTGTGGGAAAGTATGCGTGTCGAGGTATAATTATGATCGACACATGCTGAAACACGGCGTGGGGTTCACCCCACCCAAAGGGAAAATCCAACCTGGATTTTCGGATAATCTTTTATGCAAGGTACAACAATATATTCATGTTTAAATAAAAATATATGCAAACTTATTAACAAATAATTCCAAAAATTAACTGATTTACCACAAGGATGTAAACCCAGAACCTTTTAAGTAAACCAATAAACTAATTGAGTTTTAGTAATTTAAATCCTGCTGTCAGATTTAATCTTTGCATTTATCTGCAGTGACATCTGTGTACACCAATCAAAGTTTACTTATTGATCATACTGAATTATCACTGAACCAAAATCACAACATTCCGTCAAGATCGATAATAACTAGTTTAATTAATGATATTAAGTTTATTTTATTAAGTACGTTTAGGTTCTAGTTCATAGAGAGGTCGTAATTTCCTTTACTTTTATCATCATAGCACTCCAAGCATAAATCTTATACATATATTTATGTATAGGTGCATGTGTATATAAATATATGTATAGGATTTACGCTTGAAAACCTTTCAAATTAATCTGGTTTTAATTTCGGCAATCATTTTATTTGACATGTATCATAGCGAATCAATTTTTAATATTCAATATAAGTTGCTAAGTTTTAGCTACTAGCTAATATAGGAAACCTGTAATGCAGAAATCTCCTAATTACGTGAAAATAAATATGAGATTTTCTTATTTTTTTATTTTTTATTTTTTAGCAAACAGATCGTCAACAGGTCATTATTGACTGTGATAATGTATTAACAAATAATCTAAAGTCTTTGTGATAAAATAAATTATAAATAATATTCAGAACAAAATAAAGACTGTCACAAATCGATAAATACAATTTAGGAATGAGTTCTAGATTAATAAGTTTTATGATGAGTTTGCGGGTTCCAAGACGCCGTGTGTCTACAAGTAGTGGTTCTCGGTGGAATATAATTTTGTCTACGATGAGCATGTACATGCTTAAGTGACCGTCAACCAAGTTTATCAATATTTCGCTTTGTGTGTCATAAAGAAGACACTAAGGTTACCATCTCCGGATAATATCTCGTTATTGTGATTGATCATTCTAGTTCTAGGATTTAAATTTTTTATAAAATTTTTACTTTAAACTAGCATCTATGTATACAAACTAAAATGTCTCAATGCAGGCTTAGTCTTGTGAGATTAGCATTAAAACACCACCATTACACCAAATATATAATCAATATGTATAAATAAACACAATATCCAATTTTATGGCAATTATTTAATGGCCAAGTTATATTTAATTATTTGTTATCTAAAATCCACATATTTGCAGTATGAAGTATAGCTTATATAACATTTATGAGTGATAGGACATATCTTTGTAAAATTAGATTCTATGCGTATATGTATGTATATGACCACAAATAAACATATCAGTGTGGATGATATTTGAACATTTGTTTACATTGTGTGTTGAGCAAGTACGCACTCTGGAAAAGAGAAGAATCTTTTTGCTTCTAGAGAGTCAGACCCATTGATAACCTCTAACCAGGCTACGGTCTTCAGGTGACCACATATCTATTTTGTGGCCAAAAACAGACTGTTGCTTTATACTGATCCCAAAATGTCATCAATACCTTATTTCGAGATATTTTTAAAATGCATAGAAGAAGAAATACAATTTCAAAAAGCACATTTTGCACATGGTACCTTTTTTATCTCATCAACTTTTCTGCTCGGCCTGGTTAAGGGTTAATGATAATTCATGCATTTTTCAGATATGCGGTGAGGTGTCCCATTCCCCCAACGAACACGCACTGCACAAGCGCCAGCACGCTACTGGCATGCTGAACCGCACAAATCTAGTGTGTGACAAATGTGACTATTCCACATTCAACAGTGAGTCCATGAATGTGCACCGTCTGCGTCACGCCGGACTGAAGCCTTTTGCGTGCAGCTTGTGTGAGTTTTGCACAGACAGAAAGAACTATCTGAAAGATCACATGCGCAGTCATTCTACAGAGAAAAAGTATGCATGTGCAATTTGCGAGTACCGCAGCGTAAAATTGTGCTACCTGAAGAAACACCAAATGACACATAGTAATATTGGCACTTTTGAGGTCAGTAGAAGTGTGACTGCACGGATGCTTAATCATTTTTATATAGTAAACCCTTGATTAACGGGGTACTATGGAAAAATTAAAACCAGTTAAATAATGCACAGATAAATTAAATAAAAATTATCTAAACTATATTTTGCATACGGTTAAAATCACCCTCTGTGATATACATATAACAATTACCTAAATCAAAAAAAAAAAATTGAAGACATGCTTTTATACCTGTTATTCTTCCTTTTTGATAGCGCCTCCTGTGAGGTGGATTCCCAGCTATGCTTCCATCTTTCGGGGGGTCTTCCGCGAGAGCGGGTTCCGTAAGGCTGATTACGTAATGCGATATAAGAGAGTCTGGTGCTGTCCATTCTCTGGACATTACTACACCAGTCCCTCCTTCGCTGTCTACTCCATCGTACAATGTCCTCAGCCTCACATACCTCTCTTATTCAGATGTTCCTCACACAATCCCTCAGCGTCTTGCCTGCTTTTATACACATTCTTTGCATACATTACTTATATTATTATACATAAGTAATTGATTTTTTATCATCACTCTATTCTATCAGACGTCTCCGATCCTTAATGTGTTTTCCCCAATGATCAAAAAAATCCTTCCCACTACACGACCCGCTGCTCTACTCGAATAAGTTGACAAAATTTCTATATTTATGTAGATAGTTATTAATTACAACTGAAGATGAGAGGGACTGCTCCTCTGAAAACTATATTTGTGATAAATATAACTCAAAGTGTGTGCAGTTTAATTTAGTATAAATTAAAATTCATTCATGTAATTCACTTTAAACTCTCATCACCAAGACTGACATGCTACATTGCATACAAAAATACAGTGAATAACGAATGACAAGCTCCCTCCACGCTCAACTCTGTATAGGTCTCAATTAATGTATATTATAGATATCTCACAGAGACGAAACTGTATTTCTTATGGGAAAGTAGGTATAGAAGTCATTTGGGTGTACATAGGACTTATGACCTATCTTATGGTTGGCTTAAGTGATCACTTTACACAATGTAACATTCGCCATTTCCAGCTATGATAGAATATACCATCATTTTTTGGAAGTTGTATATATGTTCAAATTGCGTGGAAAGCTTTCACATATGAGTTGTAACCGCTTTTCCATGCGGCCTGTACAAAGCCATTTTCATTCCCCTAAATCCCCACAGATGTCGCTAATGAGAAAATCTACAATTGATTTATGGAATTTGAGAGCAATATACTTTATTGTGTAATGAAATTCATCCGAATTACTTGCATTACACTAGGATACGCCAGGAAATATTATTTCCAATTTTCGTTAAATTCCTTTTTTACCAGTATTTACAATTCAGAATTTGAACATATATACAACTTCCAAAGAATGAATAAGCATGGTATATTCTATCATGGGTGGAAATTAACATTACATTGTGTAATATTAATATTGTGGCGTATCCTAGTGTAATGCAAGTAATTCGGATGAATTTCATTACACAATAAAGTATATTGCTCTCAAATTCCGTAAATCAATTGTAGATTTTCTCATTAGCGACATCTGTGGGGATTTAGGGGAATGAAAATGGCTTTGTACAGGCCGCATGGAAAGGCGGTTACAACTCATATGTGAAAGCTTTCCACGCAATTTGAACATATATACAACTTCCAAAGAATGAATAAGCATGGTATATTCTATCATGGGTGGAAATTAACATTACATTGTGTAATATTAATATTGTGGCGTATCCTAGTGTAATGCAAGTAATTCGGATGAATTTCATTACACAATAAAGTATATTGCTCTCAAATTCCGTAAATCAATTGTAGATTTTCTCATTAGCGACATCTGTGGGGATTTAGGGGAATGAAAATGGCTTTGTACAGGCCGCATGGAAAGGCGGTTACAACTCATATGTGAAAGCTTTCCACGCAATTTGAACATATATACAACTTCCAAAAAATGAATAAGCATGGTATATTCTATCATGGGTGGGAATGGCGAATATTACATTGTGTAAAGTGATCACTTAAGCCAACCATAAGATAGGTCATAAGTTCTATGTACACCCAAATGACTTCTATACCTACTTTCCCATAAGAAATACAGTTTTGTCTCTGTGAGATATCTATAATATACATTAATTGATTAATAATGTCTCTGTGACATAAATCCAGCACTGTTCTGAAAGATTTGAACAAACTCAAAATATTCTGTATAGGTCTTTTCATATATGCTTGCAATTGAGTTAGTGTGGGTACAGTACGTAATACGCGTATTGTTTAATTGTTTTAAGTTTATAGGTATGAAAGGGGCGTATCTGTAAACTTAACACAACGATACAATACGTGTATTACGCACTGTACCCACACTAACTCAATTGCAAGCTTATATGAAAAGACCTATACTATTCCTTACTCAGGCTTCAAAACGACGTGTATGTAAACCATGAAGGTTATTCCTAATATTTACTTTTGAGAAAAATGCAAAATACTCTGCTACAAGATGACAAGAAGATACACTTAAATGTGCGCCATTGTAGAGCTTTCATCCGCCAAGCCTCACTCTACTATTTTTTAGTATAAAAACTTCTAGCTCTTACTCACTTTGCTAATTACATTTTTGGTGAAATCATGAACACAGTTTTCACAAAGCATTCTGGTTAATCTAAATTGCATTTAGTGCATTCCTAGACACTTGAGTCCAGTTTATGTCAAAAATAGCTGCCAAAATGTGATTTATACCAATTATTGTGTTGTGATATATTGTCGCTGTGTATATAATAAATCCTGTGTTACGTCTAGTAGATTCTGAGATAAGCGAATAAAAACTGTTTTAAAAAATAATTACCCAGACTAGATTTATAATAAATATTTTAAATAATTACTAGGCAGGCCTTCCAGATGAACGGCACTGTTTTTTTAGTATATGTGCATTATTTATATGAGAAACTGACAAATTGATTTGCATATCTCAGAATATACTAAACAGCACATAGGATTTATTATATATACAGCGACGATATACTAATGACACTTAGAGATCAAATGGGTATTGATACAGATGTCTTAGCAACCTTTATTGTATATAATCTATATACTATAGTAATTTGGAGTCTACAGTAGGTCTGTACACAGCTGCTTAAGTTAGATTAGGTTAGTTTTATAATGTTCAGTTTTAGTTTATTGACTGACAAGTAAATTTTGGGTACGGTATGTCAATATGTTTAATTGTACCTCCCATGAAGAGTGGCCTTGTATTATCAGATTGGTCAGGTAATTCTCCATTCTTAAAATATTATATTTAATGCCAGCATTGTGAATATGTACTAATTTCAAATGTAAGCTACTGTTTATCTATTGTAGACTCTAAATGACTGTGTACAAAGCATACCCAACACTTAAGGCAACGGTGGTGTGCCACAATCGGTCAAATGTACCCTTGTAATCTGATTTACTTTCATCATCCAACTACAGATATACATATATGTATATACATATTTATTTTACTTTTCAGTGCAATGAATGCAGTAAATTCTACAAATGTAAAAAGTCTCTCGATAAACACAATTTGAAGATACATAAGGGATCAGAGGTTCCGTTCTGTAGGTCATGCAAGAGCAGCTTTCTCGGAGAAGCTGTCTACGCCAAACATCTGCAAGAGAAACATTCTACACAGACTGATAACTGAATAGTATTTATTATGGTGCTGGTAGCATTAAATATCTCCAAAGATTGCAATCTCTTAATGTAAAAAAAAATCCATTATTATTTTCTGAAAATAATAATGGATTTTCTTGCACTAGAGAGCAGTACGCATCAACAATTTTACAGATTGGATCTTAGTGAGTGCTGTGTTTATGTGCAGCGGTTGTCTCCCAAAATTGATTGAAATATGTATGCATGCTGCTCTTCAAAAAGTCAATTACTTAATAAAATAACAGAAATTTGCAATCAAGTATGAAACCTTCTAATACATGCTTCATTTTCTCTATAACATTTTCTTTTACCCAACAGCTAAACTTAAGGATGTTTTTAGGTTTTATTAGCTAACCTAAGAATATGATACATTAAAACCTTGTTAATTCAAAATTCAAGGGACACAAAAAATATATTTTGAATTATGCGGAACTCTCTTAATTCAAAATTAAAGGTACATTGTAAAATTAGCCAAAAATCATAAAACTCGTGAAATTTTTTTTATGTTTTTGAAAAAAGTTTGTATTTTTGCAAATTTCAAAAAATCATTTCGTAAACACAATATTTATTATGTAAATACAAATATCACAATATTTTTATATTTGTTGAATCGATAAAATCAAAATATTTTTTGCAATTTTGTCAAATTT